>CAMRHE010000055.1:842500-1380000 GCA_947044405.1 Leptodactylus fallax
GTGGGCAAAGCGGCCCAGAAAACACATCAACTGACTTACCACATGATAGACCAAGAGATAAATCAAACCTGCCATCACAACAACTGCTTGTTCTGCCAAGGGATTGTCGAGAGTGATGGAAATATCCCTTTCTTAACATCTGAGCCCACTTATTCACCAATCCAAGAAAAGAAGGAGAGAAGGGAAGACTCAAATACAAGTAATATCATGATCACAAGGAATGATAATACTAATACTATATATATGTATAATGTAGAAGGTTATATAAAACTAGTCTTATTGAATGATGGGCAAAACTCATGAGTAGAGATGGACAAATTTTATGAGATTTGTTTCGATGAATATTTGTGCGGTTCAGCCCTCCTATTCATGTCAGACCAAACTTGTCTGGCACAAACTGGAAGTGCTATCATTATACTCTGGGGTTTCCTTACACTCCAGGATATAATAAGTGGTGGCCCAGAAGAGGTATCTGGGTATCCTGGTGATGTCCAACAATCCTCCAGCATTCTCTTCAAGCCTCCTCTAAGTGAGTGGAGTAATACTACAGAGCCTCTCATGTCTTCAGACTGCAGAATGTAATAACCATAGAGACAGGGAGGTGTAAAAAAATAAACAACAGTCATACTAACCTTCCCTCACCTCTCCTGTGCTCCATCCTTGGCATCAGATGTTCTTCTACCACCGTCTTCCAGTCTCGTCCAGATGTCGACAGACCCCCCTGTGGCCACTTATGTCACCCAGGAGGTGGAAAAGATTACAATTATTATTTTTATGCACCTCATCTGTCCTCTGGGCTTCCAGTTATTATAGTCTGGAATGTGAAGAGATCCCAGGGTAGAATAATGATTGATGGGTGGCGAACACCAAAAATCTCAGGTTTGGTCAGTTTGTGGAACCGATTTACTCATCTCTTTTCATCTGTAGGGGTGGATCATGAAAGAAGAGAATGAGGAGAGAATAGGTAGTAGATAGGTGGTACTTCTACTTGCTTTAGAATACCGCATAAAAAACCTTACAAAACCTGCACATGTAAATAGACTCTTACAAGAGGTGAGCAACTGGTTCAAAAATAACCGTATTTGACCCGAATTTTCTAAAAGTTTAGAAGCTTTTGGGGTCTGTCACCCAACAATCATGATTATGCGCTGCGATCTTTTTTAGACCCAGAGTATACTAGGTGGAAAAGGTGAAAAAAAATAAAAAAAAACATTTATACTCATCTTCTCACCTATTTTGGTCCTCCTCACAGAGTCCCAAAAGACCCAGAGGAGGTGCAGAAAGATAATAAACAATGATACATTCCCTCACCTCTCGTAAACTCTCTTGTGGTTCTCTTCAGCTATCTTACGGCCTCAGCAGTTATGTGGAGTATGCCTACATCATGATGCTTGTATTAAAGAGCCATGATGCTGGTGTGCCCCACCTTATTGCTGAGAACCAATCACAGTCCTCAGCAGTCCCCGGGGCCTGTGATGTCACCTAGGAGGCTGGAAGAGGCTGAAGATGACTGAAGAGGAAACACTGGATGCCACGAGGGAGCCCAGCAAAGAAAAGAGAAGGTGAGTATAAGTGTGGGGTCTGGGTCTACACTTACCATACTTTACAGTCTGACTAGACCGCAGAGAGTAATAACAGCACATCCTGTTTAAACTGAGCAAAGAACAAGTTTGGTCCCAAACAAAACAGGTGGCCAAACTTCGCGAATATTTGCAAAAAAAAAAAAAAAAAACCTTGCAAGGTTTCCCCATCTCTCACTTTTACTCTTAGAGTAAATTAGCAAGTATATTATGGCAGCATATTCCACCATTATATACTTCTACATTTATTTCAAAGACGTTACCTTCAATTATTAATGGGTCTGTTTACTTGGTACAGTACACACTATGTCATTTACACACTCCACTGTCAGCTTTTATAAAGTCTTCTAAACATTTAAGGGAAAGCTAAAGAATGTTTAATAAGGTCTGTGCCAACCCTGGCACGCGTCTGAAGAAATCCAACATTTCAGAAGTGTTAAACAGCGCTGGGAAAAGCCTGGATACCAATTAGAGAAGAGAGGAAGTGACAGATACAAGGTAAGTGTCCAGAGACTGAAGTCATCTGCTAGCAATACTGTAGAGACAAATAAATCAGAAAGAACAGCCGAAACAAGACTACTGAGGACTCTGATTCTGGGAACTTAAAAAGATGGGAAATAGAAAGTTTTATATTAAATCTGAAAATGACACCGGCAAGTCCAGAAAAAAAGTCTGTCTGCAAAACATGTACTAGGAGTGTCATTGCTGAAGGTCACCCAAAAAGTACAGATGTTGAACAGCTCACTTTCACATTTATTTCTACCGGTACAAATGTACTTGTAGTCCTATGTAAAACCATCAATAAGGGATCATGAATGACAAATGACAGCGCCATCTCTGCTACATTTCACAAACTCAATAGTATGTAAAGAAATAACTGCCCTAATGCTATACTGTACCTTAATATCCTGGAATGGTAGGATAGTTTGGTACTAGAAATGGATGAACCTCTCAAGATGTTTTGTTTCAAGTGAGTCAGTTTGTTTTGGTCCAAACGAGTTTGGATAGTATTGGAAGTGAAATTATTATACCCTGGGGCCTTTCACTGCCTAGCTTCCAATAAAATGAACTTTGATGTAATATACAAATTGGGTGGTCAAATCTGCAAGGGCTCTGGCTCTCCTTACTTAACCCTGTCCCATGCTACTCCCTTGGTCTTGACTCCTGAGTGACAACTTGCCACCACTCTGCCTTCTCTTGAGCTGAACATGGATGTGGAGCATGTACAACACAGTTACCAGTGTCCACATAGGGAATGTAGTACACACACAGTCTTGGGATTGGAGTGTGCATGCAAAATATTTCAAAACAGAGACTGACATTAGACTGTGCTAAAGCTCTCACTTACAGAGGACCCTTCACCACCTCCTCCATTTCCAACCTTTTGCGACTTTCTATAGGCACCACTTGACTGATTCTGGTGCAGTTAGAATTTTTTCTCTAACTCCTAGCATTCCTGGGAAATCAGTGCTGTTAGGCTCTGCACCCAGTTACGCACTCTACTGACAGATCGGAAGTACTAGGACCATAAACTGGACAGTAGAGAATCTACTTATCTTATTGGGTGCTGAAACTAACTGGACCGATTACTCGGGAATGGCGGGTTCTAGAGAAAAAAATCCATCAGCGGAGTGGAGCAACACCTCGTGAAGGATGAAAAGAAATGGAATGGGTGGAAGTGGTGATAGGTCCTCTTTGAGACAAGAGCCTAAGCCCTTGCCTTGCTCTACTCTGCCCCAGTGGGCACTTTAATTTTTTTCTGTGACTATACCACTGTCAAAGCACTCAAAGTCCATTACCTGGCCCGGGAATTACAGAGCTGACAGATTCCGTTCAAGGCCATGATCATTTTTCTGTAATGTGGTAAGTTTAATTATATCCTCGCCTTGTATTTTTCGGGAAAGTGTCACAGTTATTAATTCCGCCGTGGATGTATTTCATCTAGAGAATAAAAATTATCAGCAATAAAATCAGCAATAAAATAAAGAGGCAACACACTTGCAGCTGCTCATACTACTAACACTGCCTTCTAATTCTTCATTATACCCAACATTAAAAAGTGACACTTGTGTTCCAGTGTCCAGAGGTGATAGTCAGTTTTCTCTTTCATGTCTTCAGTTCAACCAATGAATTGCCCATGGCAAGTGATGGGGCCGTCCAGTAATTATCTCCAGATTATTCTTCTGTCACATACAATGATGAGATTTCACGTGTTTGCAAGGAAATTAATATCTAATCACTGAGGCAATTTATATGAGGAGGATGTAAATTGAGGCAGGCAACACGTCAGAATGGTTTATAAGGCTTCTAAGAAATCTCATAACCTATTAAATGCATTGTACAGGATTATAAAAACATGACTGCTTGCACTGGGGTAACTATAGGGGGTCACAGCTGCAATTGGGTCCAGGTGCCAGGGGGTCCAACAGTTCACCCCTAGCACTCTTGGCTAAACTTCTTTGATCTCCTTCCTTTGATGTCTAGTATCAAAGTAAATGTATTACCCCTGCTCTCTGGTGTACTGGAGTGAGAAGATTGATAATACACCACCTTCCACTGCCAGAAAGGAGAAAATGAACCCTTTAATGGAAAAAAAGCAGTTGGTCAGCAGCTTTTTGTGGGGGAGACTGTGCACAAAAGGGACAAGATTACCATGTTGGGGCGCTGACAACGGATGGGAATGAAGGGAAGCTTGTGAGCACAGACATATTGTGAACAAGTCTTCATAGTGGTCTGAGGCCAGACAGAGAAGGAAAGGAAAATGCCAAGATGTACGGAGAGGACATGACTGTTGGTTGTGAGGAGAAGCTGTGCAGGGGGTCCAAGCTGAGCTTTTGCCTCAGGGGCCATGAGCTTTTTTGATACACACTTGGCTGTTTTCTCCCAAAAAGAGCACTACTCCTATCTATGGGTTGTGTCTGGTACTACAGCTCATCACCATTGAAAGCAATAGAGATGAGTATCAATGCCATGCACAATCTGTGGACGGGTGTCGCACTGTTTTTGGAATAAAGTAGCCTTGTTTTTCTCAACTGTATTCACTGATATGTAAAATTTAGGGATTATGGACTAGTAGAAGATAGTGGATACAGGTTGAAGAGAAGTTAGAGTTGACGACAGAGTCAGGAATAGGGATCTTGTTGGTAAACTACTGGATTGCCTGGCAGCATCCCTATAATTCCCACTTTAGAATAAAATTTCCATAAACTTCACCCTTTGTGATCCAGTTACCAGAATTGTTCTGTCAGAATTGAGACCGTTGGAGTATGTGCTCAGCAATACATTAAACTGTACCAACATCAAACATGTCCACCATGCTCCTGAGAAACATCTTGTGACGTAATCCATCCCTTGAAAACCAAGTGCTTTAAAACCATATTGGCAGAACTTGCTTTGTTTGATTGGTAAAGAAGAACCATCCATATCAGATGAACTCATAAATTCTGTCGGAGTGCCATCGATTTCTATCAATGCCGTATTACAGATCTGTGTGACACTGATCCTAAATATGGCAGTCATGGCATGAAGTCTCAAAGATATAATTTGTCTGGCAGAAGTGAATTATTAAAGCACACCAAAGCAGGTTTTACTGTATATTCCCTGTGAAAGTAATATATAGTATTCGTGCTGATACATGACAGACGGAAGGTCGCTTATACATTCTGGAGCTCTTATTTGTCGAGTATATTAAATGTATTATTACATTCATTTAAAAAGGGAAGGGGAAAAGAGGCAAATACAATATGTGTGTAAGGTTCACACTTGTGCTTTTCCTGGCATAGAAGTCAAATGCATACATAAGGTCCAAATGAAAAGTCTACTATGCTGCCTAATAAAAAGTGAACCTACAAAAAATGTATATGTTCTACATATGCAGTTGTATGGCATAAAGATGCATATACCAGAGCTTGGCGCATACATAGGTAAATTTGCCCAATGTATGAGTAAATGTACAGGAATTTGGAGATGTCCTCTTGACAGAGTATGTCCCTATATGTATCACAAGTTAAAGCGTACCTCTGCTTATAAAACAATGTTTCATAACTGAATAGTACAGGTGAATATAAGAAAATATGTTATATATATCTTATTGAATACATTGTTTCCTTTTCCACCTATTAAGGCTGCTTTCCTCTTCCTTGTCTTCACTAAGGCTGTGTGTTTACATAGAGTCCACCTCTATATCAAGCTCATACACAGACATCTATGGAGAGGGGAGGGGAGAGGAGGATGTTGATTTACTTATTGCCTCACTCTGTGCAATGTCAGAATTATTGTTTTATAACTAGTACACTTTAAGCAGCTTTTCTAAACACAACACGGTTTTTGTCAGAAATTGTCACAAAGAAATACTATGACTATCCTATATATGTCTATGTGCGACCACTCGGAGTGGAGGGTGAATTGCAGTCTTTCTTGGAATTTGTTATCAGGTTGTGCAATTGTGTCATATTAGATTCCAGACTAATTGCAATCCTTAAAGAGATTGGCCACAGATTTAAGGAGGCCAGGAAAGGTGAAACATAACAAAAACCCATACTTACCTGTCCCCAGAGGTCCGGTGTACGCCGCTGCTGTCTGGTCCAGCATGTGCCGTGTTTTTGGTGGCGCAAGTCCTGTGTCACGTTACGACTGAGGCCAATCAGCGGTCATAGTGGCCACAGGAAAGGGACGAGGGCGTATGATTTTTTTTTTTTTTTTTTTATGTGCCACCTACCCCAGCTTCCTCCATGAATCTTGAAAATTCATGGACAACCCCTTTAACCAAATCAGAGATCAGTTGAATAAGAACATAAGATAGAAGACATCTGTTTATGCTACCCAGCATTGTAATGGGGTTATTATAGTGGGCTATACTGCAAATATTACAAGGTTTGATATATACTGTATATATATATCCCATGTGTAGAAGAGTGGATGAATCACTATATATTCTACACAATTTACTGCATTTTCTCCCCAGTTTCAATCCTTTTTATACTATACATTATATATCCTTCTCTTTTCGGTGTTTACAGCCGTGATTGTATTTCACCAGGTGGTACACAGCAGATGTGTTCTATATATTACATTCTTTTTCTGAAGGGACATGGTGGATTTTTATTGTATTTGGATGTATTCCATACCTCTTCATGCAGTTAAAGGGATTTTCCAGTATTAAATTTTATCACTTTATAATTAAAAGCTATGCAATTTTCTATTATAACTTCTTTCTGTTCATCACCATGTGAATTTTTCGGCTATATTTTATGGAATAGAAACATTGGAGCAGATTTACTAATCCTAATTTTTAGACAGTTCATATTTAGACTAAACAGTCACAGTTACTAATGCCGGATCATAAATCTGATTAAATTTAGTCATAACTAAGGATGAACAAACTGGTTTGTAAAAAGCCAGGTTCATTACAAATTAACCAATGATTTCAGGTTTGGCTGAACCAACATTGTTGGGGTTCGCCATCCACAAATTACTATTATACTCTGGGGGTCTCTTCAGAAGTAGAGACCCAGGTAACTCCTACTTGTAGATAACACAGGATCCACCATTCACAGTAGGTGATGGACACAGTTGACTTCCTCCCCCACCCTGCACAATCTACTCTGGTTACAGAGCAGATCTAGAAAGTTATCCCTAAGAAGGCAATAAATCATTCCAAGTCTACAGGTTCCTACAGTCCATGCGGTTGCTGCAAAGCATATCACTGAATGCTACTAAGAGCAGCTTGGGCAATATGGCTATCCCCATGGTACAGAAAGTGGAATAAAACAAATCTATAATAAGGAAATAAAACTGATTAAAATCATTTAAATTAGGGAACATTTTCTCAGCACTTAAATAGAAATATAAATAAAATGCAATATTCTGGTTAAAGACAGAATTGTAGAAGTGTAGAAACTTTTTGCACTGTACTTAGGATAGGCCATCAAATTGGCACTGGGAAGAGGCCCCAGTACAGTGGCTTCATTTCAAATAGCTGAACTTTGGGGGTCCCAAGTTTTGGACCCCACCAATCACATATTGTTGACCTATCCCAAGTCAATAATATGTAAGTCCTGTTAAACTCCTTTTAAAATGTTGATTTATTATTTTTGCATAGCACCATCATATTCCACAGCACTTTGATTGCAGGCCCATATAGGACACACAATCTAAGTACCCCAGAGTAAACCCACACGAACATAGTTCAGTGTTTAGATGCTGAACACTGTTAGATGTTGGTTGAATTTGAACCTAACAATCCAGTACTGCAACGTAACAGTGCTAACCACTGAGCCGCCGTGCTGTTCTATGTTGCAGGAAAATTTGGATGGAGGAAAGTATTTTTTAGTAAGCCAGTCAAGAGATGGTGCCAAGTTAGACAAAAGTATCTAAGGAGGGCCAAATTTACCATCCAGAATGAACTTCTGTGATAAATTTAGCTTAACCTGCTCTTGTGTATTTTTACTTGGCATCACATTTTAATGTCAAAATTTGTATCCTAGCAAGCACAACTTAGCCGACCTCATGCATATTGTCAAGAACCGGTAGGAGTCCATTACTGACAACCTCAAGAAGTAATGGCACATAGGTTCACAGCAACCCAACACATCCGGTATAAGGACAATACTAAGACGCAATCCATCCCATGTAACAAGCGTAGCTATAGTAGGTCTTAGAATCCACCACTTTATTCCGACTCCTATTGTTGGCTGGTGAGATATTTATCACGGGTAATTACTGTTGACTGCTGCTGTTCAGTATTAGTCTTTTGCTACTCACTTTTGCTTCTTAATAGGATCTATTTCAGACTGTTAGAAGGTGACAGAGCCAAGCAACAAAGGACTCCTCTCTGTTTATAATTGGCCACAACTGAGACTGCTTGAGCGAATACGCTGTATGATCACTGGCATAAATGACAGTACAGATATGACTCGCTGTTCATTGAGTGTCCTAAATCAGTTCAGACACAGTTGTGGATACACTTGCCAATAATGATTAAGTAATATAACTTATTCCTATCAGTTCTTTTCCAAGAAATGAAACACTCTTAATAATGAGGAGCCATGTTGTTATGTTTGTTTCTTTTTGCTTTTCCTTATTTGTTCATCTTCCCAAAAATTTTACAAAAATGAAGTAGCAAAGTTAATCCTGGCTCCAGATCCCCTTCGTTCTCTAGCGCTCATTAAAAAAACGTTAATCAAAACCTAGAGCTCATTGCTTGGTGGAGAATATATAATAAATCTTCATATGCCCAAAGCTTTTAAATTATTCACCATCCTTCGCTGCTCTTCTGAAGGCGATTATCCGTTTTTAATTGGAAATCTTCTATTATTTGTGTCGGAAACCTTTTAAAGTACAAATGGAGGCTCGGTCACTATTAATTGCCTTGGCGCTAGAGAGTCTAATAAAAGGGGAGTTTGCATGAATCCTTTTCATTGTAACTCACTAACTGAGTTATTTTCAATAATCAGGCAAAGGAGGAAAAAATTGAGTTTTGCCGGGAGGAATAGCATTTACTTTTGTTCCTCAAAGGATTTTTTGGAGTATTCTGATGAGAAGTAACATTTAGAAATTAGGAAAGCAGATTACATTTTTAGCAAACTGTTAAGGAAGATTAAATGACATACGTGTTTGAGAAAGACAAATCTAAATGGGAGTTCCACTTGGTTTCGATTCCAAAGTTGGAGATTTAAAAATGGGGCATATGTAGATAACATGGAAGACTCACTATGTCTTCAATTACATAGTTGGGTAAAAAAGAAAACAAAAACAATAGGTTCAGGTTAAACCTAAAATAAAACTTTAAGGCTGAGGCCCCACGTTGCGGAAAAGCGGCTTTTTTTTTTTGTTGCAGATTTTGCTACGGGTTTTTGAACCAAAGCCAGGAGTGGATTGAGCAGAAGGAAGAAGTATAAGAAGCTTCCTATATATTTCCCATTCCTTTTGTAGCCATTCTTGGCTTTGGCTCAAAAAACTCAGCAATGACGCTGAGCTGTAAGGTCCACCCTTCTGAGATTGACGAGATATTGGTTAATTTCGACATTAATATCTCCAGCACTGGGAAAGCTGAATTCAGCACACTGTTGGCTTTCTAGTGGTATATAATACGACACATCGATGAGGAGGTGAAAGGTCCTCTTTAATGAATCTGAGCAAAAAGGGTTGTCCTGAATTAGAAAAACTGATCAGTCTTTTCCCCTAACTTTATCACTCAATGCAAATGCACAGCCTATGGGCATGCATGACATTCAGGACAACCCCTTTAAGGTTAGGGCTTAATTAATACAACCGTGCCATTTTTAATGGGCTAAACAGGTCCCTCATCATTCATATTTGTTTTTGTCCATCTATGCCTACCAGTCAAACTCTGGCTGGGTATTCAGCCAGTGAAATCTTTGAGAATGCAGCGCAAATGAAAGTGCTGCCACAATGTCCAATCCTGAGCTGAGGCAGGGTATTTAGTCATAGCACTGAGACTTCTTAGATGCCTGTGATTACATTGTAATTAGGCTTGTTTTCAGAACTTTCTGGTTTTCTATTGTATCTATGGTTACTGATTTTGGTTTGCTCTCCTGTCTGTGCAATTTTATGCTGATTTGACTTTATCCATGAACTCCTGAACTTAACCCCGGCTTGGACTCTTCTGCTGTCATTTTGGATACTCCAGATTTACCCAGCTTGTATGTTGCACGTTGTCTGTTGTAGGTTAGCTGGTCAGGTTTTAAGTCTGCAAGTGCACTTATTTTGGGGTGTAATCTGGGTTGTATTGTAGGTAGTTTGTTTTGCTTGCTGTCTTTGTTCTGCCAGTTGTATGCAGTATATTTGGAAATTGCGTAACCAGAAATTCCATTAAGTAGAAATGCTTTAGTGGACATTTCATTACAAGGAGAGCCCACAGGTGAAGACCGGATGCCAGCAAAGACAACTGGATGCCCAGGAGAAGTGAGATGAGTATCGTGTTTTGTTTTTTTATTATGGCTGCCCCTTCCCAAAACCTTCACTTGTTATACTCTGGGGTCTAAAGAGAATCCCAAAGTATAATTACAATTTGTGTGTGCCAAACCCCAAAAATTTTTGGAAAATTCATTACGAACTCGGCTCTTTAAGAGCCGGTTCGCTCATCTCTAATGGCTTCATGTTCAGTAGAAGGATCAACAGGCAATTGACAAGTTGACAACTAAACACTTCTCAAACAGTAGAGGCACAAAGAGATCCGTGAGACAATTTCATCAAGTTCCAAAATGACTCTAAGACACAGACAAACATCCTCAATATCTGCATCTTCTGTTCCATGCTGTACAGATGGCCTTGAATGGCAGTCAGCTATCACAATTGCCAAAAGGTGCTTATCTGCCAAGATGAATTAAGGTGCTTTTTACAACTACAACCAGGGCTGGTAATGGTTTCTAAGCCTCAGCTGCCTGCCGCCTGTGATTTTATGCAAATCTAAGATAAAATGCCGGTAAATATACATTACATATGTATATACAATATGTCAGTATGGACTGTATGTGTGAAACGCAGTTCTGTGTGTGACAGGTATTTGCATTATTTATAGACCTTCGCAGCAAAGAACGTTATATCAGGTAACGCCATAGTGCATTAGCTCTAAAAATGTTTCCTTTCATATAATACATTATGTAGAAAAGCTTAACCTAACATATGACTCATCTTCATTTACGATACAAGTAAATACAGTGTATTGCTCTCTGTTATTAGATACTTATGGGATATGGAGAGACTGACAGTTCTGTTCTTAAAGTGCTGATTGATTCATCGAGGCTATTAAAGAGGACCTTTCACCACCTCTACCAGCTTCAAGCCCCCACCATTCCCTACAGCCTTCTCTGTTATTTTCAAGCACAATTATGCCCTCTACTGTCAGGTGGGTGGTGCCTGTCCATTTGTTCCAGTCCAGGACCGCCCATCTGACAGTAGAAAGCATAATTGTGCTGAAGCTAACAGAAATAATTGCATTGGAATGGTGGGGGCTACAGAAGGAATTCCAACCACACCAGAAGCATTGGAGTGTTGCCTAAGAATGCAAAAAACTGGAGTCAGGGTAATTTCTCTGGGTGTCTAGGGTGTTTAAGGGGTGATAGGTAATATCTCTATTGGTCTAAGGTATTAAAGGGATCAATGCAAACATCTCTGAAGGTCTCGGGGGTCAGTATTTGTATTCCGAACAATGAAGAGGTTCATGGTTTAAATTTGGTGTCTACTCACCTCCCCTTGGCTCCTGGTGGTTGATTTTGAAAAGAGTAAATTGGTTTGTTCTAAAGCAAGTTTGTTATGAATTTCCCAAAAAGTCGGTTTATAACAAATCCAAATTTTGGGGGTTCAATTCACACAAATTCAGCAAAATGGTGTCAAACGGCTACCATTTTGCTGTCCAAAGGTGTTTAAAAATAAAAAAACAACATCACTCATCTTTCCCAGGTTTTCAAATTCTCTTCTATGGTGATCTGCTTTCTTAATGGTGTTATTCAACCCCCTATGCTACTGCTGAGTCTTGTGATTGGACCTCAATGGCCACATAGGAGCAATGCACATCAGTGTCTTTATCCCGTAGTGTAGTGAGCCCCTATCCACTGAACACAGAATAACTTATTGGCCATTTTAATGGAGTTTTGCACCATCAAAACCACTTATAAACCACTTATATGCTGTTATAGGGGATATTAGTGACATAGTGAACAAACCTTTTCTATGTCAAAGTTCAGTCTTGCTGAGAAATTCAACTTTTATGCCTTATGCAGATGAGCTGTTCTGTGAATGTAGGCTTTGGCCACACCGACCGGAGCACTATTTATTTTATTTTATTTTATGGCACAAAAATCATTGTCTAAGGCGTATGTCAGTCTTCCTGTTTTGAGGGCGACGATGACCGCAGAAGAAGATACATGCTCTGGCAGGTGTGACCCTGCCCCAGGTGCACTGGTCAGCTCATTTGCATATGGAATTTCTCAGCAGCAAGATTACACTTTGTCTTAAGAAACCTATGTTCACTATGTCACTAACAGCCAATACAACAGCATACAAGTGGTTGAGAAGTGATTTTAGTGGTGGTAGACTCTCTTTTGGAGTGGACATACTGTATATGTAGCTGTTGAATGGAAAATCATACCTTAAATTCTACTAAAGCTCTTGTAAGGCCACACGTTGCAGAACAGCTGAGTTTTTTGTTGCAGATTTTGCTGTATTTTTTTTTTTAAAGGCAGAGGTATAAGAGTCCTTTCTATAGCCCATTCCTTTTCAAGCCACTCTTGTCTTTGGCTCATAGCAAGATGTTATAAAACTCCGCCTTATATTCCCTACATTATAGCATTGCTTGTTCAAAGAAATTTAAAAAGGGTTGTTTTTCAATGCATGAATTGTGATCCACCCCTTAAAGGGAGTCTATCATCAGAACCCAGCATATCAACTCAGCCCTGTAGATAGATAGGGTAGGATCACCTGAATCATCTGGTTTTCCACTTTTCCTCCATTGCCGAGATATTGTTGTTTGGTGAATATGCAAATAAGCTCTTTGGAGAAACGATAATGATGTCATTGCTCCGAATTGCTCATTTGCATATGGCAAAAATGATGATATCTTGGCAACGGATGCAGTGATTCACAAGAGGAAAACATCATTTGATTCAGGTGACACTAACCTAGCTATCTGTCAGGTGGATTGGTATA
This sequence comes from Leptodactylus fallax, assembly GCA_947044405.1. NCBI lineage: Eukaryota > Metazoa > Chordata > Amphibia > Anura > Leptodactylidae > Leptodactylus > Leptodactylus fallax. Next base: position 855,748 of record CAMRHE010000055.1, read on the forward strand.
CTGGGTTCTGTTGTCCCTAACCTATCTATCTGTGGGGTGGGTTGGTATGCTGGGACCTGGTGACCTTAACCTATTTGTGGAGTGGTTTGATCTTCTGGTTTCTGGTGACCCTAACCTATCTGTGGGATGGTTTGGTATGCTGGGTTCTGGTGACCCTAACCTACCTATCTGTGGGGTAGTTTGGTATGCTGGGTTCTGGTGACCCTAACCTATCTATCTGTGGGGTAGTTTGGTATGCTGGGTTCTGGTGACCCTAACCTATCTATCAGTGGGATGGTTTGGTATGCTGGGTTCTGGTGACCCTAACCTATCTATCTGTGGGGTAGTTTGGTATGCTGGGTTCTGGTGACACGCTCCCTTTAAATGGTGCTAGCGTAGCTTTCTAATTCTCCTACCACTCTCGGCCATGCAAGTGTTGAGTAATTGTAAAACCCCTTTATGATTTATGGCAGCCATATATGTATATAATAGCCATAGTATTACAATAAAACATGAATCATTTCTTCCATTACAGTCAATAACGCACCAGTAAGTAAATACAGTATTTTCTGCACAACGGGAGATGCTGCTCTCAAGCACGATTTATGCAGCTTTATATAAGTTTAATGTGAATACGTCACCTTTTTCACACATACTTTTCCTTAACAGCTCCTGACCTAGGTTTTCAATAACTCTTTATTTTTGTTGACAGCTGCAACCTTATATTTCAGCATTCATCACCTCCCATCCGCACAGCTGCGAAATATATTGGCAGTTCATAAATAAGTGATAGTAATAAAAATGCGTCTCAAAGTGATAGTAAAATTCTCATTTCCCTAAGGAAACTTGTAATGTATAGCATTGTTTCATTCAACAGGATGAGCTGTGTTCAATTCATCAATATTACATTAACTACTATTCTTTTTAATGGGACATAATGCATCCTTTATGGTGCACTGTGAATATAATGCCGAAAATTGAATATAAAGGGAGTCAAAGCTATTCAAAATCTATCGATTGTATGTACTGAAATAACATTTTATAAGCGATTTTTTGGACTTGTGGATATTTTTAATGTTTTAAACCCCTGAGAAGTTTTTGGGGTTGAATATAGCTGTTCAAGAGGACTCTAAATTGCTTTGTACAGTCGAAAGAGGTGCAAATTGTCTTGGTTTATTACCACTTGACACAAATTGCTACATGTACAAGTACCCTTGGAAGGTTTTAGCTTCACTTCCGGGCACTAATACATTTCTCCAAGTGAAGAAACAGTTTTTTGGGTTATTGGATGTTGTAGTTCTACTCAACTGGTTGGCCATCAGTTATCTGGCACTACTAAACTAGAATTTTTGGTGACACTACAGAAAAAAAAATAATCCTTTAAGAACCAGCCTATTATGGACATTATAGAGTGAATATTTATTATTATTTTTTTTTTTTTTATTGCTTCATTGTTACAACTCTTCTATTTTCTGTCAATGACTTTATATTGGGACTTATTTTGTTTCAGGACAAGTTGTGTTTTCAATAGCACAATTTTTGGTGGACATAAATTATTGTTTGTTATAAGGTTTAATGATTTTTTTTGGAGAGAAGAATGCAAAAAGTAGCAATTCTGTAATTGATTTGGGTATTTAGTTCTGTTTACTGCACAGTAAAAATAACCTATTAACTTTATTCTATAGGTTCGTATGAATATGGCAATACAAATATTTGTAGTTTTTTTTTTTTACTTTTTAAAACTTTTACACAATTAAACATAACAGGCCTAAAAACATACCAGGCCAAAAGACGAGCGAATGGGCTCTTAACAAGTCTGGTTCGTCCTGAATATTCCAAATTTTTTTTTTTTTTTTTACAAAACCAAACAAATGGAGATTTACCTCATGTGAACTAAAATGGCCACCTCTCAGCGCTCTTCTGTGACATCTTTTGTGATCTTGGCACGCTGAGCATCATGACTAATGAATACACTCACTCACCTTACATCACCGTCTAGTGCTATTGTGTGTCATTGGCCCAGCTTCAGTGCTGAGGCCTGGGATAGGGCCTGAGAGGAGACCTTGGCAAACTGAGTGTTATGACGCTCGGCATGCTCATGTGACCGCTGGTGGCCCAATCACAGGTCTCAGCTGTGACCCCAGGGCTGATGATTTCACAAAAGAGTGTCGGACATCACAAGGAAAGAGACAGATGCTGTGGAGGTGGCCCAAGAGAGGTAACCGAAGGTGAGTATTAATGTTTTTTTTGGGTTGTTTTTTTTTACACCTCCCCTCACCTCCATCTATTATACTTTGGGGTTCCAGAATATAATAAAAGAGAAGAGACCTAATGTATAATAATATTACTTTTCACTTTGACATAACTTCAGCTGTGTTTAGACAAGTGGAAATTGGATTAATAGGTTATTAGAGCTCTAAGAGTATTCTACACTATGTTTTATAGATATGTTCCTAGGAGCCCTAAAAGTATTCTGCACTATGATTTAAGCCAATTTAAAGTGTGGTTCATACCAAACTTGTTTGTCCCGAAATGAACCAGGGACCCAAGCCACCGAACACAAACACGAAACGAATCTTGAGGGGTTCGCTAACTCTAACCAGGCCCCTTCTCTGTCTTTGCATTAGATGTGACAGAGAAAGGAATGGGCTTAGTTAATAAACTAAATGGATAGCCAGCCCCCTTACATGCTACCATTACAAAGGACAATTTGTCCAGCAAAAAATAAGCCCTCATGCAAATATGTTTAAGGAAAAATAAATAAAAGTCGAGAAGTAAAAAATGCAAACTTCAAAATGAAAAATGGCTGTGGTGGGAAGGGGTTAATAATATAGATATTACTGTTATTGTAAGAACCAATAATCTCTTAAACGAATAAAGATACAAATACCATAAAGAAACATTCTTTAAAAAATGGAAATGATTTATTATAACACAGATGGAATAAAACAAGTTACGACACCATTTATACTCACAGAATCTCCTAGAACATATGAGAAACAGATTAGGGGGATTAAAAGTGACCTAGGGCATATCCAAAGAAATCGAGATAATATATCCAATGCTGATACCATTTCACAAGGGTAAATTCTAGGTCTTTTATAGGATTATTATCCTTCTACATGTACATAGATTCATCTGATTTATTGTTCAGTGCTAGATATATATGTTGTTCCTATTTATTTTCTGCGAGCTGTAATTTCCCGTATCTGTGCTTACCATAATCTAAAATTCAACAATGTAATGAAAAAATAAAATAAAAATTCATAGAATTCTTAGAACACTATTAAAACTTTTCGTTATTCTTTTTTTTTTTGTTTACAATATTTTTGTCTATGGGGATTATATAATTCTAGAAACCTAATGGTAAGAAGATACATATAGAAGCCTATAGATTGTGTCTCCTATCAAACAAAGATTAATGATATGAAGCAACATCATACAGATATAACTCTGCAGTTTGGCTTCTATTGATTATTCTGATACTTCTGACACTGGAGAAAAATGGTCGAGACCAACATTATTGGCAGAGTGGTGGAAGAAGTATCTGTTTTCAGTAGATTGGGTTGACTGAGCTCGAAAAACAGGGGACCCTTATGAGTCAATTACAGAGTTCAGAGGATCAGAAAGCGTAAACTTACTGGTGAAAGAATAGAAAATGTGGCTGACATATCAATACCGGACAATAGAAACAAAATGTGAAGCTATGTGTTATATATCTGCTCAATTCTTAAAGTGAACCCGGTTCAAACTTTCTTTGAAATTCATGAAGAATAGCGCATGTAAATCTGAATACTTTAATACCTATGCTTTATTTTATTCTTTTTGCTTTAGTGAGTCCTTAGTGGTCACAGTTTTTTTAGTTAATGCAATTTTCAGCGTATTCATTCTATATTTTGTACATGTGTATGGATGCAACACATCTACTCTCAGGGTACTCTGAGGTATTTACCATCGAATGAAGAATACCTCACTCTGCACAGCAGAAAATTCACAGGTCATTGGGTACTGTTGGCATAGCAGATATCACAATAGTCCATAAAAGGGACTAAAGAGAAATCTGGAAAAAGCAAGCAACCAGTCTTGCAAATGTATTGCTTGCATTAGTTCCAGCTAATAGGCTGTTAGGCGATAGTAAAAACTTGCAGCACCATTTTCCGGCTATGTGACAACTTTTTGAGGAAGTCAATGGGATCAATGGGGCTGATCTATTAAGACCAATGCTTTGTGCGACACTCTTACTCCCTCTATGCATTGGTGCGAGATGTCTAGAATTATTAAGAGGCTCTGGTGGTCCCATGCACCAGAAATGAAATCTATGCCCATCAGATATTGGTGTAAATTTGTAATTAAACTCATGCCAGTTTTCTGGCATGAGTAGATCTTAAGGACCTGGCCCACCTAGATCCCTATTCTGTTCTACCAACTTTTTTGAAAAGTGGTAAGCGGGGTACATAATGGGAACAGTCACAATTTTTACTCAAAAGCACATGCATGTGTGACACAAATTGTGAATTTCAAATAACTTGGACCTCCATGTGCAAATTCTCTGAGTCAATTGGATCAATATTTGGGGATCAGGATCTACTAGGTGAACAAGGCACACCTGACATGTGAAGGATGCTGCTGTATTCTTTTCGAATGCCTCTTATACAGATGACTCAGTGCCCCTTCCTCAACAGCCATGCCTTCTTCTTACATTATGATGTTGCACCTTCATTCTACTGGAGCATATATTAGCCATATCTGAGACCCACACAAGCCAAAAGCACTGGCCAAGACTAAAAAGTCCTTATATGGTTTGCTAATGAGAAAAGACAGGAACCTAAGATGAAACAGTCTGATAGCTTCGAGATCTACTAGACCCTTCTCTACAGTTGGCCATACACATTAGATTTCAGACGGCCGTTATGCAGCTGTCCAATTCATGTTGAGATTGCTTGTGCGAACTTGGAGCAATGAGTCTGCACAAGTTGGCTGATGATCGTCTGATCATGCAAAACACTGGTATTTTTGGCCAAAAATATCCAACATGGCCCATCTTTTTCTGAAAAGACTTAAGTCTGCCATCATCCAGCTGTGAATGTTTAAGATTTCTGGCCATGGATGAATTGGCCATTTCGGCCAACGAAAATCTAATTTTTTGGCTGACTTAAGATCCATTTGTACATAGCAATCCTATATTTAGCTACTACTAGCCATAAATTACTTTAAAGCCATTACTTTTATTCTCAGAATTCCCTATCTCCCATGCTGACTTAATTAAATGGTATATACATGTAACATCTATGGCGATAGAGAGCTTAAAAGCTGCTGGATACAATGAGAGGCCAAAAATATCTATAGGCAGATTGGTGGTGATCATTCTCTTGCTACTTGCTGTGAGCAGCAAACACATTGCACTAGAAAGAGGCAAATTACAGAAATTATTTTCCACATTAATGCGCTGCCTCCCTGGGTTTAATGTGCTGTGTGAATGCAGGTGACAAACATATTGTCCTATTTTTAGTTAACCTTAAGAGATCATTAAGGGAGAAATCAATAGCATCTGCAACAAGCAACAACCTGGCTCTACTCACTTCTTAGTAACGGAGCTGTCAGCCTATTCGCGTTACATAATTTAGAAGATTAATTCAGGAGCTTTATATAATAAGTATTTTCTGCTGTTATTAATATCACAGTTACAGATTTTTATAGATTAGCGTGTCTCATATTGGAAACCAAAAACTGGAGCAAAATAAAAAATGAAAGGGGTTGGGTTAAATTTTTGTTAGAAGAGTCTATGAAAGGGGTTATGAAGCAAACTATTTATATCCTTTCCATATCCATATTGGTGGAGGTCCAACTGCTGAGACCCCCACCAATCCTTAAAATGGGGGTGATTTACCCACATTCTGAATGCACGCCACCGCTCCATTAGTTTCAATGAAGATAGCCAATGCTGTACTTTAGGAATTTCTGGCGATCCCATTGAAGCGGAGTGGAGGCGAGCATTCTGCTACATTCAGTACAAGAGTAAAACACTCTATTTTGAGGGCTGGGTAGGGCCACAGTGGTTGGAACCCCAATGAACCAGCATTTAATCCCCTCTCCATGCTATCTATATCAATGATATGCCTCTATACCCCACATGTACCACAGTAGCCAACCATTGGCCTAGTGGTTTTGAGCCATATACAGGTAAAGCCAGTGACTGCAGTGAGGATACATGGCACACAAAGGATGTAAAAATTTCATTGGGAAGGATTACATTGGCGGAGCAGGAAGCAGTATGGGATTGAACAAGTGATTTTACCTTTTCTCAATTTTTGAGGAATTTTCCACTTTCTACTGTATATTGGTGCAATAATCTATTCTTGAAGCCAATGCAAACACGCTCCAAAATCATTTACTTATATGTTGTCTCTAGGCAGGTATTGACTGTAGCCGTGGAAAATTGTTTTGGATTTCAGACTCTATGACTTTTGCTTTTAAAGACTTTCTCCAGTGACACTACATCCATTTTCAGTGACCTTGTACCCAATGCTTCGCTCACCTGTTGCCACGGTGCTATTATAAGAATCTCATTCATGAATAAATTAGAAAGGATCAAGAGAAAAAACATCAATTTACTGGAAGACTAACCAGAAAATAAATACAATCTTACAACCTAGGTTAAAGAGGTGAAAGGTCCTCTTTATGTCGATACAAAAGAAATCTTCCAAAAGACCACGTTATGATATGTAGACTGGGCATCTTCTTTGAGAAAGCCACCCTCTACAAGACCACATTTTATTGTAATTTGGATGGTCACATCATGGAGGATTTTTTTTTTTTACAATTACTACTAAATTATTAAAAATATTACATAATTATTTGAGATGCGGTTGTTTTGTTCATTGTTCTGATCCATCATAGGATTAGAACAGACTAAAAAGTTGACTAGAAAAAGATATAAAAATGGAGCATATTTTGTTTGAATATTTCATTGTTGGCTCTAACGCTAAAAAAAGATGAAAGCTTTCATCCATCATGTTTTTTTTCCCAATGAAAGATAAAGTCCTCTGAGCTAGGACATGCCATAGTGATGTGTGGACATTGCAAGATTCATTTAGTGAATATTTGCAAGGTTCAACTGCTTGTCTTGTAGTTCGGTCTGAGACAAAAATGCTATTACACACTCAGGTCTTTTCCAAGGTCCAGGGAAGGTATGGAAAAATAATAAACCACTGATACATTTGGCTGAGCCTGAATTTTTTTGCAAATTTGTAGATTTGTAGAGGTTTGCTCTAGCTGTTACCATTGTGGATTGTATAAATGAAGTGGCTGCAGCACTGGGAAAGCACTGCACTACTTGATCTAGCAATCTTTTTTCAGGTGGCAACATAGTCAGCTATTGTCTACTGTATAAAGGACGGACTGCAGACTCCAGTGTGAAGCTGATCATACACTTTAGATAACTGTTAACCAAAAGCTTGTTCTGCTGCCATCTTTTTATTTTGATCTCCCCCAACCCCATTCTCATACCTGCTCAGTCTGAGCTTGCATTTGTTCAGGAGAGGGGGGCTGTCAGAAACCTCTACGACATTTGATGGTCAGCCAGTCCCATTAAAATCATCAAGTTTGGCCAACTAATCTAACATTTTTGGATTTGGATTCAGATTTGCAGAGCCTATGTTTTATGGAAGTTATTGGTACTTTAGTCTATTGAGGGTGACATTGGTGAGATCCTTGTTGATCAGACATTGGATGTCTATCTTCAGAGAATCAAATTAAATCCAGAAAAGAATGCAGTCGGCTGCCCTAGCCCTGTATCTAAAATGCAGGTCAAGATAGAGTAGATTGTTTGCCATCCCTTGTGTACCTTATACGCCCAACACCCACAGCACATGCCCCACTTCAGCTATAGCCTTGTTAATGCCGATAGTCTGCATAACAAATATACGCTATTAGAATTCTTAACATCATTCAGATAAATCAAAAGATATTCCTCCCCTTAAATTTTAGAAATACACCAATATTTTCTTAATTTCCTTTCTCGACATCTCTACAGTTGAGAAAGAATTTAATCGGCAGAAGCTCAAGGTTAAAGTTTACATTTGTCAATAATATAAATAAGAATTTTATACCGTCCTAAAAGTATCTTATCTCTTGAAATTCTCATCCGGAGGTGATAAGAAGGTAGAAGATAGTGTATCTCCTGTGCCAGACTCTGTGTGCAGATATTATATCCCACTATGTAAGCTAATGACTACAGAGGGTGATGTAAATGATGATAAGACCTCACACACTATTTTGAAAACACAAAGTTTACTCCAATAAAACTGATATATCCTTCAAACACCTTTCTGAATGTCAAGATGAAACAAAAAACTTTTTGATAAACTTTTTGAACTTCAAATGATCTTGGACATTTAGGGATACCGTGAAAATGTAGAAAGGACACAGATAGGTTCAATACAATGCATCTGTAAACTTTTTGGATCAAAAAGGGATCAATATACTGTGAAGGGCATAAAGACTTTTTTTTAAACTGTCAGACACCCTCTATGTGAATTGTATTGGTGCAGTAGTGAAGGAGGTTTTTTTTTTTTTTTTTTGGTTGGATGTGCCCATGCATTCGGCAATTCCCCATGTAGAGTGTCTGTAGGGTGGGGCATGGAGTAGGTCCGTATAATGAGCTTGTATGCAGTATTATTCCCTAGAAGTTGTAGAGAATATCTAGGAGTAGAGAAGAATGTCATCATAATATAATATGCAATTGAGCAGATTACATTTTTTCTCTTAGATTCTTTAAAAAAAAAAAAACAAGACTTCTGTGTGTCCCCATATAAATCAAAGACACATATTATATAGGACTATTAAATCCCTGGGCACTGTTCCATGGATTACATGAGTCCTAGATTGGGATAACAACCTCTTCTAATGATTTTCTAGTTGACAGTTGTTTTATATTTATTGACAACCTAAAGGTAATATAGCATCAGTAAATGACCCATTGTCCTCTTTTTATTTTATTTTTTTTTATCGTTCTCTGTATTATCTATATTCAAGCAAATTCTGAGATATTGCAGTTTTCACACTGTCCCTTGATCCTCACAATAGACTGACATTTCCATCACATTTCTGCGGTCATCTCATTATTATAGTCAGAGGGCAGGATTACAATGGAAGATAACATACATCTATATAAATTATTTGGCATAGTATGCCCCCTTTGATGAAAGTGGCATGTAGGGTGAAAATCTTAAAAAAGTTACTGGTCAAAAATTCTAACTTTTTTATGGCTTGTAAGATATCATTGTGGTTATTATCCCTGTAATGTGACATTACTATGTTTATTATTCCTGTACTGTGACATCACTGTGTATATTATCACTGTACTGTGACATCACTGTGTGTATTATCCCTGTACTGTGACATCACTGTGTTTATTTTCCCAGTACTGTGACATCACTGTGTGTATTATCCCTGTACTGTGACATCACTGTGTGTATTGTCCCTGTACTGTGACATCACTGTGTGTATTATCCCTGTACTGTGACATCACTGTGTGTATTATCCCTGTACTGTGACATAACTGTATTATCCCTGTACTGTGACATCACTGTGGTTATTTTCCCTGTACTGTGACATCACTGTGTGCATTATTTCAGCAGTGTTACATCACTGAGTATATTATCCCTGTGCTGTGATATCATTGTGCATTTTACCTGTAGTGTGACATGATTGTGTTTATTATCCCTGTCCTGTACTGTGATATCACTGTGTTTATTTTTCCTGTACTGTGACATCAATGTGTGCATTATCTGCACTGTGACATCACTGTGTATATTATCCTTGCATTGTGACATTACTGTCTTTATTATCCCTATACTGTGCCACCACTGTGTATATTATCTCTGTAATGTTAAATCACTGCATTTATTATCATTGAACTATGACATCACTGTGTGCATTATCCATGTACTGTGACATCACTGTGTTTATTATCCCTGTACTGTAACATTACTGTGTGTATGGTATGATCCCTATACTGTTCCACCACTGTGTATATTATCTCTGTAATGTTAAATCACTGCATTTATTATCACTGAACTATGACATCACTGTGTGCATTATCCATGTACTGTGACATCACTGTCTTTATTATCCCTTGTACTATGACATCAATGTGTTCATTAACCCTTTACTGTGCCATCGCTGCTTATTATCCCTGTACTGTGATATCATTATGTGCAATATCTCTGTACTGTGACATCACTAATTGCTGTTTAAGATGGTCCTGGTAGCATGAAACCCCATTACAAATTTTGCTATGGGGGCCCATGGTTACTTGTTGCATCCCTGTTGACATGCTTTTCTCATAGGAAAATATTTCTAACAAATGGAAAACTGATTTTAGAGCGTAACAAAGAACTGCTGGCAGTAATGGTAAGAAATGAAAACAAGTTCAGTAGAGTTTGTCGATGGCTGGGTACAAGTAGCAGTCATAAAGATATATTATATTAAGGCTGTGTTCACATTAGCATTAGACATTCCATTTTTTTGTTTTCTCATAGAAGCATAAAAACAGAATACAAGCCAGGGACAGATCTATCACATAAGAGACACCAATGGAGCCTGACAAACATCATTGACTATAGTGGGGTCCATTGAGTTTCCATCATGGTGTCTATCACTTAACCAGAAAATTTAGTGTTGCATGCGGCAGAAATACGTACAGAATACGTGACGTGTCCTATCAATGCCTCCAATGCAGATGTGCACAGAACTTTGTAACTAAAAAGTGTGGAAAATTATAAAAGCTGCCTAATTAATGGAATATATGCCCAAAATTTCTAAATACTGTACCATAGGGATACAGAAGATATTGTTCATACCCAGGCCCTAGTGCCTAAGGGGTACAATGACTTTTCTGCCACATAGAGAGCATTAGTGCTGTAAATCACATGTGATAACGGAGATGGGGCTCCTAATGATTTGGCATCGGGCCCCGGAGCTTTAAGTTCCACTTCTGGCTGCAATGACTAGATATTTTTTCATAGTCACCATAGTTATATATAAATCTTTCCCAAATTAGAGAAGTGAATTGCTTCACCAACTTTTCTGAAATGAGATTTTATTGAATACTGATATGAGTGTATGTAAAATAAGTAAAACCTTATCTTTTATTTAGGTCACAGAGAAATTAATAATGGATGTTGTAATACTGGTTGAAGAAGAGTTATGAAGGTCTAATTCTCTTCTTGCCATTGCCACACGTTCCTAACTTCCTCCAAGGCTAAACATTTATAATTAATTTTCTCATACGTTGCAAGGTTATTAAGAATTAGGTTCCAGACGTAATACGGCACGACGATATTGCAAAATTAAAACTAGACATATATGTTTATAACATACATACAGTTCTGGCTAACCAATATCCGAAGGGTTCTCTGATGGACATTTTAACCCATTAAAGACCAGGCCACTTTTTTTTTTTTTTTTTGGTTTAGGACAATGTTCACATACTGTACGTGGTCTTGTTGTTTGCGGGAGTAGTTGTTCTTTTGGTACCATTTTTGGGTATGTATGTTAGTAATTAATTTTTCTCAATTTTTCTCATTTTTTACATTTGAAGAAATTCAAAAATTGCTCTTGTTTTTTAAATCATTTACAAATTAATATGTAAAAAATACATAAATAAAAATACATAAAGACAATATGTGCATACTACAGTGCTGGTCAAAAGTATTGGCACCCCTGCAATTCTGTCAGATAATATTCAATTTCTTCCAGAAAATGATTGCAATAACAAATGCTTTGGTAATAGTATCTTCATTTATTTTGCTTGCAATGAAAAAACACAAAAGAGAATGAAAAAAAAGTCAAATCATTGATCATTTTACACAAAACTCCAAAAATGGGCCGGACAAAAGTATTGGCACCCTCAGCCTAATACTTGGTAGCACAACCTTTAGACAAAATAACTGCGAACAACCGCTTCCGGTAACCATCAATGAGTTTCTTACAATGCTCTGCTGGAATTTTAGACCATTCTTCTTTGGCAAATTTCTCCAGGTCCCTGAGATTTGAAGGGTGCCTTCTCCAAACTGCCATTTTGAGATCTCTCCACAGGTGTTCTATGGGATTCAGGTCTGGAATCATTGCTGGCCAGTTAAGAAGTCTCCAGTGCTTTCTCTCAAACCATTTTCTAGTGCTTTTTGAAGTGTGTTTTGGGTCATTGTCCTGCTGGAAGACCCATGATCTCTGAGGGAGACCCAGCTTTCTCACACTGGGCCCTACAGCTTCTCAAGTCCTCAGACAGTTCTTTGGTCTTCTTTCTTTTCTCCATGCTCAATGTGGTACACACAAGGACACAGGACAGAGGTTGAGTCAACTTTAATCCATTTCAACTGGCTGCAAGTGTGATTTAGTTATTGCCACCACCTGTTATGTGCCACAGGTAAGTAACAGGTGCTGTTAATTACACAAATTAGAGAAGCATCACATGATTTTTCAAAGGGTGCCAATACTTTTGTCCACCCCCTTTTTTATGTTTGGTGTGGAATTATATCCAATTTGGCTTTTTGACAATTCTTTTTGTGGTTTTCCATTGAAGACAAATTAAATTAAGATATTATTACCAACGCATTTGTGATTGCAATCATTTTCTGGAAGAAATTGAGTATTATCTGACAGAATTGCAGGGGTGCCAATACTTTTGGCCAGCACTGTATTTGTTGCCTTCAAACTATGGATAAATTTCAGGGACAATTTGTAGTTTTTATTTATAGCATTTTGGGGATTTCTGATGTTTTAATCACTTTTTCTAAATAATTTTTGCAGAGTCAAAAACAGCGAAAATGTAGGAGTTTAGATATTCACTGTAAAATACTTTCTTATAGTTTGGGCATTTATGGATGCAGGGATACTTAGTATGTTTATGGGGGTTTTTTGTTTATGTATTTTATGTGATCTAGGGAAAAGGGGGTAATTTTATATATTTTGTATATTTTGTACTTTTGTACTGATCACACATACAATATACTGCAACATTAATGTATTGCAGTATATTGTATAACCCATTGACTATGACAACCTGTAATGGAAGCTCAATAGTGACAAATCTGGGGGCCTGGCTGTCATGGAACCCCCGAATCTTAATCCAGAGGATGGCAATCTTCCTCAACATGGTGATGACCATGGACCACTGCTCTTAAGATGCTTTGCTCACATTTGACTGAGGCATCTGAAGAACTGATGCCCACGATCAAACAGGACTCAGTTCCTGAACGGGAGACATTGTTATATAATATAATATATAACATGTAAAATATTGTTTGCATGTTTTTTCCTTTTTTAATTCCTTTTATTTCTATGAACTAAACCTTTTATTGCCATTACAATTCACATAGCAATAAACCAAAAGACAAAGAAAACACTGAACAAGACCGCAACAACTTTTCAAACATTTCACAGCAAAAAAAATAGAACGCTATTATGATAATGATAATCTTTTAAGAAATGTCATTATAAGTAAGGAAGGAAAATCAGAGAACAGTATAAGAAATGAAGGAAAAACAAAACATTGCTCCAATTTGTCCAGCAGTCCCATAGAGGAGAACAATGGATGTTTATGATTACTTGAATTCTTGAGATTGTTGGGGGTCCCTAAAATAGTACCACCTTTGATCAGGCACTTATTCCTTTATTCACTTATCCCCTATCCTATATCCTGTCACCCCTTATCCCCTATCCAGCTTTTCATGTGCTTTGATTGTACAGATGATATGCTGTGTAGCCTGGGCCTAAAAGATAGTAATACCATTTCCCATATAGCATTTTTAGGAAAAATGACACTTTTTGGGTGGGTCTTTTTGGAATTCACTGCACTATATATAATAGAAAATAGTGAACTATGCTACAAACAGTGGGGGAGAAATGAATACCAATATTTGTACAAAAAAATTTGTCATTTAAGACACTTATCCACTTTACACAGGTTATGGATAAGTACTGGGTGTCCAACTACAAGGACCAGCGATCAGGAGAATGGTGGTCCAAAAGTCCCCCATGCTTTGTTTTTCATGATCAGTGTTCCATTCTTTTCTATGAGACAAGAGGTGCAACTTGAAGCTCATGGGTTCCTATGTAAAATTTGTAACCGGGTCCCCACTTACCATATGGTATCTATATACAGTATCTTCAGAACCTGGTAGAGATTGCTACCTGTGCACCCAATATAGCTACACCGCCTGTATGGGACCATAATTTCCTGAAGCCCCACAGAAGTGAATGGAACGCCAATAATGCAAGTGTACTGGTGCTTCATTCACAGGAAGGAGGCATGGGGAAATTTCGAGCCCCTGCTCTCCTGATAAGTGAGGTTTCCAGTTGTCGGACCCAGAGAGATCTGACACTTAAGTGTCTTAAACCACTTCAGTACTGGGCTATTTTCCCTGGTTCAGAACTGAACACATTTCTGGGTTTTTTTTTGTACTTGTGGTTTTTAGGGCTATAACATTTTTTTTCCTTGGGGTTATTCAAATAATTTATATATATTTTTTGGTGATAAACAGGGCTTTATTTTTATGTTTTTAATTTTCCAAGTTCTTTCTTTGTTTTAATATCTGAGAAATGTAAACAAAAAAAGAGAGGAAATGTCTTATTTTTCATTTTTTTTGTGTTTTCTTTAATAGCAGAAAATGGTACAAAAAAAAAACAACAACAGTTTTCCCTTTTGTTAGTTCATCATTTTTACTTTGGTGACACTTGTTGTGTTGCTGGGGATGGGGTTAGAACCTGTGACATAGGCATGGTAGTGATAAGGGGGGTTAATTTATTTAAAATTTTTTTGTATTTTTTTTTATTTACAGATTGTGTGCCGCTTAAGGTCATAATAGACCTTTGGGGGGGGAAGAGGGGGAATTTTACATTTCTATTTTTTTAAATTATTTCTTCTCTAATTGGGAGGGAGATGCATAAAACCCCAGCTACAGGAGAAATAAAGCCTCCTATGCTGTACTCCTCTAGGACCCATCAGCCCTTGGAGTTCCTGTCTCCCTAGTGGTCATGTGACCACTTGGTCAGAAGGGAGTCACATTATAGTGACTCCCATAGCTGTGCATACAGTACCCATTAAACCATCCCTGCCTTCCTTATGGAATATCTGGCTGTACTAAAAGGTGACATCACGATCCCACAACTGCATGATTTCGAAGCCATTGGGATGAATCTGGTGTATTTTCAGTCTGTTTAGTCTAAACCATCTAAATATTACATTAATAAAACTGCTCAGTTCATTTTTGTGGCATTTTTCTCATTTTTGGTCTATTTATTTGGGTCCATGTCTTTTTTTTTTCTAATATGCACCATGCTCTAGGCATGACATTTTCTGTAAACTTCTCGACAGGAAAACAAACTCGTGTAAAAATGTGTGATCAAAAACACGCCACTAAAGAAAGCTTGTAAAAATGTGCAGATTTCTTGTCATTTTTTACAAGCCCATAAAAACGGCACAAAAAAATTTAGTATGTGATAGAAGCCGAATGCTTCATATACATGCGAAAAAGGCTACGAAATAAAACCAATAGATAACAATCTGATAAAATAGATAACAATGTAATCGAGGATTTGCACATATATGTCCAGTAGTTAATATTCACAAGGTCTTGAAGTGGGATACTTTCTGCTCTTTCTTGCTTCATTGCTATGTGCTATTTTCCCTCTGAAAGTAAAGTTCAATCCCAGTTTTGTTTTTTGCGTTTTTGCAGAGGACAGCAGCTTTTCCTCCATAACTTTTGTGTAGTTTACTGCAGTCATTATTTTCTATCCTGACAAATGCAGCAGTTTTATTCCCATAGCATAATCATATCACCACTGGCCCGCACAGTAGGGATGACATTCTATGGAAAAGTGTGCACTTTGGGCTCAGAAAAAGCACGATTCCTTCTCTTTTAGAATAAAATGTTCAATTAAAGTGTTTTGCAAAACTCTCTGGGATTATATATATTTGTAGAGAGAGAGATAAATATAGTTCTATAGATATATGTGAGTATATATATATATCTGTATATATATTTTATTTTTTACATTTTTTAAGGGTTTTTCTGCACATTTTTTTCAGCGAATCAGAGACCAGCATGTCCAATGAGAAATGCTAAAAATAATGCTTAATAATAATTACTTTTTTTAAATAAAGGGACAGAATAGCATAAAATGGTGTACTTACCAGGGAATAGCAGCAATAATAAAAGTATAATAGATACCATCGGTAATAATGCTACCAGGGATGAGATCACCAATTCAAATCAAGTTCAACCTGAACCTGAAACGTGTGGGGTTCATCACCCACAAAAAAGTGGAGGTCCAGTAGAGGTGAGTAAAAATAACAGTTATGCTCAAATTGACTCACCTCTCCTTGGCATCTGGCAACCCCCCGGTGTCCTCTTCAGGCTTTGGCCTGAGGTCTTGTACCCTGAGGACACCACTAAGGCCTGTAATAGGCCCTTAGTGGTCACATGGGTTGCTCCAATATCATGATGCTATGACCCAGGACATTAGCCAGAGTCCTGAAGAGGATACTGGGTAACCGCCAGATACCACAAGGATGCCCAGGAGAGGTGAGGCAAGGAGAATACAACTGTTATTTTTTACTCACCTCCCCTGGGCCTCTTCTTATTATACTCTGGGATCTGAGGAGACACCAGAGTATAGCACTTCCACTGCCCGAAATGAACCAGAAGGCCAAACATAACAAATATTCATTATAAACAAATCTCGTGAGTTTCTCCCATCTCTAAATGGCACTCACAGTTAACAGAAAAAGAAAAAAAGCTATGAATTTTAGAAGACGAAGAAGGAAAATATGAAAATATGAGCATTAATGTACAATCTACTCTGCATCCTTAGGGTTAAAGAGACAGGAGCAGGAACAGAACATAGAGATAGGAAATAATTTATGTCTGCTAAGAAAGCCAGTAGGCAGCGTGTAGGCAGTACAAAATGGCAGAGGGACCTTTGCGGCCCCCTCAGGTTCAACGGACCAGTCGCAACTGCTATCTCTGCAACCCCTATAGCTATGCCCTGGATAGAGGGACAGTGTTTTGGCAGAGAATCTAGCCTCCCAGACATCCTACTCATTTTCGAAACAGAGGGGTCTCCTTCCTCCATCTCTTTTGAGAGGTGGAAGGCCCTTCTTAATGATAAATTGTATTCCAAGATTATTTATTGAAGGATATTTCAACCTTCCTGGGATGACTTTGAAGACTGCAGCCCCATCACTCACGAAGTCGTCTGGAAGGTAAGTAAGAATACTGCCCAAACGCCATCCGAAGTGTTACCAACTTTAAGGGGTTTGAACTCAAATTAACTTTTTGTATTACATTTTAATGAATTACCATTCCGAATGGAATCAATAAAAAGGCCGACTCGATGAATCTTGCACGTCCTCATCTGACACACTAAGCCATTTATGGCAGATTATACACACTCTAGAAGTGGAAATTCAATTAATTCCCATTGTACGTCATGTGCGCCGCTCAATGTCATCATGGAAAGTTTAATTTATCACCTTAATAACCAAACACAACATGATGCATGCCGAGGTAATTATCTGTTTAACTTCTCCAGCTGCCCTGTACAGATGTCTTTAATAGAATCTTATGGAAAGCATTATTATCTGTCTGCAGGAGGTGGGTTGACTACGAGACGAAATCAAATCCAGACAACGGCTTTTATTAATGATTAAACAGCTTCAATGAGTCACATGACATATGGTTATTGGGCTACAACTTTGCAAAATCATATCTGACACAAGCCTCCTACAGAACTGATAGAAAACTTTTACAGAGGTGTGACTGAAAGACAATGTTCAGGGTTATAGGTTGTACAACACCTCAAATCAGTAAGACGTCAAGACTTCACATTGATGGCCTAACCTTAGAATAGGTCGTTGATACAAGATTGGTAGGGTTCCAACACCCAACACCTCCACACATCAGCTGATATCTGTATAGTGTATGGAGTCAGACATTGGACACTGGGCAGTGGCTGTGCCGCGCTATTGCAGCTCATCTAGCATTCAAGTGAAGGCAATCGATATGAAAACTTGGACAAGTCATACACCTCAGAATACTAGTTCACCTAATAACTATTCCTCCTGACCCCTCATACCGGAAATGTTGGTTTGGTTAAGTATACATGAGTTCTCACTAGGTGAACTCTCAATAGGGACAGGGGTCACTGATGGACACCTATGACAGTGACGTACTACCCCTGAGAACAAAAGGATCGGACATGTAGAAGATTCTTCTACATGAGATTTGCCATTAATGAGAGTTGAGACACTCCCTTATACATTAGATGACCAACCTGTCTGGCTAATATCAACTGGTTCACCCAATGTATGTATATTATGTATGGAGACATTTAAAGTGTAAGCAAACTTTTACTTATCTTCATAAATCAATAATGCAGGTGAAAGGAACAAACTTTGTATTATACTACATCAAAGGAAATGTGTCTTTTGGTTTTACTTCTGTCTTTGCTTCTCATCTTAGTTGTTTTGTCCCATACTTTATACACAAACAGTGGCCGTTTACAGTTAAGACTACGGAGAGGGGAAAGGGAGAAGGAGAGAGACAATGATACGAAGCCATCTACAGCAGTAAATGAGTCATTTTGGTCAGGAGAAGAGTGGATAATAATTCTTGATAACCCAGCTGAGTTGTGAGAGGAAACTGTCTCTATAGTGCAGATGTCTCTCTGCTTTGAGGAACTCTCCTTTTCCTCCCCCTTCCTTTTCCACAAACTTGTATTGTACAGATCTGTGGTAGAAGGAGGCAAATAAGTGAAGAAACAGGCCATTGTACGTAATAAAGTATTATTACAAAGTTTGTTATCTTCACCTGCACTATGGATTTATGAAAAATGAGAATCGGTTTAGTTAGGGGGAGTTCACACTACCGTTGTAAATGTCCATTGCTGTCTTCCATCATAGGATGACAGCAATGGACATTAAACTGTCGCAAAGAACGGTTAAAGACTGATTCTGTGTCCGTTCCCATTGACACTAATATAAACAACATGACTATCTTGTATGTAAAATAAGTTCAACCTTACAAAATGCTGATCTCTGTCCATGGTGCTAGTTAGTAAAGGTAGCAAAAAACTACACCCAGGATCCAGGCACCTGTTACCTGGATTTCATGATTTCACTAAATGGGTGCTTGGTCACTATTATCAGTGAAGGTTTTGTAGTCTTTTTGGAGTCTATCCAAGGGTTGAAACCTGACCTCATCAGCACAAGTCTCCCTGCTGTCCAGATAGTTGGCAAGAATGTATCAGTGTAGAAAAACTGCTTCAGAATGAAGCCCATGTTGTTTACTCCTAACCCAACTATGATCTGTCAGAAGTATTAGTTGTCTACTGGTTTTCGACTCTGGATGAAAACAATAGTATTTCTATTCATTGACAGCAAGTATAACTCTATAAAATGACCAGTTCTTAACAAAAATATTGTCCAAAGAAGAGGAGAAGTTTTGAACCTTTAGCAGTCAATTTCTTGCTGAGGGTTCGGTGCACTTAACCCACTTAATATCAAGGGTAAAAACTCCCGTGGCAGTAACTAACCATTTGTGGCTGCAGATATCCCACAGAAGACCTGCCTGCGGCAAAAGCAGCCAAAAAAGCCGGTCTCATTCCAGATGGTGGTGGGCCCGGAAAATTGTGCCAAACCCACAGCAAGAAATTGACCTGCTATGGGTCCAAAACTCACAGCACAAGCTATAACCCCATCGACTACACTGGTACTCTGTATAACAGCAGGTTAACCACTGCTGATACTGCGGGTGACTAACCTGCTGTGACTACTCTACTTGCTGCCCTAGCCTGAAGCCGTATTTACATAAATTCAGGAAACCCCTTTAAATGTTCATTTTCAGACCATTACTACAGATTATAGAACAGAACATTCCTGCAAGAGCTGACAAGTTTACAGATTGTGCACATTTATAAGTCGTTCTCTTACTAATTATATTTAGAGCAATTTCAAGGATTTTTCCACATTCCAGCATTTTTCATTGTCACTTATGTAGTGAAATACATTGTCATTATCATCACTTGATGATTTTTTTTTTTCCGCTTTTCAGCATCGCAACACAATGATAATGAGCTGTCAGCAGGCTTCAGCTGACAACCTGGAACATGCTTCACCGGCAATTACCTGACAATAGTAAACCAATGAAAGCAACAGTTTGTGGAGATTGTTGTAGAGGAAAATCAGAACTAGCACTTTTATTATAACCAACAAATTGTAGTCTTTGGATGGGACATTAAATGATGGCTTATTACAGGAACGTATCATTATGGTGGAAGGAGGCATGATGTGTCTTATACCTCAGGAATGAAAATGCTCACAAGTATTAAGGCACACTCACATTTTACCAAAATTGCACTATTTTAAAGCCATAACTGGAATTAGTATAGAACTGCTACAAAAATGCAAGTATTTACACACTTTATCACTGCATGGAGTGCGATGGTCTTTAAGGAGAACCCAAAATCCAAAAACAATATATTCTTCTCTATGGCAGCAGCCATGTTTATCCCTTCTCTCTGGGGAGTCTGTCCATTTTATTGGAAGGAATCCCCCAAATAACTAACAGTGTGAAAAAGATACAAGCGGTACCAGCAGTAGTACCAGTAGTAACAGCAGTAGTGGTTCCAGCAATAGTGCCAGCAGTAACATTACCAGCAGTAGTACCAATAGTACCAGCAGTAGTGGTTCCAGCTGTAATACCAATAGTACCAACATCAGCATTACCAGCAGTAGTACCAATAGTACCAGCAGTAGTGGTTCCAGCAATAGTGCCAGCAGTAACATTACCAGCAGTAGTACCAATAGTACCAGCAGTAGTGGTTCCAGCTGTAATACCAATAGTACCAACATCAGCATTACCAGCAGTACTTCTAATAGTGCCAGCAGTAGTGGTTCCAGCAATGGTACCAGCAATAGCATTACCAGCAGTAGTACCAATAGTACCAGCATAAGCGTTACCAGCAGTAGTACCAATAGTACCAGCAATAGTGGTTCCAGCAGTAGTACCAATAGTACCAGCATAAGCGTTACCAGCAGTAGTACCAATAGTACCAGCAGTAGTGATTCCAGCAGTAGTACCAATAGTACCAGCAGTAGCGTTTCCAGCAGTAATACCAATAGTACCAGCAGCAGTACCAATAGTACTAGCAGCAGTGATTCCAGCAGTAGTACCAATAGTACCAGCAGTAGCGTGTCCATCAGTAGTATTAATAGTACTAGCAGTAATAGTTCCAGCAATAGTACCAATAGTACAGGCAGTAATACAATAGTACCATCAGTAGTGGTTCCAGCAGTAGTACCAATAGTACCAGGAGTAACGTTACCAGCAGTGGTACCAATAGTGCCAGCAGTAGCATACACACAGTGACACCAGCTGATTGACCTCTCTAACTCACAGTGACAACAATACAACCTAGTACAGTTACCCAGGGAGAGTCACCCAACTTTCCCACGGGATAAACTTTCCCAGTTCGGGTATTTTTGGATATAGCGATACATAATAATTTTATTTTAATTTTTGGTTTATATTTATGTCAAGTGGAGTTTAAATTTTTATATTTTTAGAATTTTCTCTACTTTTAAAAATGTATTAATCATTAGATTGCTTATGCCTGTGATTTCCAACAGGGGTGCCTTGAAAACCCACTAGGGGAAGATGACTGCGTGCCCTCATGCAACATTGCATCTGCGTCCTTAGGATGTTTTTGTCCACTCTGCAATGTCCTGTGTGACCTTAGCCTAAAATGGGAAAATTGAGCAATGTGACTGGCTTGCAATGAGGTCTGGTCACCACTGCTAGACTAGCTGGGGACAGTATTTCAAAAATTGCAAACCATGTGGTGTGTTTTTTTTGTGCAACAATATCTAGGTATACGATGAAAGGTGTGATCAAGGAAGACCATACATTGAAAGGTGATCCTTTGACACAAACTCATCAAAGAAAGGGATCAGAGGAGGATGTTGAGAATTGTTCTGATGAACAGGGAGTGCAGTCTCATGAAAACTGCAGTCAAATACAGTATATACTGGTTTCCAACTAATATGTCTGAAAGCACAACTTGTCCTTCCTTTGCACAGATGGACTATAACAGCAGATGACCAGTTAGAAAGCCATTGACATCTAAGAAAGGCAAGACTATGGTGGAGAAAAGAGCAAAAATGGTATCATTGAGCAATGGAGAAACATCACCTTTTCTGTTACTCGAGGGGGGGTCACAATTTGGTGCAAACAACAAATCTATGAACCCTTCCTATCAAACATCAACTGTTCAGACTGGTGGAGGAAATCTAAGGCCTTGGCCTAATGGTGTTTTGTGGAATATTTTGGCACACCTTGGGATACAACAACAAATTGCTATGGTTCTGAAGTCTAAAGGAGCTCTAACATGCTATGAGATGTATTTCAATATAATAAAAGTACTAGGGCCTCAAAGGTATGATCTGGTAGCCAAGTAGGGCTTGGAAGTTCCGGAACAGCTGCTTCTGAACCCGGGGACCAAACAACAAATATTTGTTGGTAAATGGGAGTATATAAATGAAAAAAAAATTGGTCCGGGAGTGATGATGCGCTGCTGATAGTTTAGAGTCCTTTTATTAATTGTACAGTATAATGGCAACGCCTTTCGACGTCTTTAATAAAGTGCCCATTCAGTGTATAAGGTCACTGTATCTCTATGCATTCCATATGTGAATGTGCCCTATACATAGGGTATAATCTATACACAGCTCTATCAACTTTAGTCCTTGGCCAACAAAACCTAACTGTGTATGGGTGTGAATTTTACTTTAATCCCTTATTATGACCAACACGGTTTTGGAAATGGATTCAAAGAAAATGACATTGCGGACCAGAATCTGCATTAAGTGTAATTTTCCATATTATGCCTCCAAGCCTTTGAATGTTAACATAATAGCACACACAACAATGGAGAATTCTGCCATTCAGCAGGGAAATAATATTGTCCGGAATATCTATTCAGCGGAGCAGAGTCTGTATGCCGTAGACTGAATTTGTTATTAACTGGAAACCCGGATTTAACTATGAGCAGATGAGCCACAAGTGACCTCCAGAAATAATGTCCCTTACAAGGAGAGATTTCATTTACATAATGTCTATTTATTTAGGCGTATTGTAGGTAGTGAATGAGAGCTTTCGTCTATTAGACATTGGAGAGGAGCCATCGGAGAACATTACTCATGGTAATGGAGGGACACATTTCTACACCTCGAAATAAACATGCTACTTATGGTTTCTTTTAGATAAGATACAACATAAGATTACAGTCCTCCTCATTTAATGCTGAGACTGAAGATGACAGTGAAGATAATAGTGAAACCGATTATTTCCGAGCTTTCTTGTGATATTACAGGGGGATATAGAAGGATGTTAAAGTTCTACTTATTAGAATATCCCAAGGAGATGTGATCTAAGGTAACAAGGCGTTATTTTCTTTCTTATCAAAGTTTTAATATATTTAGTATGTATTGACTTTAACTCTTTCAGGACCAAGCCAATTTTCATTTACAATTTTTCAAATTTTACTTCCCGCCTTCCAAAGCTCATAACATTTTAAATTTTTTGCTAACATAGCCATAGGGGGGCTTGATTTTTGCTAGACAAATTGGGTTTTACCATTTACTATTCTGTTGGAGGTATCTAGTGCCAGGCCTAGGAGCTTTTAGAAGACTCCTTGCTGCCTTGGCGACTGAACGGCTCCCACTATGTCACCAGTCGGAAGTTGTAAAATAAAAGTGAACATTAAAGAACCTCTCAGACACCATGGCCACATGTGATTAAACATGAAGGCACCCGGTCCCTGTATAGTGGCTGGGTGCTGTCACTGCATTATTGGTACCCGGCTATCATAGAGAGACCGGAGCCAACTTATTATAGCTGGGCATAATATGGGCATCATAAGACACCCCATACAACTGATTCATGTGGGAGAGCCATCTGTTGGTGCCTCATCGATCAGATATTTATGGTCTATCCTAATGATAGACCATAAAAAAAAAACCCTGGCCCCATAAATATAGAATCATACAGCTTCCATGTGCTGCCATATAGATTACTGTATGTTTGGACCAATATGTATAAAGACTTATTCTTCTAGAAACAATGCAGAAAACTCTGTAACAGCCTTTTTATACTTCCATACAAAACCATCTATTGCCTGCAATAAAAAATGATGCAACTTGCAGATAGTCTTGAATTTATCAAAAATTTCCTTGTGTATGCCTTTGCTATGGATACCGATGTTCAGCAGGTTGATACAGCCGCTCCTCCATGGTTACAGACTACAAACAAATACTGTGTGTAGTTTGATCCTGAAGTCATGAGTCAGTCCCCTTCTTCTTGTTAATCTATTCCAGAGAAATAAAGAGGCTTTTTTGGTCAGAAGGGTCAGTATTATTCATGCAACATATCCCTGAGGAGACTACCGAACTACGTTTTCTTAGAGAAATATCAGCTTGCACAACCTTGTCAGCATTATCAAAGAAGAATAAAGAAGAGATGGTCGCACAGTATAACGCATTGAGGAAAGGGAAGGGGAGAAAATACCTTAAATGGCACCATCTACTGAGCTCTGAACTTGTAGTTTCACAAGATAAATTTACATCTTGAAAATAAAAAGAAGGAATGCGGACAACAGCCAAGAGCATAGGGCAACTAGAACTTTTTCTGGAGTACCGATGCATATATCTAGGGGGAATCAGTCAAAAGTCTTTATTAGAAAAATGCCCTATGAAGTACTTACGAATTTGTATCAGGTTTTCAGTATCATAATTTTTGAGCCATGGCAAAGGCATGCAATTGCCTATCTACACATTGAAGATGAACATTTGATCACTAGAGGTCCTACTGCTGAGACCCCCACTGAGCTTTACAACATTGTTCCTGAAAATAGGGTCACTTCTGTCATTTTTAGCGTTATATATATTTTTAAAGTATTTTCTCTGTGTTAAAAATAACATGGCAACTTTGTCCAGCGGGTCATTACAATTACGGTAATACCATAATCATATCAGTTTTATTTATTATTTATTTTAACGCTTTTTTTAACAAAATGCCATGTTAGGAAAATAAACAATTTAATGTGTGTCGCCGTATTCTGACGTCCTTAATTTTTTTTATTTTTCTTGACAGAGCTATGTGACAGCTCTTTTTTCTACTGGGATATTGTAGTTTTTATTGATACCATTTCCTGGTATGTAAACCATTTTGATCACTTTTTCTTAAATTTTTTTTTTTTTGGGGGGGGGGTGAGGTGATTTTTGGACGTTTGCGGTAATACCTAATATGTTTGCTTTTTTTTGCATACCTTATTACTTTCAAACTTTTTACACCTTTTTTAACTGTAACTCAAGGGGATTCAAACTTTTTCTACTTTTTTTTTTCATAGTATAATAAGTGAATTCCAACCTTGCATCTATTGATCCCCTGTACAATATACTGCAATAATTCTGTATTGCAGAATATTATACATAGACTGTGTAAAAGGGCAAGGCAGTTAGGAGACTGTCGATTGGTCTACTGGCTGCCATAACAACCCCTTGGAACCTGATCTCACTGCGGGAAGGGGGGTGAAAGAGAGGGGTACCCCCAACCACCCAGATGCCATGTTCACTATTGATCACTGTTTTTTTGGGTGGAGGCCTGGTGACCAAAACACATTAATATGAGGGGTTAATCTGCCAGAGTCAGAACATTTTCCAACTCCTGCAGTTAGTCTTAGGTCCTGGCAGTGCAGTATAGCTGGAACCCAGAAGAAATGTAACAGGCACAACTCCTGTGTCGTACTATTACGATGCTGAGCGTCAACTATAACAGTGCAGAATGCTAAAGGGTTAAATATGGGAGAAGGGGACATTCATATTATTAGCAGGGCTCCTTTAGCAACCAATTCTATGAGTAGGTCAAATAGTGATTGTAGGACATTTGCTTTAAGCTACATGAGGTTTTTTTTTTTGCCTGGAACTTAATAGTGGTCAGAGATCACGGTGGTACAATGTCATCATCTAACATACATTTTTGACATTTAAAAAGACTATTATGACTTGATTTCCAATTAAAAATGTCAATTTGAGCTTTTTATCTCTAGATTCTACCTTAATCTCTTGATCCTTGAGAGAATTAGAGGCTGTCTTTATCATCAGACCATATGCTAATTAATGTCATTAATGGCCGCTCTATGATACTTGAAGCTATTTGACAAAAGCTACATCTGGAATTCTGCGAGAAGATAATTGTAGTCACAGGTTTTTTTTTTTCTAATGTCCTTTTTTTCTGGAAATGATTCAGTCGCTTACATTGTAAAGTGCGTCCTGCACGTATGGCACCAGATTTATCAAGCTTTATCAGCCCGTGGTGTAAACATCTGCAGCTGTTCCATCTTCAGCAGTCATTTATCAAGCGTCAGACTGTACAGTGCGACAGTAAGACACAAATTACTGCGGGATCAAATCTGGAAAATGCACATTAAGGCTGGTAACATGAAACAAGAATGGAAGTTCATAATGTGTCTATGTCTGAAATATTTTAGATCGATATAATACATTAAACTGGTCGTATTATCACATTTAAAAAAAAAAAATTCTAGATTTATTAAGACCTAAAAACAAACTATACATGTAAGATGCCTCACATCCCAGAGTCCTTCATAGCATTGGTGGTATGGATCCTGAAATATTCAGCAAACAGTGAAAGAAGCAGCTCATATATTCCACAGTGGCCACTACAGGGGAAATGTGGTATTACACGCAGAAATTAAAATGCTTAATACATTTTATTTCTATAGCGCCAACATATTCTGCAGCACTGTACAATTTGTAGGGTTCAAGTACAAAGAACAGTCAATTCACACAATGGGACTGAGGGCCCTGTTCGCAAGAGCTTACAATCTATGAACTTATTCACATAATTAATATATGGTGGGCTTAAGTTCAAGCACAATTTCACTTATAAAGGGAGTTCTCAAGTGGAGAACTATCATCAATGGAATCCATATATTTTGGTGAGACAATCCCTTTAATTTAAAGGAGTCTTTCACCTGTCCTGACTTGTCTGCTTCACTAAATATTTGTGTTCCTCATGAAACAATAATTCTGGAGAGTTTTTCTTAGGCTAGGTTCATAAGATATGCGTGTTCATGCATCTGTTTAAAAAAGGAAAAAAAAAAAAAATATATATATATATATATTATATAGCAAAAGAGGATTGCAAATAGTGGCCATGGAAAGCACATCTATTTTAAATAGACTTCAATGTTATAAAAATATATATCTGTGTCCATCTCATGCAGTACAGAAAAACAGTCCTCCATGCTTTCCTGTCCTGAAAAAAAAACAAAAAAACGGACAGACGTATAATTTTTTTACATTAAAGTCTATGCAAAATAAGCTTTTAGAAGGAATAACAGAGGAACAGAACAACACAGAGTTATGAGAAAAAGATACTATGGAATTGGTATGATATGCGAAACACATGTGGTCAGGTTCTCTTTTCTAATGCCAATATATTCCATAGTCTTGTACAACATCGAGTGAAAATCCATATGTAGATTCCATGCAAGTTTTACTAATTTTTAGACATAAACCTATAAGCCTAATGGAGCGAGACAGTAATTCCAAAAATTTAGCCACCATGCCTCCAAAATTTGCCTAAATTAAAAAAGTAACAAATTTTCCTAAATACTGATTTTACTCTAGTCCTCATATCATCGGCCTTATGTATACCATGCCAGTTTATGCATGTTGATACGTACCTAAAGTGATCACAGATCAGTATAGACGTCACAACAGTTCCTAGAATGAGACAATGTTAGAGTTGAGGAAGGAGCAAGACTGTGAGTGGGGGGACCAGAATTGAAATGACTGGAATATTTTTTTATTTTAAAAAATTCAGGCCAAATGTAGAGATTTAAAAAAAAAAGCCTTACACAATTGGTTTGGTCTTTACACTATATGCCATTACTCTCTGATGCTTGAGATGTTGCCTTCAGTGCACTCTATAGTCATTCTATTGAAGTACTATGTAGAAGTGCTCCATTATATTCATCTCCTGTTGCCTCTTGTATATTGTACATTACTTCTAGTGCAGTGACTTTATCTACTGTCAATCATGCTGCAATGTGACTCTCGCAACCCTCTCTATCGCACCAATTCTCTGACCTCCGCACCTTTTTCTCTTGTTATTTACTTATTCCAGATTAGTTGCATTAAAATAATGAATATATATTTCCTCCTCACTGGGGAGTAGTTGTGATGGTCCATTGCATTTTAACAAGCAGCTCCTGGCTGTAACTCTGCTTGACTTGAGTGCCCATTATCGCTCTAATGACCATGCTGAGAGAGTGATCCTCCACTGAAGATTATCTTTTTTCCAGTCCACCTTTTTATCCATTATTTTAGACCTATTATAATGTTTTGTGTAAATTGGGCTTATTATGTGGTATATGGAAAACATAAACATTATATAATGGTATAAGTTATTGTAGTATATGGGAAATGTGTGCAATTCTTGTAAAAGGCAACTGAACAGTCCTTAAAAATCTGAAAGAAATAATAGCTGCGTCTGTAATTTTTTTTTTCCCAGCTGGAGGAGTTTGTGCGGGTTACTGTGACTGTAAATTCTGCTGATGTGTTCATATAAGAATGAGTCATAGACAGATATGACTTACAATGTTTTTGAAGATATTTTAGTTTTGAAATTTGTTATACCTAGTCCATGATTTTTGGAAATTTTTTAAAAAAATATGTTTTATACAGT
Source organism: Leptodactylus fallax (assembly GCA_947044405.1). Taxonomy (NCBI): domain Eukaryota; kingdom Metazoa; phylum Chordata; class Amphibia; order Anura; family Leptodactylidae; genus Leptodactylus; species Leptodactylus fallax. The sequence goes on from CAMRHE010000055.1 coordinate 884,559, forward strand.
ATGTCAGTTAATTGGAGATGAGCAAACTGGTTGGTAATGAACAAGGTTCATTCTGAATTTTACAAAAAAATCTGGTTCGGCTAAACCTCAAATTTTTGGGGTTTGCCATCCATGAACTGCCATTATACTTCAACATGACATGTCCTGCATCACGGGCCTCAGCAGTGACTACGGGAGGTATAATGTCAACCGGAGACAGCGAGAGGACTAAAGAGGACGCTGAGGGACTGCCGGTCACTTAGGAGAGTTGAGGCAAGGTGAATATAAGTGTTTCTTAATTTCCACTACCTCCCCAGAGTACAATAATGTTTTGTGGGTGATGAACCCCTGTCCCCTTTCCTTCCCATGCTGAAACTTGTCAGGCTAGAAGCAGAAAGGCTCACATGACCACTGAGACTAATCACTGGCCTCATAGGTTGCTCGGGTGGGATGGGTCGATGATGTCACTTAGATCTGACACTGGTTCCATACCAGCTACCACTGAGGCCACGGATTATTCTCGGTGGTCATGTGAATCTTCCAGCCCATCAAGTCCTGGCTTAGGAGGGGCAGCGGACCAGTAGTCTACAACTGATTGCCAGTGATAAGTATTACTTTTTTTTTTTTTTTTTTTTTTTTTACACCGACCCCATCTGCCCCAGAGTATTCTAAAATTTCTGGACAACCCCCTTAAGTTTTATCCTCCTGGCCTCTACTACCAAATCATAAGTATGTAATAATCCAGGTCAGTATATATTGATACAGTAGAATCTGCCACTGATTATGAGAAGAATTCTGCCCCAAAAACAGATTCCACCATGATTCCACTTGATCTTGCTGCTGATTCCTGTGGGGGAGTTGCGGGATGGAAAATGGAGAGGAATCTGAGAATCTGTTTTTATTTTTTTTCACCTCTGCTGCTAGAGGATAATTTACCATACTGTATGTCACTGTGGCCATTTTTTTCAACAGAGACGAATCCCAAATTTTTCGGTTTCTTTAAAAACCGAACAAATTGGGATATTTGGGTCAAACCTCGTTTACCGATCTCTACTCTACTATTGAAAATTTTTACATCAAATGGCTTCTAATCTTTATACTACGCTTGATGTTCAGAAACCATTCAGTGCAATGAATTTGCAATAACATCTACTTTTCCATCTCTGTACTGAGGCAGCAGAACTCTGTGCTCCCCGTATACCAGATGTACCTTAGCCCCCCGCATATGGGTTAACATAGTTTCTCAAATTTACATTCTGCACCAGTTGCCTCTCCACTTGGTAAGGACAGTATATGTTGTCTCCATTGGCCTTTCATTACCATTTATTGCGTTCTTCCAGATCAATGGTTTCGATCAATAATAACACCTGCGTTGTAACTATAGCAGAATGGACGGACTGACTCGATCTGTCTCTGCTGCAAAGCTTTTTAATCACCAGTTCACAGGACCCATTGCTGCAACATACTCAATGCGCATCTATTCTATGCCCTCGATAACATTACAGATAGATCTCACAAGACTTACCGTAGTGAAACATTCTGAATATTAATGGCCATCTACAAGGCTGACAAACCTTGCACATTTTCTGCAAGGGAAAAAAATACAGCTAATCTAAGAAGTATTTTCGCTTTATTTCCTTAGGTTTTTTTTTAAGATTTCAGATTTGCTGGGCTAAAATATTGATAACCTATGTTAAGGATAGATCATCAGTATCAGATTAGTGGGGGTATGACATTTGACACCTGCATTGATCAACAATTCTCAGCAGCTTTTACATAATAAATGGAGCAGGAAGCAGCCAGATCTGTTCTCTCTGAAATGGCCCAACCAGGTATTGCTGATCAGCATAGGAACTCAGCTGCTGTGACTCAGTTAGGCCACTACACAAAGAATGGAGCTGTTTGGATCCTGTTCTGTTTTTTGGGTATCATCATCTGAGAATAGGTGATCGATGGGGGTGCTGGATCTGTTCTAGGAAATTTCTTCCCTCTCTATTTCAGTGATGTGTATGAAAATGACTAGTTGTCTAGCTTATATCATTAGCTAAGCCCAGTTCTCTTTTCTATCACAGTTGATGCAGAGTCAGATAAGGGAACTTGGCTAAAGATGGCCAAACCTCAGAAGATTCGCTTTGTTCTGTGTTTGGACAAAGTGAACCCCCTGTTCTGTCCGAACTTGTTTGGATAGAACTGGAAGGGAAATTATTATACTCTGAGGTCTCTTCAGACCTCACAGTTTTATAGCTGGAATCCCAGGGGAGGGGACAAAAAAAAAAAAGTTATACTCAACTTCTGTTACCTCTTCTGAGCCTCCTTGCGGCATCCAGCACTCTGTGTCTTTGTCTTCATGTCAGGCGTCTGGGGTCACTGCTGAGGCCTGTGATTGGTGACATGGGCATGCCACAAGGAGGAAGACACAAAAGAAGTAACTAAAGGTGTTTAAAGGTTTTTATTATTTTTGACACCTTCCCTGAGCTTCCAGCTGGTATACTCCTAGGTTTTAAGTATAATAATTTACTGGCAGTGGCCATTTTAGTCTGGTCAGTTTCATAAAAAAAAAAAAATAAAATTTGGAATATTTCGGTTGAATCCGGTTAGTTTCAAACCAATTTGCCCATATTTTGGCTAATAAATTAAGCCAGTCAGCTAGCCCCCTTCATAATTCACTGAGACAAGGGGGAGCCATACATTTTATGGTGCTAGGCATTGAGTACTGGCTCCTGGTTTTGTACATTTATGATGTTTAGTGCCAAGGAAGTAAAATGGTTCATAGCTCGTGTACAAGTTTTTTTTTTTCCTTTTCTTTTTAAGCCAATGTTTTTGTGTTACTGTAATTTTTCCTCTCTCAAAAGATTCCTTGGAGTTAACACAAGCCTCGTGGCTTCGTAATATAGAGACACCTTCTGTTCACTGCCTTTCAGTCTCCAAGCTCTGCTGTGCACATTAGCCCTACTGATTATTCTATTTTGTCATCCCATATGGACATTAAATAAAATAATTACTATTTAAATACATCAAATATTGAATCAGAAAATGAGTAAAAAATGATGTGTGTGAACATAGCCTATAGGCGTTCTGGCGTGGAGTCCTTTTTTTCAACCTTCTACAGCTACAGATAAGACTGGTCAGAGCATTGCCGAAGAATGCTTAATTTAACTGTGCACCAGGCCATGTAATAAACCCATAACAGGCGGTTAAGCAGCATGAACGTTTCAGGTTATACTTTGGTTCTATTAGGAAACACGCTTGCCACAAGCTACAGGTGTATTCTCACGTAAAACATTACTGCCATGACAACCTCACACTTAGCCAATCCATTAAAAAGCATTTAGTAACGAAGAAGGTAAGCAAAGTAACAGCTTGGAAAAACTAGAATAAAAATGTAAGATAAAAAAATGCATTGTCCAACACATAAATCTTCATTTATTCAATGAAATCATGCAAAACGTAACAAGTTTTCAATTGGAATGATTAAAAAATATCAGTGTATAGATATTGCTGCTACATATGTGTAACAGCACATGGTCCCCTGGTGTTGTTTTGATTCCCTCTTAGAATGTCCATCTTATGTGTCCAATGTTGGTGGTCACACATGCTCACATCTGCCCAATGGATCATCTTGTATACAGGTGGCTGAATGATCCCTGCTATTGTGCAGGCCAATAAGAATTAGTACACTAGAAGCAGCTTCTTTTAACCAGCACTGGATATATTAGGGAATCGGATCAACAATAGGGGGTGCCATAACACGTATGTAACAGCAACACAGACACCCTAAAAATAGAAAATTCAAGAACAGACCCCAACTGTTTATAGAAACCAGAGCAAACCCTGTTTCTATAAACCAATACAAGACCCCATTTCTAGACCCCAAGTTCCCTTATGGGTTTTGAGGGGCATCTGGGATATTTGTTGGATATCATAGACTTCTATTGGTGCCATATTATCAGCTACATTATGGGTCCATAGACTTCTATTGGTGCCATAATATCAGTTACAATATGGACCCATAGACTACTATTGGTGCCATATTATGAGCTACAGTATGGGTTCATAGGCATCTATTGGTGCAATATTATAAACTACAGTGTGGGTCCATAGACTTGCATTAATGTCATATTATGAGCTACAGTATGGATTCATAGACTTCTATTGGTGCCATATTATGAGCTATAGTATGGATCCATAGACTTCTATTGGTGCCATATTATGAGCTATAGTATGGATCCATAGACTTCTATTGGTGCCATATTATGGCTCAGGCGCCATAATATATCAGCCCTTAGGATGATTATTAATGTATTCTACTTGGATACTGAGAACCAAGAGTTTCCTCCATAGATCTGATTGTGTAATGGACTGTTTCCAACACAGCAAGACTGCATGGATTTATTAATAAGTGATAGCCCTGTAGGTCAAATACATTACACAAGTTTTGTACGGGCACAAAAATGTATTAATGCACTAGAGGTAGGAGATGAGTTTTCTGTTGGAAGATGAGAAAAGTACAGGACAGAATCTTCTTCCGCAGCTTTTAATACTGATAAGACATGAACCATGTTTGAGATGAGAAGCGGAAATTTACATGTCAGCAGTGTCGGAGAAATGCTTAAATGACTGTATGGAGCATATGTGATATACTTGAAGAGATAAGCACAGTGTGATTTTTAATACATTTTGCACCCCCTGCGGTGTAATTCTCCTTATCACCACACAGTGGGATAAGCATCATGTTGTAAGGCGAATACATAAAGGGATTAACATAACTAATATTTCTGCCTCTGGATTCTCTCTAATCTATACATTAATGGATTGTCTCCTTAAAGTGCTATATTTCATATAAATAAATATTATATACAAATTGGATTTAACTCCTTTCCCTCTGCAGCCATTTTTCACTTTTGCATTGTTGTTGTTGTTTTTTTTTTTTAATTCCCTGCCTTCCAAAACCTGTAACTTTCATGTTTCAGGCCACTAAGTCATATGAGGGCCTATTTTTTGCAGGATATATTGTACTTAGTAATGATACTCTTTAATCTTCTGTATGATGTACTGGGAAGCTCTAAAAAAAATCAGAATGGGATGGAATTCCAAAAAACTGAATTTCACTATTTTCATTGGGTTTTAATTATATGGCGTTCACTGTGCAGGTACAATGATATGTTCCTTATATTCTGTGGGTCGGGATGATCACAGTGATACCAAATGAATATAGTTTTTATTACAGTGTTAATAGTTGCTAAAACCTAAAACTTTCACTGAAAAATGCAAAAAATTATTTTAGTTGCAGTGTTCAGACGCCCAGACCTTTTTCCTGTGTACAGAGCTGCGTAAGGCTTTTTTTTTTTTTTGTGGCACTAGATTTAGTTTTCACTCATATCATTTGTGAGATATCCAATATTTTGATCACTTCTTATTTAATATCGAAGTAAATAGCAAAAAAAATTGTTGATTTGACTTTTTACATTTTTAATCCTATGGGGTACATATCTTGATCTTTTTATAGTTCTGACATTTTTAGATTCAGGGACACCTAATAATATTTTTGATATGTTTATGTTTATTTTTCTATACATTTTAAGAAAGGGGAGGGGGCTTTTTTTTTTTAAGCTCTCTGAGGGTAATTGAACCTGCAATCATTAGATCACTTATACAATAGACTGCAATACAACTGTATTGCAGTCTATGGGAAAATCCCTGCATAATTATTGAGCAAGCCTCAGTAGTTGCACTCTTCAATTTTTAGGTTGGGGCTACACAGAGATTTTGCACAACACAAGATTGCCAGGTCACCCAGCAAATCTTTCATTCATTTTGGCAAATGGAGTCGCATTATTACCCCAAGGGAACCACAACGGTCACAAAAAAGTCAAGCAATGCGACTCCATTCACTAACATGAAGGCAGCCCAGCAATCTTTGATTTAAGTCATGGCCAAAGTTGCCATGTAGCCCTAGCCTTAAATTGCAACATCAAGAACGAAAATTCTTGGAATTACGGAAAACACAAGATTGATAGACGTTAATGATATGCAAATGATAAAAAATGGGTATAAAATATTCAAAACTTTCCAATTTCTACAGTATTGAGTATGTGCTCCTTGATCAGAGATACAAGCAGTTACACGCTTTGGCACACTACCAATGAGATTATTAATGGTTGTCTGAGGAATGTTATCTGGCACACATCATAGCGCGATGGTAATATATTTCATAGCTTTATGCCGATTTTATTGTAATGTAAAATGAAGTTAATATATGGTGGGAATTTTAATTATTTGATACAATAATCTTACAGAGAACAATCATTTCTTATGGGATATGTTATTCGATATTTGCCAAGGCTTGGAATACTTGTAAATGTATAAAAATACATGTTAATGGGAACATGGAGAAACATTTGAGTCATTCATTACCCGTCTTATTGAATTTTGTTTATGTGAAGAGCAGTAGGGTTTTATTCTCGTGCCTGTGTGCTCTTGGAAGAACATTGAGTTATGTCTTATAAGAGATACCTGTTCTGAAGCACTTTCTACTAGAAGTAGCGCAGTATTTGCTATTAGCCACTGGAAACAAACATGGACTCGAACAAAACAAATAACTGTTTTCCAGGAGAAATGATTGAAAACCTGAGGCCAGAAGTGCTCAGGAGCTGCCATAGTGAACTCTAATATACTCTGCCTTTCAATTCTTTACCATTTTCAATATCTCTGTTTCTTGTTAATGAAGGAGAACATTATTAAAGGTGAAAACACTTAAAGAACTTGCAGACAGTTTGATACAATTGTATCTAGTCTGTGTGACTGGGGTGTAGCTCTAGGTGAAGAAGAGATAGTAGTTGGTTGCACATACAGTAGGCTCTGCTGACTGAGGGGTCTCAGGGGGTCTCTTCCAGATGAGAAGTCTAGTGTTCACACTTAACTGATCTCCAGTTTGGTAAATGGGATGTAACAAATGAATTCACAGGATAGGGTATATGTTGCACATTTCTGAGGTTCCTTCGGTTAGGTCCTCCAGTAATCACAAGAATGGGGGACTGAAAATCCCCTATACCTCCTCCATTTGGCTAAAGCATCAGTACACTTGCATAACTGGCGCTCCATTCACTTCTATGGGGCTCCTGGAGATTGCAGTCCTGGCTGTCCCATAGCAGTGAAAGCAGTGATGGGCTCGCAGGTGCATTGGGGCTTCATTCACCGGGGGGGATGAAGGTGGACTTTTAATCCCTCGTTCTCCTGATCTCTGGGCATTCAGCATCCCAGCGATCTTACACATCTCTTATACTATGGATAGGAGATAAGTGTTTTTAATGAGACAACCCCTTTAAGGATGTCAATTTTTCATGAAACCAATTCAACACTATATCAAGACATGCTAACAGAAGCTTTGCAATGTACGACCACAGATATAGAACACCTAGTGTCCATTTGTCACAAAATCGTGTTCTCAGAAAAAGCTGCTTAATATCTGGATTCTAGATATGTCCAGGCAAGAGGACACATTTCTTCTCTTCCTTGTTCCTTTGATGGGTGACTTCACATATATCTGTAAGGGGGCAGGAACCTGCCCATCGATGTTGTGGCCCATGCGGGAATATGGATATTGCTCGCACTATATACTGGCTTACTCAAAGCAATTCACACTGGTGCTTGCTAAGGTTGACCAAAGAATGTACTCGCTCGCAGGTCTGGTTATCAGCGGTATTTCACTTGAGGTTGTACTTTGGCACAGTAGAAGTTAACAGCAGTTGCTCAGACACAGCAGGAGTTAACAACGGTTGCTTGACTATAGACATATGAGCAGTTCTCGCGGTCTAGTGATATGATCGGAAACTTTCTATCGGAGTGAAAGAAAAAGGGACAACACAAAACAACCTTTTTGTTCTTCCAGGTATCACTCTCAGATCACGTGGGTTCCACTTCTCAAACCACATGGCTTGCAGTTCTGGATTTTGGGTAAAGCCCAAGCTCCAGTACCAGACTGACACAAACACACTGATGCGTAGCTGCAGTAGTGAGAAACAGAACTCCAGATGGAGAACCCAATGGGCAGGGGATACCCCCATTTATAAAAGACATTCCACCCTGACTACAAAGTGCCAAGCCACAGTGTTCAAAGGCTGTATTTTGAGGGGCACAGAAATTACACCTGACCACTGCACAAAGGACCTATTGATTCTAATCTGGTAGAATTATTGCGCCACCACTTTGAAGAAAATGCTTGATCATAGAAGGTGCAATGAGTCGTCAAAGTTAAAGCCACGCATAAAGTACCACACAGTAGCAAGACAAGATATGCACGCAAGCAGAATATAAATACTATACAAGGCACACTTGGCTCATCGTGGGAGAGGACCCAGCAACAGCCTTCCACCCTAAGCCATTCTTTTGCAAGGTGCTGGATTCCACCACCTCATACATCCTTCACATGTAGGTTTCTCTGCAAAGTTACTGACCTAATATACGGTGCAGTATGGCATCAAGTGCCACACATTAGATGGGGCAGTAATCTTGGTTACTGAGTTTGCTCCATTGTAACTAAAATGCATGCTACACGAGCTGACCAATGGTCTTACTGTGGACTCACTTAATGCTTCAGATTACCATTAAAAATAGTAAAATGTCTGACCCACCCAGAAGTCAAGACGCAACACACTGGCATGCAGAGAAGACCAACCAGCTAATTTTTTTTTTTTTTTTTTACAAAAAATTGCATATTCTACATTTACTAACTATAATTAGTAGAGTCCTAAAAAGCCCTTTTAAATGGATATAAACTAAAATAAAATGACCACTTTTGTTCAGACACAGCGCCACATCTGTCCACTGGTTGAATCTGGCATTGCAAGTGACTTCAGTGTTTCCTTATAGGAAAATAAGTTGCAAGTAACCATATAAAAATTAAAGGGGTTGTGCAGTCTAAAAAAAATTCCACTACCTATTGACTAGAGATGAATGAAATTTGGATTCCTCTTGCCAATGGGTGAATTTCCTATTAAGTAAGTTGCATAACTTTTCAATGAATAAGTTTTATTAAATCGTAAAAACTCCTTTTTTTTGAGGATCCTGCAGACATATTAGACGTAATATCATATTAAAGCCAGATTTCAGAAAGAGCAAAATTGGAATGAAATTAATCTGCTAAAAAAAAAAAAAAAAAGCCCAACAAAGACCTTTACAGCGAATGCTGCCATAACAAATCCTTTCACAAACAGATTAGGATATCTGCAAATTAATTTCTAATTAAACCGGGCTAAATTAATCCAATATAATTAGGATTTTCTGTTCAATTATTTATTGTCAGCATGTAGCTATGTACGGCTTTCAGTTGGAATAGTTACGCAAATCGTGGGGATTAATTCAAGGTTAATTCATAGTAATAAAAGGGCAGCTTATCTGGGCCCATTACTTTCATGATGAGTACAATAGGTGCAGGGTGAACTGGGAATGTGTGTAAGGGCTCATGGAAAAATATTCATTTTTTTTTTTCCTGCCTAATATTTTATATAAAAAAAGGTCCCGTGGATTCTGAAGGTTGGTTTCACACATTCGGGCTGATCTATCATTGCTTTTGCACCAGAATTCTGGTGTGTTTTTACCTATTTTGTAACATTTTTAATTGTTGCACCAACCATGGTGTGGGTCACTGTGCTATCTGGGTTTTTCCCGGTTAGCACACCGACCCATTCATTTCTGTCAGACCACACACACGACCGTGAATTACACGGTCACGTGTGTGGGCCAACAGTCCGGACCGCAAAACTCAGGACTAGTTCTATTCATGCTAGACGGCTATTACATTCAAGGTCCCCATCGTTGCAACCTAAAGAACGATGGAGACCCCTGTTCTAAGGATTTGCGGGAACCCAGTGGTCATCCATTTACCACCTATATTGTGGAAACAAGACAAATGTCCATTCTGATACCATATTACACCAGAGAAGTAAATATCATCAGACAACATGCAGGATCTTCTCTTACCTTCAGCTGATAAATATTTCATCATAAAAATTAAGTCAGCCTGAATATTTTTATGGCGAGGTGATCGGCATCATATTTTTATCAGATTGATGCAGACTCATAACCGGATCATCACTTATTTTCGGCTTAATTACTCCGCAGAGGTCTATAGGCAGAGAAGCTTGCTAATAGCGTCTTCCCTCAGCCGTGCTGATACTTGATGTTTAAGTACTGAAGCTCCGACCTGTCATCGCCTTCAGTCCCTGATATATGGATGGCTTTTAGATATCTTTTGAATAGAAAGACAAAGTGACGCCGAAGAACAAGTGTTATGAAACGTTCCCCCGAGATTTTTATTTTTTTTTTTTACACTTTTATGTGCGCCGGTAGCATTGTACATTTCTATAACACATAAAAAATTATTTCATACAGCACAATATCTTATAGAACATAATAAAGAATTGTGTAGTACATATATCTTATCAGCTTTATTCATCTGGGGGATATTTTTAAAAATTAAAAAGGGAGTGCCATCGGAAAATGACCTATTGTTTTAATCAGGGTTTCTAAATCTTATATATATATATATACATATATATATATATATATTTTTTTTTTTTATTAATTCCTAAAAAATCCTAAAAATCCTGCAATTCCAACTCTTGCCACTAAGCCGAAAATAGTCTGTCACTTCCTGTTTCCTTAAGATGGACCATGAGCAATAGACACAATGGTCTGGAGCAGACCCCATTGAATGTGGAGAATTTTGCTGACATAATCTGTGACCCGTGCAGAGGCCATTGTGCAGAGAGGGGGGTAGAAATGTGAAATCACCTATTGTGACTGGTAGATTCTGTGTCTTATCTCCATATATTTTATAGCAGTGATCTTTAGTGTGCTGAGAAGTGAGATGGGTGCTGCAAAGAAATCTCCTACAGAAAACAAGTGTCAGGATATTAGTTGGCTTAGTGGTCAGAGTCAGAACTGCAGGAGTTTTATGATTAAAAAAAAATATAGATAACAGCATGAAAAAAAATGCAAAAAATTAAGTTTAAAAAAGGTAGAGTTTACGAGTCACACTCTATGACCCCGGCGGCAGAGGTCATTGTACAAAGAGGGGAGTAGAAATCATCTATTGTGACTGGAGGATTATATATGTCTTATCTACATCTGCATGATAGCTGTGATCATCAGCGTACTGATAAAAAATGGTTATTTTGTAATGATAAATTCCCTTTATGCTCAAATTGACTTTTTTTTTTCATTTATATCACAAACATAAATATGAACTTTACTGCCACTAGTGGCTAACATGAATTAAGTCATGGCAACTGCTGGGTGCCCCATTGCCCCTTAGAATGAAAAGGTCACAGCACTGATCTAGCACTTCATTCTCTAATATTTTCCCTGCACAGCGGAGCACCAAGTCACCCGGCTGTGCAGGGACCTGCAGCACACTACGTGAACAAGATGGTGCTGCAGTTGAAGCATAGTGGGTGGTCAGTGTGCCGAGAATACAGATAATACAAGGAACCCAGCGCTGAAAAGTGCAATGTTTCCTGTTATCGAACTACAGTAACATTAATATAGTGAGTTGCATGACATTCCACAGGGATATATTTACTAATTCTGTCTAATTTTTAGATAGTACAAACTTGGCGTGCCAGATTTATCACAGTGGCTGAAGCTGGGTGATAAATTTGGTGCATCTTTACACTGTCTAAGATTACATCACCTAACACTCAGCTTACCTTTCTTCAGAAATTTGCTCCAGAATATTACAGTTTTGTCACAAAGTCACATCCTGATCCCTGCATCTTTTTAGCAAGCCCCCATCCCTTTTCCACTGAGCCCATCCACATGTCCAACAAGGTTAAAAAAAACATAATAATGTAGTATACAGCATCATAAGCTAGTTTCTTGGTGCAACTTATGCCAGAATTCTGCATTTAGTTTAATGCATTTGTTCCAGTGCATTGTCATGCAATGGGAAAATTGGCAAATTGGCAAAAAGTCTCAATGTAATAGACAAAAATTCTCCAGCCTTATACTCGTTCAAGGTGATACACTTGTGGAGCTGAGAGGTTTGAGTACAGTTACAGCATGTGCACAGCTCAATGTCAAGAAGCTGCTGCAAAAGCAAATCATCAGTGATAAGATTTTCAAGTAACCGTCACACGTCTAGTGAGGCAAATAAGCTTCAATAGAGATAGAGATTTAGTACTCTGCTCTAATTTGCTGCTGCTTGATAGGTTACAGTACATTCTGCAAGTCATTTTCCTTGTATTCAGTCTCCTGCAATCCTTACCATTTAGGTGTTTCATGTTCTCAGTCACTGCAATTAAGCGACAATTATCATATTAGGCAGACAATCAAATCAATAAGGGCATTTAATAAGACTGTGCGGAGAGTGGCCTGCGGTCAAAGTATCTCTGTGTCTGCATTCGTGAACTGTAACTTGTGCAAACACTGTATATGTTACACGACCAAAATAAATCATTGCTTTTAGGATTGATTGTATTGATAAAAAAAGACAGAAACTATCACACGGTAATGAACTAAATATTCATTTATATTATGGCTGTCACTATGTATGTCATTGCAAGTAATTCTATATTCTATGTACAGTGTAAGATAACAGGAGAGAAAGCAATCAGAATATTCTAGGGGACAATATCTCCGTACGTACAGAGTCCAGTGGAGCCCACCATGAGTTTGATGAAATTGAATGAAATTAAAGGCATAAGGAGATACAATAGAGGTTCATTCACCTCTATGGAAGCCCTATTATGTCTCTATATAATGACTTGCACTGGCCAAGCACAAGGTGTACGACGCGGTAAAAACCTGCAACATAAATGGACATGCTGTGGTTAGAAAACCTGCACGGGAAGTCAATTCGGGCTGCAGGGTTTTTGCACAGCATGAGGATGAGATTTGATAAAACCTCATCCACTCTTTTTAACCATAATTCTTTTTTATTGGTTTTATCAGTTAAACAAAAATATATGATCCGTATTAACTGTAGTTAGATACAATGTCAGCACAGTAAGAGAGATATTACAATCTACATTACATTGGGTATTTAGAGCACTGCATCAAGTCACTTAGAAATTACACATGGTGGGAGGGGGCAGATAGGGTAGGGGGTGAGGGAATGGGAGGCGGGGAAGCAAAGGGCATGAAGTTCCAAAGAATGAACCAGTAACATCAACATTCTTTAACCAGGTGCCATAATGTGTTTTACTTGTCTAACTGGGCCATGCATCTACATTTTCGGATTACTTAGTCTGAGAGCCCAGGACACAAAGGTCTGTATACATTGTGCATCTATATCTGATAAATCATGTTAGGTATATGAAATACAAGGAAAAGCAAAGAAAATTCAGCAGACATCTATCACCCTAGGTCTGGGGAGGAACACTACATGCAAAAGAGTTTCCAGCAAAACTCCATCTTGGTCCGACTTGGTCCACTTTGTTCAACCTCATGTCTACCATTTTAGGTGTCTTACTCAACCAGCCCAATGGAATCATTATTTTGGTAGCCTGTACCACCTTGGTGGCCAAATCAACCCTGGAGGGCATCCATGATTTATGAGGTAACCACAACTGTTTTAGCTGTGAGGGTAATCTGGGGTTTACATATATTGTTAACATGACTTTTAATCTCCTTCCAATAAGTCTGAATGCATGGGCAGTGCCACAATATGTAGACCAACATACCTCGACCTTCCCAACATGGCATTCTACAACAAATCTCAGAGGTGGTGAGATCTGCCTTTTTGAGAGACATGGGTGTTTTATACCATATTGTCATGTCTTTGAATTCTTATGCACCTAGAAGATCCATGGGAGTTGTTGTGAATGGTCGTCAGCTCTGGCACCGGTCGCATTCCCACTACCTAATATAAGTCAGGATTCTTCTCTTGTTTAGTGATAGTAAATAGTCATATAGAAGGGGTACAGATTTAGTAGTGGGGCTGGCCTTTAGAAGTCTGTTGTCCAGACAAGTAGGGTATAGCTGCATGGGGTATTCCAATTGCAATGTTGAGGGAGATTTTAGGTCCAATAGGGAAGGGTCAGCTAAGTCTAGAGGGTTAACCTTGAACCATTTAAAGCAGATCCAGGCCTCCAATGGACAGGTTTGCGTAGGCTTAAAAAAAACAGGTCCTTATGAACATGGGCTGTAAATCTCATCCATTTGCTGTTGCTGCACAATGCAGTGGATTAGCTATTAGAAAGTCAGTGGTAGCTCATCTACTGCATCTGTATCATGTGTGAACATACCCTTATATACCAGTTTGTAGGCCCATACCATTTGATCATTAAGATAAGAAGGTCCATTGAAACAATACCATGTAGAATAAAGTTTCATCTGGATACAGTTGTACTGACAAGGTAGTTGAATATGCTTTAGTTACACTAAGCAGTTGAGTTTGAGGAGGCTTCCAGGTCTATCCCTGGGGAAATCTTTCTGCTACTCTACAAGTTCTAGCTGGCATGTCAGAGTCATAATGCTAAACCTGATGGTTTGGTAAAACCAAAAACAGTGCCTAGGACAACATAAAACTTACCATCTCCTGCTTTTACCATGCTTCTCATCAGTGCAGAGACCTCTCGCAGCACCAGCCACTGAGCACTGAAAGTAAGAAGCAAAAACCAGCTGTCTGCGGATGGGAACCTCTTCCTTGTGGAGGAGTCATACTGGCTTGGCCATTATTCCCAGATTACGCTCTTAGGTTTCCTTGAAAACCAGGTATTAATCTATAGGGAACTGCCTTCCAATAGGTGGCGCTATAACCAAATTCCTTTTTTCACCAATGAGATCTTATTAGTATTCCTTACCCATATATTTTGCATACATTAAAAGTGCAAGTGAAGGGAATGCACTTTGCAATATACTTCAATTAAGAAAAGTGCTTCATATTAGTCCTGTCTTTACTTCTTACCTGAGTGATTTTAGTCTGTACTCTGTACACAAGCAGAATCAGTTTACAATGAAGTCTATTGAGAGGACAGGGGGAGAAGGATAGAGACAGAGATATAAGGCTGTTTACATCATTAAATGGTTTGTTTCTATCACAAGAAGCTTGAATTGTAATTCATGGATAACCTAGCTGTGTTGTGAAAGGGAACTGTCTCTCTATAGTGCAGATATCTCTCTCACTTCTATATAGACCTTTATTGTACAGATAAGATCAGTGGCAGGAGACTGACAAACACTAGCAAAGGCTAAAAACTTTAGTAAAGTATATTACAAAGTTTGTCATCTTCACCCAACCTTTGGATTTATGAAAAAAAAAGTTTAGCGATATTTTACGCTTTATGCCAACACAAAATTATTGTGTAATAATTCTGCAATGAATCTGGCAATGTTCAAACCAAAACATCAGGACACCATATAACTTACCATTCCATGATTCTGCACTGCTAAATAAACCTCCATGCAATGAACAGCATTGCTGTGTTACATCCCTCACCATAATGACATCATGGTACAAACAATCACACCAACCTGCTCTTGCTTCATTAGACCTGTCAGGAAGAGGGTAGAAGAGATCTTCTGGTCAATCCATGGGGAATGTTTATTACTGCTCAAAGAACTCTGGCCTGATGATGTCATAATGGGATTTAGAACATGTAGCTTGGTATATCACTTAGTAATATCATCACAAGCAGCTTTTCATCTCTTGACACATATCTGGACATGTCCATCCAAGAAGGTGAGGAAGGACACATCTCTAGATAGATAGATAGATAGATAGTGTAGTGAGGAGAGATCGATAGATAGATAGATAGATAGATAGATAGATAGGTGATAGATATGACTAGATAGATAAGAAATGACAGATAGATGGATAGTTATAGTAGTATAGTAGATACATAAGACATAATAGATTAGATTGGATATATATGAAATTATAGATATGACATGATAGATAGATAGATAGATAGATAGATAGATAGACCGACTGTAGGACCTACTTTATTTGTCCAATACAAGTAAGAAGCAAGAATGAGAAGTGTGACCACAGTCGGAGGACATATGTCTCCTGCACATGAGCCAAACTTGTTTGTAAGGTTTTTTTTTCTTGTCTTTTTGTAGCGCCAAACACCAAACAATGTTTTCGTCTGTTCTCCCTGGAGAATGATATCCGTCATCTTTTTCGCCAGGGGCTTGTAATGTTTAAAAGTGAGGCATGGGCATTTCTCTTTTCCTTCTGTCACTAGATTTACACTTAGAACTGAATTCAAAGCTTTTAGCTGGCAAATCTCCAGAAACAGAAAGGGCACAGAAACAAAATCCAACCAATAGGTTGAAGCACGAGTGATAAATTATTTGCAGTGTCATCTTGCCACACGGAACAAAACATGTGCCCTTTTCACTGCAAGAAATTATCTGAACAACATGAAAACATCTGTAGGTATTGATTATGTGGTGACTGGCATGTTGTGCTTTGTAGTGCCATTTAGAGAATCGGTGACAATTGTGGATTAGAGGTGAAGTCTTCATAAAAGGAGTTATAAAAATGTGTGATCATATAGATAGCAGGCAGGTGTAAACACATAAGTGACTGCTTCCAATTGCAGGTAGTTACTAAATATAATAAACATGGGGTTGCCTTGCACTGCAATCGTTTGGCACTGAGCTGTAATACCAGCTGTAATACCAGACATAGCCCATGGATAAGGGTGGCACTGTTTCTGGCCCACCCAAAAAAAGAAAATATTAAATATCTATGAAACTAAGAGTGCTCTACTAGGCTGTTTTATGTCAGCCCCATAGACATTGAATGTAGCAGTGTTGCACATTTTTGACCACCGCTCTATTCCAAACCTCTTCAATGGGGGCTTTGGAACCCCATTATACTGATCTGTGGGGTTCCCTGCAGTGGGCTCCCAGGGAACAAACATTCATCATTTATCCTGTGGATACATTATTCTGTGAATATCCTTTGAAAGAAACCTTTTTAAAAAATTACTTGGCAAAAAATTCTGAAAAAAATAAAACAAGATTTGGAAAATAATTTGAGATGTTCTCAGGTTCCTCTCCAAATTCTGAATCTGCCTCAAAATCAGCTCTAAATTCTGCCACATGAACTTATCCCAAAAACCTCCAATGTCCTTTCAGTAATTTTACTGCACATCACCACTCCTGCCTGTCCAACATGTATGCATATGACAGATTTCTTCTGAGCACAACAAAGCATCCTGCAATGTATGTGAAAACTAGCAGGCTGCAGAAGAAATGTAATGTAAGTCTATGGAGAGGGGAGGGGGAGGAGGCCTCTGTCAACTGATTTATTGTCTCATCCTGTGCTAATCCTGAAACACAGCAGTGTTAGAAGAGCTCCCTCACTCACAAAATAACAGAGTGTGGCAGCTGCAGCTATTTGTGTGTCTTTTCCAACAGCCTCCCCCTCCCCTCTCCATAGACATCTGGGAAAATCTATGTAACTCAGTCTGGTAAACGAAGAAGGAAACATATTTCTTAAATAAGATACACTACAAAGTTTCTTATATTCACATGTACTATTAATTGATGTAAAGTTGTTATACAATTGAGGGTACACGCCATAGGACTCCATAGCCTTTAAGTATTAAAAAAGAGGACAGATAGATGTGCATGATATCCAAGTTCTGTTTCTTTAAAGTATCACATTACTTTAGTCAAGAGAAAGAAATAATATATATAGAATATGCTCAGATTTTAGAAAACAATTCTGGTGAACGCTGCATTTGGCTTTAGTTGTATACTGCCTGACTGCTAATGCCTCCTGCCCTAGGGATCCTTTTAGATGTGACCTATAAGCTATTTGGTTAAATTACTATGCACTGCATTTGATTGAATCCAATTTTTCACATGCGCTGTTTTGACTGAAAATAAAAGCTCTTATGGGTAACTCACTTCCCAAATTGCCCATTTAATATCAGGCAGTCTGACTACCTGAATTATCATTGAGTAAGGTTGGCAGATCCCAACAAGGTATTCAATCTGAATTTATGTGAAGGAAGAAAATACAGCCTAAAATATCCTCTGTATGCACGAGTCGGTAAGCACGAAGGTTTTAGCACCTGCATCAATTATAGAGCAGTTCTTTAAAGCAGTTTGGTCATCTGTAACCAGAGGTAACTATGTGGGATATCAATAGGATCCACAATGGAAAGTTGGTAATGATTATGGAGGGCTTTTATAAATGCAATATCTTAGAAGCAGCTGGTTTGTTATTGTAGAATGTACTCCAGTAACGTCTACGTGTGCCTGAAATACTAATCGAATGACCTTTAGCACCCGCTTGCTTTTCCTTCACTTGTATTCTCTGGAGTATCTCGCTCTTATTGCAACATTATCTTTAGATTTGTTTAAATCAAAACATATTTTATCCAATGCTGACAAAAGACTAAAAAATCACATTTATATTCCAAACACCCATTCAATGCAGATACACGAGGAACGGGGTGATAAATAATATAAATGCTTTAAAACCTTTGTAATCACCAGTAATGTCTTAATGGGGAAATCAATAAATACACCTGACCTACTTCCCTGTATAGAAACCCCCACAGGGTAGCACAATAATGGGGAGCAAGTTTTCTGTAGATCATATCAGGGAGAATTCACATAAGAATGTGGAAATTGAGCGATCTGGGAGACTTCGAATGAGATATGGTCATTGGTGTTAGACTAATCAAGGCCAATATTTCAAAAAATGACAACCTTGTACAAGTTTTCTTGCACAACAGTGCCAAGAGTACCGAGGATTCTATAAATTGAGAAAAACATTTACAGGTGATCCAGTGGATTTACAGTAAACAACTAGTCAACTAAAAGAATCAGAGCGAGAGGTCAAGAAATGTTTTAACTAGGGATGAGGGATCTGCTTTTTAATAAGCCAGGTTCATTACAAATTTTCCAAAAATTTGAGTTCAGCTGAACCTTAAAGTTTTGGGATTCACCACCCAGAAACCACTATTTTTCTCTTGGTATAGTAATTGGACACCCAGGGGAGATGAGTAAACATAAACAGTCTTACTCACCTATGCTGGGCTCTGATGCAGTATCCTGCAGTCCCTCAGCATCCTCTTTGGGCCTCTAGAAAGATGTCAGCGGTTCTGAGGGACGACGGAGGCTTGTGATTGGGCCTCTGCGGTCCAGTGGGGTGCATTGACATCATGACACATAGCTTCATGAGGTTGGCTAATCTTGTGGGAATTGGACCTCTGCTGTCTCCTGGAGCAGCTGACACAATTCTGGAGGCTGTTTCTGGTTCCATGCACTATATGCACCCCCAAATGGCTGGTTGGAGGGATAGCTGTCAGCCCCCACCAATCATATATTTATGGCCTATCCTTAGGATAAAAAAAATCCTGGACAATCCCTTTATATTGCCAGCAGATGGAGCATGCTTATGACCCATGCATAGAGTGGTGTGGTGGAGGAGAAAAGCATCAGCGAGGACTCTAGGAGGACATTTAGCACCCGAGAGGTGATTTGATGATTTGATACATGAAGATCACCACTGACCATGTCAAAAAATTATATCAAGGCATAAAGACAGGGGGTTAGAACCCTATTAAAACACCCATATAAGTAAAACAATCAATAAAAGGATCAACAATTAACTGTACAAGGAAATGTGTCCTTATGTGAAGCAAAGTTCATAGATCCTGCTCTCTATTGAAGGTAAGGTGCCATGGAAGGATGCTTTCGAGTAATTCAATTCTCATCTTCTGACTTCCTGCAAGGAGCTTTATTATGCTTGCATGTTACATAATTGCATGTTTTATTGTGTTTTAATTCAGGCTTGTGTCAGAGAAATACAATAAAAATGATGTCCTCTAAAATTAGCTTTATTAGGCCACTCATTTCCTTACACGAGGCAATAACCAGCGAAGCTTTTCTCTCCCAGAGTTTTAGCAAACAGTATGGGATTCATGCGTTTCTTCGGTTAGAGGAAGTCCCAGGGTGCCCATGTACTTTCAGCAAAATATTATTATGTTTACGTAGTCAGTTTATTTTGTTCTCTGTACCTTATGAAAACATATAACAAGTTACTCTGAGAAAGTAATGAAATTCCCTAAGGCGGAATTTCAAGATTATCTTATCTCTGTGTGGTGTAAAATAATACAACAGATTCATATGCTGGATAGACCCAGTCATGCTTAAGTGCTGCCTAAAATGAGTAAAACTTAAAGCTGGTTACATGTGTATTTTTCAAGGCAGTCTTTTTGATTCTCATTTTTAACCTTGTTAACAATGACCAGATTTGTAAAGCTGAGTTGTGCTTGTATTATGAAGATATCGATGGCAGGAGATAAATCTCATACACATATGTTGGTTTGTTGTGTGGACCCTTACAAGTAATTAATGATAATACTCAACTCTAGTAAGCACATTATATTGTTCTTCTCTATTTACCTACATAGGTGTTGAGTCTACTCATGCCTTTACCAGCATCAGCAACCCATAGAAACAGATGTCAACTTTACAGTTGTTGTCTATGATGAAAGGGCTTGTCTCCACCCAAGTGGTTGGTTCTTCCATCAGTTAATGATGTGACTTTGGCCCACTGAAGTAGGCTAGTAACTTGTTTCCATGTATCTAGAGCTCAGGCTTAGTTTTGATAAATAAAAGTCATTATAGTCTGCTACTATATTGTAATCTCATGGTATATATGTATACTGCTAATTCTTTTATTGTTCACATACAGTATTTCACATGTGGCCTTGTTATGTAAGAAGAATGTTAACTTGTGATCAAATTACTTGGAACCTAGTGAGTCCAGAAACATTGATTTGGATAAATTAGTCAAAATAATGAGCTAAGCGCTGCCTTGAAGGAAGACAGGCCTGATGTTTAGGCAACATCATGTTTTTTAGAGTTAACTATGTCGCATGTATAATTATGCTAATTCTCGATGAGAATGAGAGTGTTGATGGCTGGCTGCCAGAAATTTTGCTGATTTGGGACATTTGCCAGACTTCTCTGCCCTATCAGAGGTCTCCATAGCAGTGTCTCTTTGTCTAGTTTTTTCTTAAAAGGATTTCTATATCTAATACTCTTTTTTCTGTAACTTCACTTCTAAATAAACTTTCATCTGCTTTTATCTGCCTGAGAGATGGTTTATCTCTTGGTTTTGTATAAAAGTTTTCCTAACAGTTTCCTCAAGCTTTTTATATAAATGATGTAAAATAAGTTATAAGATCTGGGTTTAATTTGTTAAGCTTTTTTTGCTATTTTTTCCAAAACAAGGGCTGCTTATAATATTGGATATCTGTAAAAGTTGTTAGGACTGAAGTCCAAAGTCTCATTGAATGATGGAACAATGGGACATATAGGCACTTGCTATAGCTATATACAGATGTGTCCCTGTGTAGCTGATCTCCAGTTTGGCTAAGGAATCCAATTTGTCATGAAATCAATATGACTCATATGTCCCCACAGGGTGGTGACATATATTTGCCAATAGGATAGTTAACTACAGTATATCCCTTTATGTTAACCAGGGTTGTGTAGAGTTGTTGGAATTGGGGTCCATTTTGGGTGTTATCAGGGTCTGAAAAAAAAGTTACTTATTCTGAATCCAAAATCAAATTAATTTTTTTATTATATTATACAATTATTAATATTGTATATTTCATTATATTCATAGCTGAATATTGATTTTTATAGGAATTTCCTCACTAGCTTTTTTTGTGAATTAGAAGATCTTCTATCTGACCTCTGGCTATTGCTGTCAGCCAGTCAGAGTCAGGTGTTAATGTATCACAAAGTCATTTGCTTTTAGAAAAGCTGCTTAAGTTGTGAACAGGTTTAGCCAAAAGGATGCATAAGGAAGGACGCCTCCATTCTGCTTACCTACCTAGCTTGTTGTGTAAGTAACTGGGGCCACAAGGGTCCTCAATTCTATTCCTGGAGAAATGTAGCAAAGAAGTTCACTAAATTTTCTTCACTTTTCTCTTCCTGGTAAGAAAAGTGCTCAACAACATCTTTTTGCTAACATTTTTGAGCAAGGAGACCTTGCATACATTCATGTTGCCTACACCAATATTTAGAGCCTGATAGATACCACAGTTGTGCCCCTCATAACATGATACCTATTAAAGTTTTTTTTATTTACGGTACTATATCTTCTAAAACTTTGTTTTTTAAGTCTAAGCTAGAAAACACAACCCAAACTTCACTCATAGTAGACCCTGCATCATTTTTTATTTATCGGTAATGTGTTAAATACAGAATGTATAATAATTGCATATAGTGTCACTCCATCTGCCAAGCACCAGGGAGAGCTATGAGTCACTGGAGATAAAATAGGAGCAGCCCGGGGCACAATCTAACAGATGAAGCGTAAGGCTGACATACAGTTCCATGTGTGGGGGATTTACATACACTTATAGTATCAAGTAACACAATGTTATGACAACAGGCTTGGCAGTTGTGATATGAGTTATATATTATTTAGTCAGAAGCATATGTTACATCGTATAATCATTATTATGTTGCTATTGTGAATGACAGTATGTATTGCTAGTCTGTTCCAAAGTACATAGCTCAATATAGTATAGCGTGGGAACTTCATGTAAGTTAAGTTCTCCCAAGGAGCCTTAATGTTTCTAAGCTAAGTACCCAAATTAAAATAAATTGTATTAAAGTAGACAAATCTACAAAGATCCAAATCTTTACTGTCCATTAAAACTTTAAAACTACACTGTAGGGCAATGCAAATAAGTCTGGGAACATGACCCTGTACCCCCTAGGTTAAGGTTGAGGGAAATGAACAGCTCCACAATAACTGGATGAGTAGATAGTCAATAGAAAATGACCAGTAAGCGAAATCGCCATTGTAACAAACTTTGCATAAAAGCTATTATAAGGAACTTTGTAATATATTTTATGAGAGAAATGCCTCTTTATGCTCTTTCCCTGCTTTCATTCCCTCAGTTAAACTGAGTTTCACTCTGAAAATCACTGCTTTATCTGTCTCATGACAGACTGTGGTCAGAGGGCTCAGACTACACATGTCTATGTCTATAGAACTCTATGGAGAGGGCAGGGGGAAGGAGCAGCGATAGAGAGAGAAACACAGGATTAGACTGATTCTGGAGCTAAACAGGCACTATCACAGCCCAAGTACTTTACTCACCTCAGTACAGATCAGTACTTGTCCTGCATGGTCCCGGGACTGAGTTATAAATAGTTATGGAACAGATTCTCCTCTACTTACTGTGTGCAGTATATGACAGCTAGTTTCCACCACCTGCTCATAGAGGAATGTAAACTACAAATATAGCCTGCAGAGGGAAAACTGCTTAATATTGCAGAATATAAGTCATGTATTGGCCCTATATAATGTTACTCCTCGTGCACAAACTGTACTGGTGATTTATGCAAAATTTCTTGAACGTTTAGGTATGCTTGAAAGGGTTTCTCCAGGATGGCTGTTCCTCCCCCAGATACATCAACCATCTTGTCCATGCTTATCTAATCTTGCAGCTCATATCACTTGACTTAAATAAAAAAAGAGTTGCAGTACCAGACATGACCCATGGACAGGGGTGGCGCTGCTTTCAGAGAAAAGCATATCCACACTACACTATATGCAAATATATTACATTTCTCTAATTTACCGCATAGATCTGACATATACACTCATTACCTAGTTCTAAGTCAACAATTGCTACAAAATATTTTCTTTTAATTAACTTATTACAGTATAAAACAGATCTAAATAGCGGCGTTTGCAGCATATCAGACTCATTGCTTCCTCTCCGCCACTACAGAGAAGGTAACTGATTGAAAATTCTTTTTGTACCTGTTACCATATGAACCCACATGTAAAAGTTGCTCCATTTTACAACATATTCGTCCCTTCAAAGCCATGTAAATAGGAACGGTGAGAATGAAAGGAAATGTTATGGTATGGCCTGTCACGTAAAGTGAAGAGAAATTCAAGACTTGTGAAGTTAAAGTTTATATAGTGTAAGTACAGTATATATTGTATACTGAGATACTATAGGAGGTTTGTATTATATCTCATGGATCTAAGTGCTCTTTGGAGGACACTGAAGTCACTGCCGTGTTTGTGACTTTTTTGCATAAATATTATTTTTGGAACACATAAAACTAGATGGAAGATGCTTCATCCTGACGAGATGGGTGAACCTCTGAAGATTAGTTTCATTTTTGGGTCGGATGGTTGGCCGAAAGATTTGCTTCTGGTCAAATAATTTTGTCATGAACTGAAACTATCATAATGTGGGGAGTCTTCAAATACCAAAATATCATAAGTGGAGGCTCAGGGGAGGAGTGGAAACAAACAGTTATACTCACTTTCCCTCTCCTCTCCTGGGTATCCTCACAGTGTCTGGAGCAACCTTGGGGTCCTTTTGGGTGACGTCAAGAAGCCCAGGGTTACATAGGGCGGCGTGGATGTCATGATCGTTTAATGACATCACGCAGGAGGCCGGAAGGGAACTCAAAGGGGGCGCCGTACGCAATGGGGACGCCGTACGCCCAGGAGAGGTGCGGCAAGGTGAGTATAACTGTTTATTATGTTTCACACCTCCTCTGAGCCTCCACTTAGGGTTAGAGGGTTTAGGGGTTAGGTCTAAGGATGAGGAGTTAGGATTCTCTTCAGACCCCAGAGTATAATATTTTTACTTTCAATTAGCGGGCCGCAAAGCCCCAAAGTTTGGGGTTCGGGTCAAATCCGAAACCTTTTGGAAAATTCAGGTAGAATCTGGTTCATTCCAAACTAATTCATTCTTCTCTACTGACCACGGTGCCAGATTATACAGACTGTAGGATCTAACTTTATTAACAGGCAAAGTGTAGGACATTTCTTCCCAGGTCCATTTTGCTGTGTTTTGAGATCTGGTTGAAAACATTTACCTGGCATAAGCAGGTTTTTGTGGGATATACATATGGAGCAGTGTAACTATCTCAGGGGACATTATGGCTAGCCATATGGTCATTGACAGGATTGTGACCATTAGAAGGGCCATTGTAACTGTCATGGAATGTATTGCGGCTATTATGGAGCATTGTTGATGTTGTTATGCATAATAGGTAGCACAGGGGCTTTGAGATTTATCATCATCATCATTTTGGCTGTCATGAAATGCATTGGCTGTCACAGGGGCACTGTGGCTGGCATAAGGAGAATTATGGCTGTCATGAAAGAAGCCCTTTGGCCATCACCACTGATTCCGATCCTGCGCATTATTCAATATCTGATTCTTTGAGCCCCACCATTCCTGAGCAATCAGCGTGGTTCGTTTCAGCATGCAATATGTTCTTGAGTAGAGAACCTAGCTAGCATATTGGGTGCAGAAACTGACAGCACTCATTGCTGAGGAATGGTGGGGGCTAGAGAAAAATCCCAACTGCGTCAGAATCAGTGGAGCAACATCTATTGAATATAAAGAGCTGGGGTTGACAAGGTAATGAAAAGTCTTTTTAAAGCATTATGAGCATTATAGGGACAACATGGCCATCATGAAGGCAACGTGGCTTTAAGTTGTCGCGATGTGGCTATCATACGGTGCATTGTGACCTCCTTGGGGGAGCTTTTGCTTGTTATTGACAGACCTTACGACTGTCATGGGGGCATTGTGCTCATCATAGTGGCATTGTTGCTGTTATGGAAACTTTGTTTATGTCAAGGACATGGTGGCTACTATGTGGGCATTATTTTTGTCATGGGGCATTATGATTTTCATGAGGGCATTTTTGCTTTCAGGGCGGTTATTTTTGTTGTCATGGTGTCCGTCTGTGGCTTCCGTGGACTGTAAAGACTGCAAGAAGCTGGAAAAAGTCTTCAAACCACAGATTGTAAAGACTGGGAAAGTAAGCAACTACAATCAGAGAATTTTGTGTATTCGTGAATTTGATAGTTTTTTTGTTTGATCAGTACCACATTTACCTGTCCAGAGAGTGGTATAAAAACTAGTCGTGTTTCAGTGGTTTGGTTTCCATAGTCTCTATTCCATAGTCTCTACTCAGTGGCATGCTTTACGTACTCATTTTTTATGGGAAAAAATTAGCATTTATATAAATGACAATGTATGGCAATGGGTAATAGGCAGGGGTTAATGATGTGCGTTAACGTGTTAACATTCCAAGCAAAAATAGCCCAAAAACAACCTCTAGACTTGGAAACGGTTCATAGGTTATTTAACATTTCTGTCACTGCTGTCCCTTCAAATTTCATTTTTCAAATGTTTTGGTACACAAGAACCATTTAATGAGTACAGAAAGACGCTGCATGAATTCCAATGCAGTTCCGTCCAGCCAGGATCCTCGTGTTCAATATCCCCTGCTTGACACTTGTGTATAGGCTACCTAATTCAAGTCTCCAAACAGCTTTTCTCCTTATTTCCTTGAAGGAATAACCCTTGTCTGATGGCAGATTACTTAAGATGTTATTTACATTCGCAATCGCTAAAAAGGTTCAATCAAATTGGCACCTGCTGATTTTCATCTGTTGACGCTGTCACTGTAAAGATACTTTTCATGTTCAGTTCTGTCCCCATATTCTTCTCCGATATTTGCTGCAGTGTAAAATAGAAAGTAAATTGTTAGTCCAAGCTTTGTGATTAGACGACAGAGATTTCTTATGGAAAGTGCAACTCTGACAGTAAAATATGGATGTTTTAGCTGAAAGAGGTTCATGTCTGGCACAAACTGTTATAAGAAACATTTAGTACTCCCTGCTCGAGAATGTGATCATCAATGGAAAGTGCAGAGTGTAGGAAATAAGACTTTACATTGGGTTAAAAATTGTACCTTTGGGACACATAAATAGACGAGTTAATAATCAAATAAACCAATTAGAAAGAATTGGGTAAATTGGTTTTTCCATACCTAACCTGTTCTTAGGATTGGCCATCCATATCAGACCTGTTAGAATCTGACACCCAGTTCCCCCGTCGATTGTAGAGACTATGGCTCTCTGGCAAGCACCGGGTCCTGCCCTGGGTTATCAGGTACAGCACTGTATATTTTGTAGTGGCTATACCTGGAACTGTTCGGGACGGAGCAGCAGCTTTCTGCAGTACCAGGCACAGCCACTATAAAATATATGGAGCTGGAGTTTTATAAATAATAAGGCTGGGGCTACTCAGCAATTTCAGACGCGGCTCCTGTTGCATGACCAAAGACCGTTGGCTCACTAATGTTAGTGAATGGTGTTGCATTGCATCCCTTAGTGTGCTGCACACTAGGATGTCTAGTCTCCAAAAAAGTTGAGCAATGTTTGTTTTTTTCTACTAGAGGTTGCAGTCACAGGGGTTGCCAGATGACTGCATTCACTATTGAAGGAATTACAGGGCAACCTGGTGATCTTTGGTTGGGTGATGGAAGTCACAGCCAAAACCGCTGTGTAGCCCTAGCCTAAAGGGGATGAGGCCATAGCCCTTTCAGTTGATCGGTGGGAGTGCTGGGAGTCAGATTCTCTCCAATCTGATACTGATGACCTATACTAAAGATAGGCCCTCAATATCAAAGTTCTAGAAAACCCTTTGATATCATGGTTGTAGCGTCCCTTTTACCAAGGTTGAGTTGTCCTCCTAATAATGGATGTGCCACTTGCTACAAATAGGGTGATCTACCAGAAAAGGGAAACACTTTAGAGGAACATGACCTTGCTATACCCTGTCCTCCATACATATCTCTAGCTGTTGTACTCCAGAATTCAGCATGACAGAAGAACAGAACAGCTCGGGGCTGAAAATACATGGCCATTCCCATGTTCCTTAAATATTAAAGAGCTCATGTGGGACATTACATGCAATGTTCAGTGATAACCACAAACTCAGCACTACTCTCAGTCTCTCTTGTGGTACCTGACATAATGTCCACTCAAGGCTGTCCATGACTCCATCAGCTGAGGATGAGTAGAAAGACCATTTTGACTTCAGTAGTAAGGTACATTACTCTACTCAGGTTTTGTTTAAGGAGATGAGGCAGTGGCAAAGGACATACAGTATGAGCCATTGAGGGAGGAGAAAGTCCATCTGTCCACGGCGCAATCTTCTTAATCAAAACTTCAAGGGAGTTTACAACCCCTAAAATCCTACTGCCCAGAAAATAAATGGTTAATCCCTATGCAAATAAGCTGTTTGGTGCACCAAGGTGGCTGTGACTGCCAATTCATCCATTTATGTGTTCACCACCCAGCACCACTTCTGTACTAAAAAAAAAAAAGTCACCCCTCACCCCCAACACTTACATTCATACCCCTTTTTTTAATAAATCCCCCAACTGGAAACCTCCTATAAGCAGATGCAGGAAATAATTTACATGCAATTCACAACACAGCCCTAATGTGAATAGGGAGGAAAAACGTGAAGCTCCTTTAAGTCACATGAGATCGCCGTCTGCATCCTAAGTACAGTGAGCGCAACAATTACAGATAATGACGGCAACACGCCATTTATATTCAGGATCATTTATTTGCTGTAATGCCTGATGTGGTTCTTGTCACTTCACACTACAATCAGCCAGGATGATGTGGCGCACAATGTAATACATTGTTAATCTACCTGATTCGGCACAGTTGTGTGATTTCCCTTTTAGGGTCACTTTTTATGATGATGATGATGATTATGTTGATGAGGATTGATGATCTGCTTGTCAGAATTATGATTGCTGCAGCGGAGACCTTACATTTAGACACTGTAACATTAGGATATATCAGTCTACCTGCTGCGAGTCAGACACATACAATAAGAGGTGGATTTTGACCCTTGTCATAGATATTTGAAGACAAATTTCACATTGATCCTGAATCCACTAGTATGGGAAATGTCTGTGTATTGACCTAGTGTGTGTCAGACATGATATATCATGAGGCTCCAGCATTACAGTTCATTAATTGGTAAGACATGCCCAGCTTAAAGAGGACCTTTCATGTCCTCATGCACATGCGGTTTTATATACCGCTAGAAAGCCGAGGGGGCGCACCTTACCAGCGATGACGCTGAGCTGTGAGGAACGCCCCCCTACTACAAGTCTATGGACGAGTACAGTCAGGGGGGCGTTCCTCACAGCGCAGCTAGACTGTCAGGAACGCCCTTCTGACAGTGGGTAGAGATCTAACCTAAACTAACGGCACCGATATCTCCAGCCCCGGGCACATAACGGGAAAACCGACAGTGCGCTGAATTTTTTTTTTTTTTTTTATTTAAAATAATGAGGGGTTGTTATCCCTGTGACCATTACACCTTAACAGATCCTACTAAGCAGTCCTGCAGTAGTGCAGTCAGACAACCTACACACCAAAGTGTCATCTCTATGGTTATACTATGAAAGGTCCTGGCAGGGCAGCAGAGCGAGTGGTGCAGAGGGTGATCTTTAGCCACCACCGAATCCACTTAAGGCTATGGCCCCATGTAACAGGCCGCAGCAAAAAAGCAACACACTGTGGTTTTTTCGCAGAGCTTTCAGAGGTTTCCTCTGCAGACTTTCTGCTTCCGTAGGTAAAATTGACATTCTCCGATTTCCAAAATGACGACGGTTTTGGAAATTACAGTGTTTATGCTGCGCATATTTTTCTGCTATGAGTAGATTGGATTTGCTAGCATCCCATCCACTTTGCAAGGACTAGAAAACGCTGTGGCAAAACCACGGTGTTTACATCACGTGTGGCTTCGCCCTAAGTTGGTTATTATAATCTGGGCTCTCCTCTGGCCCCCAGAGTAATAAACAGAGGCCAGGGAGGCTGCTTAAAATTTTAAAACAAACAAACACTATGCTCAACTTTCTTGGACTCCTTGTGGTATTTGGGCTTCTTCCCTGGGTATTTCTCCCTAGCACCATCGGCCCCAGCTCAATGCAGAGGCCTGTGATTGGGCCTCAGCGCTCAATGGGGGACATCAATATCATGATGCTTTGACATGTGTTGTATTATAAAAATAGGACATGACATCAAGGCCTCTTACGTGACCGCTGAGACCCATTCACAGGCTTAAGCGGTTATCTTGACCCCATGGTGTCAGAGAGAGAATTGGAAGACATCAAGGTCAATAGAGGAAAAAGACTGGAAGCTGCAACGGAGCCCAGGAGAGAGGAGTACATGTATTATTTTTATGCACCTTCCCTGGTCTCTAATTATTATACTTTGGCACCCAAAGAGACCCCATAGTATATTATCGTATAGCAATAGCATGTCTGGGAAGAATCTTTCCAGCAAAACTTGGGAATATAAGCCTCATAAGGCTTGCCGACACTACTCAAAAGCAAATGAGTATTACAGAATGATGAAGTAGTACTAGCATAGTCATAGTCATAGTGTGAACTAGACCCTGCACCACATCAGAACCAGATAGACTTAGAAGCCGAAACGCGCTGTTAGTGGCTGTGAAGGAGATAGAGATGGACAAGGGCCTGTGCGAGAATAACAATAAGTTAGTAACTACTGTCCTTTTATAACACTGTGTTTAATGAATAAAACTTCCGAAGACCAGGATACAATACAATACAATGCTCCATTGTCAGGCTGTATACAATGTGGAGGGACTAGCATATAATACAGAGCACTGATCTATTGGAGCACTACAGTATAATACAGAGCTCTGATCTATTGGAACACTACAGTATAATACAGAGCTCTGATCTATTGGAGCACTACAGTATAATACAGAGCTCCTTATGTTATATGTTATTCAATTACACAGTCTTATGTCCAGTATCCAACACAGGCCTTGATCTCAGAAACAATGCAGCCCAGGGATGAAATATTAATGTGTCTCCTAGTAGTTGGACAGAATGTTAAAGTCGCTACATTCACAAATGTATGTTTCGGTTTCCCTTTAATACGTTTAGAATATGAAGTATCTTTGATGGGAATGTATCTATAATGTGGAAATACAGTAGAAGATGATTTTTACAAATTTGTTTGCTCTGAACAAGATAAAGACGCTTTTCTAAGCCCAGTGATCAGCTTTTATCTCCATGGGAAACTGCTGGCTATCACTACTGC
The DNA here is from genome assembly GCA_947044405.1 of Leptodactylus fallax. NCBI lineage: Eukaryota > Metazoa > Chordata > Amphibia > Anura > Leptodactylidae > Leptodactylus > Leptodactylus fallax. Next base: position 915,481 of record CAMRHE010000055.1, read on the forward strand.
AGAGGAAACTAGTACTATTACATGGTACACATATATGACTGGGTGACCACGTAATAAATATCTAGTCATGTTAGGTCAACCAAAGCCAAAGTCATCATTGGCAAAGGCTCTCCACTCTGGCTCATAGGTGGCAGACCATATATAAAGATGCGGCAACCTCTTTAAAGCATGCCTAAACTTTTGGATGACTTTTTATAAGTTATAATGTCTATGTATTTGAGGATTAACTTTTTTCTGGCCATTATATGACTTCCATGCATTTTACTTTTTTAGTGATCTTCCTCTCTGCAGACTATTTTATACTCATTTGTCCCTGTAGTGGAAACTGACACTATGATGTCTACCATAGACTGCACAGGAGATGATGCTCTAAAACTCTCTCTCATTCATTCATTCACTCAGAAGTAGCTTGTAGGACATTACAGAGAAATACTGAAAAGTACAGATGTGAATAAAGCACTTGGGGTGAGATAGAAAACTTTTTAGTGGCTCCAGCAGCATTCCTTTGGCTTATATTTTTTTTGGGTGACCATTGATTGCTCCTATAGACAGTACATATTTATGTTTCTACTGCCTTGTTTTATAACAGATATGAACACTATGTTAAGTAACAATTCTGTGTTGCTGATGATATAAGGAGATTAAAAGGGTTTATGCCATTAAGAATATTTATCCTCTACCCATTGGACAGAGGATAAATATCTGACTGATGGGGGTCTGACCACTGAGACCACTACCTATTCTGATAATAGGGGTGTCTAATTCCCATTTTGCAGCCTGGCTGCAGGCGTGACACTTGGTGGATGGGACACATCCCCACTCCCATTCAATGGAAGCATCGTAGCTAAGTTATCTATGGTGCTCCCATTGAAGGGGGTGGTAGCACGTGTATGTCCCATCCACTGTGGGAAAACCTACATTCAGCTTGTGGCTGCAGGCTGGGTCCATGCACAACAGGGGTAATACATCTCCATTCTCAGGGTCTGTGGGGGTCTAATAGCTGAGACGCTATGGATAGAGGATAAAAATTCCTTTTAACAATTAAAATATTGGTAGTATTGCCAAAGACTAACACCATTTGATAGAAGGCCAATACAGCCATTTGTAGACACAAATAAGCCAAGAGCAATAAAACACGTAAAATGTAAGTGCAGCAAATACAGTAAATTATTGATAGATTTACTGACCTCTGAAGCTTTAGATGATTCATAACCGGGGCTGAGATACCGACTTCAGCTCAAGCTTTTGCACAATTTTGCATATCGTGTAAGTGTAGACAGCCCACCCACATACTGCACGGCATAAGGCTATGCTGACAGATGGTAAATAAATTGCCCAGTGGTTTGTGGCACAACAAGCCTCATGGTACCTGTTTGATATATTTATGCATTTGCAAAAACAGGCTCCAGTCTTTGGGTGACAACACTAATGTATTTCAGAAAACTTCCATGTCAGCTTCAATATAAGAGGTTAAAAGAGTTATTTTTTTATGTATTTATTAGTATTTATTGTTACTACAGGGGGTCAGTGGATCCTCAGATGCTCTTTGTACCCTGCTTAACATCTATCACTGGAGGACCTGTCCTATGGAAGGTGCTGTGGACACACCTTTGGCTATTCTCCTCTCGATCCTCATGAACAGTTGTATAGATAGGCAGGGAAGGGGTGCAGATGAGATACTGTTCACACTGAGCGTGCAGTTTGGCAGAGCCATGGCCTCAACACAGAGCCTGTTGAGTTGCGTTGTTGTATGGTGAGTACATGTCCCTTTAACTGGTGCAGGTCAATATGTAGAGGTTTCTAGAAGCCAGATTTCCCGATGGCTCTTGATAGGCTGAACTATGTAGCGTTGCACCACTTGCTTGAGGCTGTCCCATGGTCCAACCCACTGCCGAGGCATGTCCCCTGGCAACATAACCTATCCCATGAGATGGAATGAGTAACTGGCGGTTTGGTCACATTGCCAGGCTCATCCATGTTGTGGGGAAGGGCACTTTACAAGGTTTTGCACAGATTCAGATCACAATTAATATCTTGTCCTCTGGTTTCTATGAATACGGCACGCCTTTTGGGTGCATCATAATGGCAGCCTACAATAATAATAAAATATCATCTGAGGTCGAGCAGGTTACTGCAGTTACTTTGCTCTCAAATCTGCACGGCACACTGTGAATAAAGCCTCAACATAAAGGGAGTCTGTCAGAAGGAAAATCAGAATCAGTTAGTGGGATTATCTAGAGCCAGAGAAGACACGCCCCTAAAGCCCTTTCAGCTAATTTGCATAAGAATAAAATGCAGATTTTCAAAAAAATGGAGCTGCAATGCGTGATAAGAAAAACATCTTTGGAAAGTCTAGAAGCTGCCGCACAAGGTACTGCCATTCGTTTGATACCAATTTTCCTGCTGACATTATTATTACGCTGAACCACCTTCATGCCATTTTGCAGAAATTGCATAAAAATGAAAATTTGCAACTAAAATAAGCAAAAAGTACAATGCAAAAATGTGTAAGGTTTATACATGAATGTAAGAAAACTACAAAAATAAGCTAGAACTGGGATGAATAAGGGGCAGAATGGGGGGGGGTCTGATATTATGGGTTATATTTATTAATTATTTTTATTATGTATGTAGATAATGTAATTGCAATGTATTATATAAGATATATATATTCAATATGAAGGATATTTCACTGTGGACATGTAGCCTGCAAGTTGTGATGGAATATGATGTCTTTGCATATCCTAAGGATCAATCAAACCTGGGAAATCCCTTTAAGAGACCAATGTGCGACTACCAATAACCAGTTTTTAGTAATATTGTAACACAAATCCCAATCACCCCTTAGGCAGCTATATGTCTGTAGAGCAGACAGTAATGCTGAGTCTAAACTGCAGACTGTATTCTGGGTCTCTCTAGCCTTGCTGGACTCTTCCTTTTGTTTAGATGAAAAGCCTTTTTGTATGTTATAAGGATCCTTTGACTATAAGCTGTTTATACAGTGTCTCCCTGCTGGGACCCCCAGCAACAGGCTGTAATGTGTGGGAAAACCTGCCAGCGTGCGTTCTATTTCCATGCACCATCACAGCAGAAAGATAGGAGAACACAATGCCCATTGACATCAAATGGTTGCCTGTATACCGCAGGACATGACAGGTCCGCCAGCGCATGGTACCCTCTTTGTAACCGCTCTCCACTATGGATATGATATGAGATTCCTGAGCTTGATTCTCTAATAAAATATAATATGAAAAACAGGTATTCTAAACTAAAAAATCCCTTTAAGCAGCCAGGATAGAAACATAGGGAAGGACTGAGAGTGTGGATGGTGGGCTTGCATGAAAGGGTTAATTTTGTCCCTTTTATGGTTTTTCCATTAAAATATTCATAGCTTCACTATAATTCGTAGCGTTTCAGGTTTACTTTAGTCTTTTAGAAGGGAGATGCCAGACAATGGCAGGTATAGACTGTGTTCCTAACAGGTGACAAGATTCTGGAAAGGTTCATGTCCATCCCAGTTATCTGCCTATCTAGTGCATAAGAATACCTAAGGAGTAGTATGGGGGTACATAACCTCTATGTGCATCCGAAGAGGGGGCTCATCTGATTTAGACATCTACTGGTTCTTTCTTACCAGTCAATTCTATTGATAACTTGGGTGTTGGCACATACATCATACAGTAGGAGCTCCCCAAGTGAGTCCTGACCCGAAGCTTAGTGACCTCTTGTATTTGGTGTTCTTCCTTATTATATTCCCATCATCATCTTCATCACTTGATCACAAATGATTGAGACATCTATGGTACTGGTTCGCTATTACTAGTGAATTGTATTGATATCTTGGGTGTTGGCGCACACATCATACAGTAGGAGCTACCCAAGAGAGACCTGACCCGAAGCTTAGTGACCTCTTGTATTTGGTGTCCTTCCTCATAATATTTCCATCATCATCACTTGATCACATTCTTTCATCTGATGGAGACATCTAATGGTTCACTATTATCAATGAATTGTATTGAGATCTTGGGCATTGGCGTATACATGTATACAATGTACGCAGTCTAAAACTTAGATAGTAAATCCGGCCTACTGTATTTCACTAAATTATTAGCGTGTTGCACACTTGATTCTCACTATCCTTGAACCCACCTTTAAACAGGGTTGATGGGAATATTTTACTTCAATTTGTACTCTAAAAAACTAGCCCCATTAGGAAGAAATATGGGTATTGGATGTCGGTTCTAGTGATCGGTGATGATTCCAGTGGTGGGATCCCAAGCTGTCAGACATTAGTCATATATCCTGAAGGTAAAGGAAAATATGTCATAGGTGGGAAAACCACTTCAAGGATGGCTTCACATGACCAGGTTTGGTCCATGAGATATGGACCAGATGTTGACAGTATTTCCTGTACCACACCCTAAACCAGGACCAAGACTCCCAGCATCTATGTTGTTAGGAGTGCCTGCTTCTCCGCAGCTCTATTATCCTATTCTTTAATATTCTCAGTACCCGACAGTAGGGCCATGGGAAAACAGGAGTTCCAGGAGCTGGCAATGATGCTGGGAGTCCAGGTCCAAGCTCAGGGTTCTGTCCAGAAAATACAGCCATCTGTATCACACAGGCTGTCTATACGTAACACAATATTATAACCTTAGGCTGGATTATTGGTTTCATATTATGGGATGTGGACTTGCTGACTCATTCTATAGTGAAGTGATCATTTTGGGTTGTGTGGGTTGATGTACTGTTGTTTATGGGTACTGCAATCTGCTTCTGTTCAATATATCCTCCACTGAAAGCAAACTCTGATATACGGCAGGAACCTAAGGCAGAACGTCTGGAGGAATATAACCAGCACTCTGTCTGCTGCATGTATAAGCTGGAGACAGTAAACCATGTTTTGGCCAATATCCATTTGCTTCAGAGTAAATTATAAGGATGAAAAAGACTGTAAGACATTGGCATTAAGAAAATAATGACAAACCTTTGCATTGACGCTGACATGAATGTATATAAAGGGAATGTATAATGACAAAATAACATTGTTTCATCCAGGTTTAATTATAAACATAATTTATGGTGTTTTGAAAGTGACTCTCCAAAAATATTTCAACACAGGCTAGGTTGACATTTTTGAAGCTCACTTTTAGCTTTACTGTGTAAACTGGGCACAATTATCAGTGTCACCTCATCATCATCAGAGGGTGAGGAACTTAAAGGGGTTGTCCACGACCCAGCTAAGTTGGATACTGGTGATCTATCCACAGGATAGGTCATTGGTATCAGATCAATCAGGGTCTGCCGGAAGTCATATACCAGATATATACTTCCAGAATCAGCTCTGCTCCTTTTCAAATAAATGGGAGGAGAGATGCAGTTCCAGGCACCACCACTACACTATACAGGGCTATGTGAGCTATGTATACTGCATACATCTTCCTGTCTGTGCAGTGTGTAGAGGTGCCTGAAACCACATCCACTTGCATGGGAGCAGAGCTGCTTCTGGCTGTCTCATATATGGCTTCCAGCAGCCAAAACAGCTCAGGGTGCGGGTGTCTGACCCTGACCAATCAGATACTGATGACCTATCCACAAGATAATTTTGCTAGGCTGTGGACAACTCCTTTAATAATAGTTCTAAATACACATGGAAGCATCACTATACTGATATCATACTTCCCTGCCTATCTCTGGGGTAAATAGTCATACTTCATACTACTGGATACTTCTATGAGATTTCTCTTTCAATTGACTCCTACTCATTGTAGAATCCAAAGTTCCCTGTCATACTAGCAATACAGAACAGCAGAACAGAAGAGTTTTTGTAAAGAAAAATAAAAAAAAAAACACAGTAAAAGAAAGATTAGATTTTTCCTTAAATTGGAATAACTAAACTTTCAGACAACTTTTGATTTTCTGGCAGTATTTGCGTCTTTAATTTTTAATACTTTATTAACAAATGTCGGCTCCTTTCTGTGAAATCCTGCATTTTTTCACTCTTCCCCTTGCTTCTGTATTGAGAGCTGTTCCTGCCTCTTACTGAATGTCACTGTGTATGGAGTAGGGGGCTGTGTAATATGTAGAGAAAAGGAGGGTGGGGAAGGTCACTGCAAACAGTTATATCTCGGACATTATAAAACGTACAAACTTGCTTTTTGGTGTCATATGAAAGAGAAAATTCTTATCTTTCATATGACACTAAGGTAGTTCTACTTGTATTATTTCCATAGAAATCACTGGTTGAAAAGGCAGCCGGGATTAGGTTATTTATCTATGTGCAGCTGTATAATATATATGCTATAAATATTCTAATTCTGACTGTGTCTGCTACCAGTGATATATGACACCAAAACCAAATTTTTACGTTTTATAATGACCAATATATAGTCATTAGAAGTGACCCCTCCCCACCCTCATTTGCTCTTCCCCCCTACTCCATACACAATGAGAAGTGGAGACAGCTCTCAATAGAGAAACAAGGGAATGAGTGAAAGGATTTCACAGAAAGGAGCCAAAATGTGTTAATAAAGTATATTACAAAATGTATGAATGACACAAAAGCTGCCAGAAGATCAAAAGTTGTCCGAAAGTTTAGTTACACACAAAAGATGTGAAAAATGGCAATTAATTTTGAAGACCTTAGTCACTGCTAAATAACCCTGCTCAATATGAAAAGTTGTTGTTGTCACATATGCATTAATATAAGAAAAAGCCATATATCCCCTGCCAGTGCACTGCTGTTGCTCCAATAGTCCCCCACTGGTCTGTGCTCCAGAAAAATACTAGATAAATGGATCAAGTCAGTATATACAGCACAAGTGATCTAAAAGGTGAGCGTGGCCCAGAAAAAAAACATTACAGTTTTTCTCATTTAAAAAAGTCCACTTTTCAACTTTTTAAAAAAACACAATCTACATAAACTTTTGGATAACACGAGGAATACTTTGGTTGCTTTTGCAATGATCTAAAGTAATTAAATGTCCAATAAGATCATGTTCATTGGTCACATAGCCTTGTTGCAAGTGAGTCCCATCCAAAAGAATGGGGCTGATCTGCAATACCCAACACAGCCACTATGCAATGTTCAAGTGAAGAACACACAGAAATCAATATCATAGTCCCCTATAACCCTCTTAACATCACAATAGTCTTCTATCTACTCCATTTCCTATTCTTGCTCCTTTGAAGTATTTAAAGGAAAACTCCAGACAAAATAATGACACTGGCCGCCATTTACTATTATGTGTTTTCTGTTCTTGAGTTTTTTCTTTTTGAGTTTTGTTATATTTTGCAACATATCTGGTGCATTTTGGTATTTAAAATTAGTTTTAAGTCAATTTTAAGTTCAAGAAAGGGGTGGGGATTAGATAAAGGGGGTGTGGCTTAGACGGAAAGGGGTGTGACTGAAAATTCTGGCACAAAGTAAGCCAACTAATAACATTCTATTTTATAAGCTTAGACTAAATTTAGACTTAGACTAAAGAAACACAAGATTTATCATCCAGCATCAGCAAAGGCATAACTTGAGTGGTCACCAAGGGTATGATCGTACCAGGACTCAGGAACCTTAGGGGGCCCATAAGGTGTCTCTTCCCAATATGAGGAGACCATTACTGTAAGCAATACAGTATCACTGGGGGACCTGGTATTATACGCCTCATGTTACGCCTCTGAGTATCAGTATCTGATAAATCTATAGAATACAAATGTAGCAAATTGTAACTTGACCCTTGGGACTACTTTGACTGTGAATTATGATGTGGAGCTGAAAAGCTGAAAAAATGTCTTGACAATGACACAAAGAAATGGCCTCCTGTATAGGTTTGCTGACCCTACACCCAACTAATAAAGATAGCCAATACAGTCTCCACAGGTAATAGCACCCAACTTGTCCTAAGGTCGTGAATGGCAAATGTGGCTAGATATATACTGTAGTCAACTGTGTATCACTAAATACAAAGATTCATTTCTTCCAATTGGTACTTGGGAAATCTGAGTGTTACCCCTGCTGGAAGGGTCACAAATATTAAGAAACTGACAAAAAACTGGTTCTAGTGAGTGTGCTCTCACAACCAATTTTCCTGTAATACCAGACACAACCTATAGACAAGAATGGCGCTGTAACTGGAATAAAGCAACCATGTTTTTGCAATTCTGTACAACACCTTTAAAGGGGTTTTCCAGGACTTGTATATTGGTAACCTATGTTTAGATCTGACAGCCAGGACTCCCACTGATCCGCTATGTTCTCTTCTTTGTGCATCTGATACAGAAGCAGCTCAGTCCCATTCAAGTGAAAGTGACTGCGCTGCAATACCTAGCACGGCCCCTATAATATGTACAGCGCTGTGCTTAGTATTCAGTGTAGAGGTCACAGTGCTCATCCCACTGCTTTAGCCTCTTCAATCAGCTTATCGGTGGGAACCCCAGGTTTTGGACTCCACCAATCAAATATCGATGACCTCTCCTAAAGATAGACCATCCATATGTAAATCCAGAAAACCCCTTTAATAGAGTAATATGCCTTGTTTGGGGCCACATCTATTAACAAAAGTAGAGAGTGGCTACAGCAAGTGTCTCTCTGTCTCAGGGGGACCCAGTATGTTCATACATTACATTGATTTCAATGGGCACCATGTAATGCTTGATGTCCCCTGTGGTGGTGCTAGAGGGGAATTGAACAGTTGTTGCCACTTGCACCATAGATTAGGGCTGATCTCAGGGAATCGCAGCAGCAGGATATCCCATGTTATCTCAATTTCAAGAGGCCTTTCAAACAATACAAAGTTGTAAAAAGTGCAAAAAAAATCTTTAAAAGGGACATAGTGATGGACAAACCAGTTTGCAACAAACCAGATTTGACCCAAATTTCTCAAAAATGTCAGATGCACCAGGAGGCCTCCTACACTTCCCGGAGTCCCTAACGAATCTTCCCCAGGGTGGCCAGTATAGTCACATCCATAGTCAGTATATAGCCCCACTCAGTAAGGTTCACTAGGGCAGTACAGCTACCCTAATGTCCAATAGGTGGCTTTATTCAGGGATCGACACTTATCTCTGCCTACAGGCCCGCCCACTTAACACTTAAGCCCGGAACTAATTGAAATTTTAGATTGATTAATTATATTGCAACTTTTCTAACAAAACTACAGTACTATGAAAGTACCGGAGTGGAAACAATGATGCAAAGTAAAAATGTTTTCAAAAATTAAATAGTTAATAGTTTATTTTTTCAATTAAACAAAATTAAGTGAACGAAGAAAAGGGAAATGTAAATCCCATCAATATTTGGTTAGACTTTGCCCTTTGGAGGAGGAGTCCTGGAAGTGATGATCCGGCCCCCACAGATATAGCCCTGATCTCAGCATCATCCAGTCTGTCTGGGATGACATGAAGAGACAGACGGATTGGAGCAAGCAACATCCACAGAAGATCTGGGCTTAGTTCTCCAAGATGGCGGGGACAACCTCCTTGCTGAGTTCTGCCAAAAACTGTCTGCAAGTACCGAGAAGAACTGATGGAAAGCAAAGGGCAAAGGTCACACCAAATATTAATGGGATTTACATTTCACTTTTCTTCATTCCCTTCATTTTATTAATTGGCAAAAATAAACTATTAATCCTTCTATTTCTGTTTCTGTTTTCTGTTACTTTGCAGATTTTTCGCACAGCACAGTATACAGTATATATATATATATATATATATATATATATATATATATATATATCTCAAGCTGCTCTGCTCCTTCTGCTCTATAACATGCTGCCGGCAGACTTCATGTTCAACATAGCAGGTTTCCAAAATTTCCAATTTTGTGCAATTTCTATCATACCAGCGTATAGGTGTTCTCCATCATTTTTAGATCCAGATTCCCGGCTGGTACTTCTTTCTTGCCGTGCGGAGTTGAGGATAGGACTGGCCGGGGTATGGGATGTGAGCTACTCATCAGTAGTGTGATGTGCTTGCAGGGTAGCAGGGAGGGGGAGAATTGCTAAGTGAGATGGGGAGGGAGGAGACTGCCTGCCTGGCTACTGAGCACTGAAGTCTTATTTCCCAGTTCTCTTCCACACAGCAGAGCGGCATGCAGGACTTCTACTCTTACTGGCATCTGGATGTTAGAGGCACAGTCACTACTGGAGATTTCCATTGCGGGATAAAGGGAAGCTTGGTAGCATCCCTAGTCCAGCCCCATTCTGTGGGAGGCAAAATCCTGGTGCAGTTGGATATATAAGATGTAGGATGCTCCCCGTTTCAAGAATCAAGCGACAGCCCTTTCTCTGGCCGGTGAATGCTGAACCAGCTCCCTGGATTTGTATGATCCCAGATACACCTGGTGTCTTTCGGATAGGTGCGGTGCCCCCTCCATTTATTGTATCCTGCCCTCACCCATCTCCTTTGCTACAAGGGGTACCTGCCTGGCAAGTCCCTTGCGACCCTTTCCTACCTTTGATGTCAGTGCCCACTGCACCAGAGCCTGCTGTTCACCAGTTTCCTTTGGCAAATGGGCAGGTAAAATCCCCTTAGTCTAATTGTGCATGATCTGCAGTGTAAAAGGTATCTGTCTACTAAATAGCAATGACATGTCCTATAGGATCCCATTCCACACCTAACTTTCATCTCGATACTATATCATGTCATTTTTTTAATGGAAATTACTTGGATTCACTAAGTTGAGAGGCTTCTGTATACTTAAGACATTTTGTATTCATCCTCAAGTGGTTACAAATATTATTCTATCTATCTATCTATCTATCTATCTATCTATCTATCTATCTATCTATCTACATATGATCTATTTATCCAGATCTATCTATCTATCTATCTATCTATCTATCTATCTATCTCTCTATATATCCATCCATATTCAGGTTAAATTTAGAATTCATATCACAGTTTCTAATACTTTAATTTCAAATCAAATTCGGATGTATCTAACTGATGTAGCAGAGCTGAATTTGTCATCGAAGTGTTTCTTTCAATCCAATAAGTCCATAAGGTAATGCTGTGGACGTACTTGCAGCCCTATGGAAAAACAGAGGATGACTTATGTCTCATGACATACTGAGCTCTGCTACATCTGTACTTAGCTGTGACAATTTACACTGCTCCCCTCCATACAGTAACATCTCCCCAATATCAGTCTTGAGGAATCTAGCATCTCCTCGGTATCACACAGGGAACATTGTGTGTGCAATAAGAGCTACAATATTAAACTATTTATCATGATAAACACTCTGCATCTCAGCTCCTGGTCGTGGCGGTGTAGCAGAGCATATTTTTTAGCAACCGGGGTTAGTTTTTATAGTTTATCATCTGATCAGTTCTATGTTGAAAATATATCAATTTATGCCAAGGATGTTGCATAGATAATGGAAAATTGGCGCACACTAAAAATAATTCAGCATTTCAGGAAAAGCTTCTTGTGCTTTTTATGCTTTGAAGTGTTAACTATGTTTAGTTTTAATGCTTTCATATGACGTGTCATACCCACCAGTGACCACTAGAGGATCCCAGACCCCAAAAATCCTTTCATGTGTTCAGTACAGTCTATCAGTTTGCTTCATTCAACAGACTGTACACATACAGATGAAGCAGAGCTGAATTTGGCACTTTTTGGGGCTTTGGCGTTTGTGTATCATGTTAAGGATGAGTTCACACACAGCAGATTTGTTGCAGAGCAGGAATCATTTTCATTCATCTCAACGGCCATATTTTGGCAGCAAACACAGGGATTGGGACAGTTGCTGAAATTTCTGCAATGAATCTGTCTTAATCCTCCCAGTCAGTAGGATTACCTGCAGTCCTATGTAAAACTGCACCAGGTGACAAACTCAGTACAGCTACATCTTTAAATATAGTATAATGTGTAGAATAAATGCTCGGCCCGGTATAGAGGAGTTGTAGGGGGCTGATACGTGCCCATCCATTCCAATATATAGTATATACTGGAATAACTGGAGAACAGACACCAGGGGCTACCCAAATAAAGTGAGTTGTTAAGCCTGGGGCAAAGATTCAGCAGCTCGGTGACGCCCCCTGGCAATCCACGCCTTAGGCAAATGCCCCAGCAGCCTTACTAGTCACGTCCCTGGACAAGGATATAGAGATCTGTGTGTTTATTCTCTATTGTGCTGGATGTATATGGACTATGATGCCCCACTATACCATATTATATACATACAGTACATGCATACAGCAAATACATACATACAGTACATGCATGCAGCATATACATACATACATATATACAGCATATACATAAATACATACATACAGCATATACATAAATACATACATACATATATACAGCACATGCTAATATATAAGATACTATAATGTGAGTGTTTGAAATATATGGATAATTTCTAGTAGCCCATAGCACACCCAGTTCTATACAATGGACATTACAGAAATCCCATCCCTACTGAAAAACAATACAACCATCCTTTCCATGGCTTGAATTGGCTGATAACTGGGAACAATAGCTTGCATTGAATTTTATAACAAGTGGATAAAACAGAATGTTGTGTCAAGCTTTAACCTAAGAACCGTTCTAGGTAGTAGCTGGTTGTTTTGTTTTTTTTCCAGAAAATATCTAAAAATTTTGCTAGCCAGTAGATGTAATTGTGTAACAAAGAAGGATTGTCTGATCATCTGAGACCAAATTGAATTTGTTCTAGATACAATGGAAGGATATGTTACATGTTTTGCACCCTGATTGTTACTGATGTAGCAGAGCTGGATTTGTCACCATACTACAGCTACAGCTCTCAGTTTAGATAATCTAATAGATCTACCTTCAGTTTTTCTGACACCACCACTGATCCCAATATCTCCATATTCCAACATGAATGTGATCTTGAAGATTAAGGCAAGTTATAGTACATAGAAGGTTCTTAAAGGGAGTGTGTCACCAGAAGCCAGCATACCAACCCATCCCCATAGACAGACAGGTTAGGAGCACCTGACCTTCCCCTTGTGAATCGCTGCCTCCATTGCCAAGATATGGCTGTTTCTGACAATATGCAAATGAGATGTTTGGAGCAAGGAGGGCATTGCCATTGCTTCAAACAGGTGAAGGAGCTCATTGACAAAAACAGCAATATCTCAGCAGCGATTCACAAAGGGAAAACACTTTCATTCAGGTGACCCTAACCTATCTATCTGCAGGGCTGGGATCTGCTGACAGACTCCCTTTAAGATGTGGAAGGAATGGGCAAGTGTTTCGTAACCCTGAAAAAGTTTAACCCTGTTGGCCCCGGGCCACAAGCATCTTACAGACTAGTGATGCCCAGATCTGGCTTCCATAAACTTCTATGGGTTGATATTTTACCTGTGTATTCCATTTTTTTAATGCACGTCATGTATCACAAAGGTAGTAAAGAGAATCAGTATTTGGGGGAAGAGCATGGTGATGCACGTGGGCACCATATGGCAGTACGTGGGATTCCATGGGTCAGTAATACAGATCCATAGGAGCTCTGCATGCTAACATACTAGAGTCATGCAGGTAGTATGGATACTTTGTATTGCAGGATATGTAAAGACTTCACCATACATTATCCTTCTATATGATTGACGCTCAGACCAGTCCATTAAAGGGCTAGATAGTTATCTAATAAAAATAAAAGCTAGGATAATAATTCATCTTACCATAAATTATAGGAAATGGTTTAGTAGAGATAAGAGGTTCATCCAGGGATTTATTCTGATTTCTAAACGTGGAGTCGAGAAGGAATTTTCCCCTAATATGGTGTAATTGGTCTTATGGGGGTTTTTTGCTTTCTTCTGGATCAACGCAGTGGGGGCACAGATTGAACTTGATGGATTGAGTCTTTATTCAGCCTTATTAACTATGTCACTATATAAAGAAAACCCTCCCATGTCTTCATCATTCAGAGATTTTGTAGTCGTCTATCTAATGTTTCCGAAATTTCACATTTTAGAAAAATATTCTCTATGGGAGGAGCCTAACAAGATTATGGGTGAAACTGGAAAAGAAGAGAAGCGGGATGGGAACCAGAGACTGGGGTGGGGTGGGAAAGGGCAGAGAAGTCAGTGCTTGGGATGCTTGGTTTATAGTCATTTACATGTGAGGGGCGGAGCTGTGACTACCTTAGCATATTTAACAGAAAAATAAGCAAAAATTTAGGTTTTTTTCAACTACTATATGAAGTTGATTGAAATTATTCATACTGCCTGAAAATTCCTGAAAATATATCACATTTATGGCATCTGCATAGATAAACATAGAGAAATGATGAAGTTAAATTTCCCTGGCAATTCGAACTGAAGGTCTACAGAATTCTCAGGGATAGAATTTAACATTTTTAGGGTGAACGATGTGAATTCTCCTTGGGTTATAGGAAGGACAGAACTGTCCTGGGTATTCTACTATGTAGCAGCCTCCACCATCCAGTCCCCTTTAGTCTTTCCTTTTTACTCGCGGCTGCAAGGCAGGGGACTGAAATATTTAAAGGGCACCTACAACAATATAAAATTATTTTACTATGTGGTAGAAAAGGTCTTCATACAGTTTACTATAATGGACGATAAATCCATTCTCTCAATGGAATTGATTCCAGTGAGAAAGCTGCAGGTCTGGTATGCATGCCAATTGCCCTAGGGAGATAAGCAGCTCCCAGATACTTCTAGTAACATTTATGGTTTAACAAAGGAGTGGTAATGTGTTTAATTGTAAAATTAATTTTTAACAGATTTTTTTTTATTTTATGTACATGATTATAGGGGCAATGAGCTGCTTCTTAGCTTTATTTAGAGATATCCATTACAGCAGACACATAGACCATAGGAACCTGTAGACTGGAGATGTTCATTGGCATCTATTAGAGTGTTGTGGGTGTGCTCTGTGCAAAGGTAACTGTGTAGGAGAGGAGGTGAGCTGTGGTCATCACATATTGTGATTGTGTGATCGTCTTATTTACTATATGTATGATATAGGCGTGACCTGTCATTTGTACCCTGCTTGTCATGATAGATAACAGTTTAGAAGTGATCTCTATAGAACAGGGAGTATTAAAATAGGCAGTTTCATTTTTTTAGTACAGAAAGTAACCTACAAAATATAAAATAAATCCCAAAAATTCTTATGAAATATGAATTTAATTAGTATGTCATTGCCTGATAGAAAACAGTTTAATACCATAAAGAGTGGGGGAATAAACTAATACTGTAAGTTTTAGACAAGGCAATCTTAGACTAAACAGTTTTAAAGAGGACCTGTCACAAGATCTGAAAAGCTCAATGACATACAACATCTGATACGCGCTGTCACCAGACCCTAATTTGCACCAGCACTAAAAGGGCTTATATCTTTGGAATTGCTGAACAGGTTTGGATAAACAAAATGCCAAAATGCACAGGGTGACAGCGCCGACGAGATGTATGTCACTGGGCTTTTCCTACCTGGTGGCAAGTCCTGTTTAAACTGCACCAGATTTATTAAATGTGACAGTCTGTTTGAAAAATCTGGTGTCTACTCTAACTTTACACCCCTTATGCAAAAATGTTGGCGCATTTTTTGGTGCAAACTGTCACATATTAAGCCGAGCCCCTTTTGCCAAGCTCTGCCCTATGATGGACAAGGGGCAGAACCTTCCAGAAATGATTTTGGGGGTTCAGTGACGATATAGGGAATATGCTTGGTTTGGCTGTTTTTTATAGACTACAGAGTAATTTTCATCACCCTTTTAACTCCAACTTTTTGCATCCTTCAATAAGCTCCACTCCACAATACGTCCCACTTTTTCTGGCACAATTGGAATTTTTTTCTCTAGCCCCCACTGTTCCTGAGCCATCAGTACTGCTAGTTTCATCACCCAATTTGGTAATTAGGCTCTCCTTTGCCAGGTGTATGGTCTCTGTCTGTCTCCTCCAGCCTAGTACCGCCCACCTGACACGAGAGAGCCTAATTAGCATATTGGGTGCAGAAACAAATGCATTGAT
The DNA here is from genome assembly GCA_947044405.1 of Leptodactylus fallax. Classification (NCBI taxonomy): domain Eukaryota; kingdom Metazoa; phylum Chordata; class Amphibia; order Anura; family Leptodactylidae; genus Leptodactylus; species Leptodactylus fallax. The sequence continues at coordinate 931,450 of CAMRHE010000055.1, forward strand.
TGCTCAGGAATGGTTTGAGCTAGAGAAAAAATTCTAACTGTACCTGAATCAGTGAAGCAGCACCTGTTAAAGAGTACAAAGAGTTGTAGTAGGTGGAAGTGGGGAAAGATCCTCCTTAGGGAAACATTAAACGGAGAAATGAATTATAAAGTAAACAGGAGAATTTTCTGCATAATCTTAACACTGTTTTGTAGAAATCCTGCAAAGAACACTGGGGTAGCTCCTGAGGACCCACTCCATCTTTGTCTGGTGGACGACTAAGGAGTAGGGCATAATAAGAGGGTAGTAATTTTTTGGTTCTTCTGCAGACAGGTCAGGGTGGAGAAGTTCCTGCTGCAGCCAGTTGTCTTACAGCCAGATACAGGACAGTGAGGAAAGGAGGACATGGCTGATTGAGTAGATTTCATCAAATATGGTATTTCTGCGTTTTCACTGTAATATGAGACAAAATAGGATCAAAGAAAAGTAAGAGTTTTAGGCTAGGGCTACTTAGCAACAGTGAACACCACAGCCATCAAATGTTCAAAGCTCGCCTTGTCACTCTGCAACATTGCAACTAATGTTGGATTTGGAATGGAGTTGGATTGTGACTCTAAAGTTGTCACCACCATAAAACTCAAAAAAATATTTCAGCTCTCCATTTTTTTGACCGAGAATCACAGTAACCTTCGGGTGTCAATGCAAATCCCATTCACTTACATTAGTAGCAATGTTGTAGGGTAATATCGTGTTTGCAGCCAAAGTCAAACTGTACCCTTAACCTTTGGAAGGAAGTGCTGGTAAATTCTTAATTTTTTGCTCATTTTCTGTGTTTAGTGTTCCTTTATAGCCTTGTATGCAACTTATCGCCAGCTGCATTATCCTAATAGACTGTCATTTAGTGGTCACATGAGCTAAGGCAATGTGTTTTTAACTTTTAGATCTGCACTTTTATGTTTTACTATTAAGCGCAGTATTGTTGCTAATAGGATGTTGGTAATTGGCAAACATCTGCTGACAACTTGGCATCTGCAACATCTGTACTTGTTTGAGGCTGCAGTGAAATTCTATATCTCCAGTTACTCGCTATCTGCATATGTCTATCCTACTAAATGTACAAGAATAAAACCACTAAAGAGCTCTTTTATCCTGGGGCAAAACTCAAGGCTCATGGGCCCTGTTGCAAAGTCTTAGTTTAAGACCACCACACATACATTTTAGCAGTATTTACATTTCCCTTTCCTTCTGTATCTGGACCTAGACTGCCATGAAGACTTCTTCACGATATGTCTGTGCACCCAAGCTTCCCATCGTTTCCACAGATAGTCATAGTCCCTCCTGCTGACAACTGATATTTTTGCCATTAAAGAGTTATTTTCTCCTTTCTGCCATGGAAGGCCGTGTATCATAAATCTTCTCTCTCTGGGTGCACCAGAGGGCAGGGGTGGTGAATTTATGATGCAAGGACTGCCAGATATTAAGGTAAATCAGAAAGGAAATCAAAGAAATTTAACCAGCCCTTGTGAGTTGAGGGTGCCTGTGGGTCCCCCATGGCTTTTGGGCTCATCTGCAATTTCAACCACTGCGACACCTACGCCACTACCTTACTCCAATTGTGATATCCTACAGTACATATCAGTGTCTTATGTTTGTGAAGTAACAGTCAAATAATTTTTTTCACACCCAAGTATTTTTTTCATCTCCTCCTTTAGTTTAAGAACAATGAACATACTACACTTCCCAACATTCCAGGATTTCTCACCTCCCACTCAGAAATGTGTACTCATTGATTACAAGGTCTTTGTAAGGTGTCTCTCCAATACTCAGACAGTGTTGGGGAATTCCCTTATCTGTTAAAGGGGTTGTGCAGGATTCGAAAACATGGCTGCTTCTTCTCAGGAAATGACATCATATCCATTGGTGACACGGCCATTCAATTTAAGAGGATTGGGCTGTAGCATTACTATGTGATCAACAGACATGAGATCACTCACCTCCTGGGAAGAAGAAAGCAGTCATATCTGTTTATTTTGCCTCCTCTTATGGTAGGTCTCTGCCCAGTCTCAAACTTGGTACCTACTGTATGTGAGGTAGAAACAGACTCAGTCACAGCTTCAATTATTTTCTATGGGAGGATTTTCTCTGGCTAAAAGCCTCAATAGTTTTCTTTTTCTTTACATGCATAATGTGCTGGTACAGGAATAATGCTCATATTTGTGTCATAGTATATGGATACTGCTTATAATCAGTGTATCAATACTTAACATAATGATGTCATAATACAGGATAATAAGGATGCCGCAGTACTGAAATAATGAAAAGGTAATAGCATAGAACAGAGCTGCCCTTTTCTTAGATCTCTCAGCTATTTCCATGTCCTCCTCTAGCCATCACATGGTTGCATGGTTATAGTTTACTATAATACATGACAATGTAGCTAATAGTGTGTTGGTAACTGGCAAACATAACATGTAGTACATAAATATTACTGGACAGTGCCAAGTGCAGGTAGGGATTGAATGTAGGGGTAGCTTTAACTCACCTCCACACGTGAACAAAATTGTTGGTACCCCTCGTTTAATGAAAACAAAACCCACAATGGTCACAGAAATAACTTGAATCTGACAGACTGGAATTTGCCAAACTACATGTTGACAAGCCACAAAGCTTCTGGGAGAATGTCCTATGGACAGATGAGACAAAAATCAAAATTTTTGGCAAGGCACATCAGCTCTATGTTCACAGACAGAAACATGAAGCATATCTTGAAAAGAACACTGTCCCTACTGTGAAACATGGAGGAGGCTCTGTTATGTTCTGGGGCTGCTTTGCTGCATCTGGCACAGGGTGTCTTGAATCTGTGCAGGGTACAATGAAATCTCAAGACTATCAAGGGATTCTAGAGAGAAATGTTCTGCCCAGTGTCAGAAAGCTTGGTCTCAGTAGCAGGTCATGGGTCTTGCAACAGGATAATGACCCAAAACACACAGCTAAAAACACCCGATAATGGCTAAGAGGAAAACATTGGACTATTCTGAAGTGGCCTTCTATGAGCCCTGACCTAAATCCTATTGAGCATCTTTGGAAGGAGCTGAAACATGCCGTCTGGAAAAGGCACCCTTCAAACCCGAGACAACTGGAGCAGTTTGCTCATGAGGAGTGGCCAAAATACCTGCTGAGAGGTGCAGAAGTCTCATTGACAGTTACAGGAATCGTTTGATTACAGGGATTGCCTCAAAAGGTTGTGCAACAAAATATTAAGTTAAGGGAACCATCATTTCTGTCCAGGCCTGTTTCATGAGGTTTTCTTTTTAAAAAAAATTCTGTTGAAGCCTGGTTGAAAAGCAATGTTTGACTTTCATTTGTTCATTTTCATAGAATTTTTATATATTATTGCTTTTGTCAGATTCAAGTTATTTCTGTGACCATTGTGAGTTTTTCTTTCATTAAACGAGGGGTACCAACAATTTTGTCCACATGTGTATAACTCAACTTGTCTATTCAAGTCTGTGTATGTGAAATAGGTGAGCAAAAAAAGTTCTCAATAGGTGGTAATGGGGTTCTAAAAGTAGGATGCCCCATTTATAGACGTTTGAATGTCTAGTAAGGAAAGACCCTAGGTGTCAGCCATATCATTGTATTCCCAAAGGTGTTCATAATACAGAGGCAAGACCAGACAATTTTTGAGACAATTCGGCTTAAAATTAAATTAGACCAAAACCTGATAGGTGATAACATAGCCTTGACATGTTAGAGTGAGTTAACGTAGTGTTTTTTGCGGAAGGATGCAAAATGTACCATGGAAATTTACAACGCTCATTCACTGCAGTGGGGACTTTGGGTGTAATCTGCCCAAAGATTGAGCAGGACAATTCCTTTTTCTGAAGATTTTTTCAGCTACCAGATAATAAAGCACTTGACTCCCACTAAAAAGAATGGGAGGTGGAATTTTTATAGCAAAAATTCTGCCATGGGATTTTACCCTTACAGTTATTTTTGACTGCAGAACATTTGTGTTGTTGTTTCAGGCATTGTATGCGCCATCACTAATGTTATATATTTCTTTTCACAGTGGGTCGGAGGTCATTCCCCTGCATTTGGATTTTCGCCATCTTCAAGTGTAGAGATTATTCCTCTTTTTCCACCTGTTTACACGTCCACCATCCCTCCTCACGCTGGAAAATGTTGGGTTGAAAAGAAAACACCTAATTGCAAGGTAACTATTCTTACTCTGAATGGAACTCCCATTATGCCTCTTTGTTTGCACAAATGTCCACTGACACTTGACCAAGGGGTAAATAAATCAGGGTGGCCCTATTTCTCTTCCCTACAGTCTCTGTGAACTGAAGACCTCTCCAAGATCCACAATGATGTTAAAAAACAAGAGATGGTAGAGAGGCAAATGGGTAATGGGTGTTGCTCTTCTCTCCGGCAAAGAATAAGGAGGGTATGTTGCAGGGCATCAAGAATCTAGTTATGGTTTCGGAGATTGTGATGGCATAAAGTAGCACTAGCTGGAGAACCAAATGATCCAGTGGAGAATACATAAATACCTGTTACATGCAGGCACAGCCATTGTGCACATTCTCCCAAAAATTCATGGGCATTTTAAAGGGAGCCTGTCATACCCAGGTAACAAGTCATGATAAATGAATGACCAAAGTCATAAGTTGCAATTGCAAGTGCCCTGGATAGTCCCTTCATGTGCAGAGTCTCCAGGTTCTCCAGCTGTAGAGGTCTCCTTGATGGACATTAAAAGTCATCATCACCAGGGTTGGATTGAGATAAAATGATACTGGTCAGTACTCTGTGCAGCTGGTTCCGATGTGCAGTAGGCCCTCCAATCAGCTGATCAATGGGGGTGCTGGGTGTTGGACTGTTTAAGGCTATGTCCCCACGTTGTGGAAACGCAGCTTTTTTTGTTGCAGATTTTGTTGCGGTTTTTTGAGCCAAAGTCAACAATGGCTACAAAAGGAATGGGAAATATATAGGAAGTTCTTATACTTCTACCTTCTTCCCAATCCACTACTGGCTTTGGCTCAAAAAAATACAACAAAATCTGCAACAAAAAAAGCTGCGTTTCTGCAACGTTGGGCCGTAACCTAAAGAGGTTTTCCATAAATAGATAAAAGTCTACTTTAATCTTACCCATGGGTTGTGTCTGGTATTACAACGGATTCCCATTAAAATAAAAGATTCTGTTCTGCAATACTGGAAACAGACCATGGACAAAAGAGGCACTGTTTTTAGAAAAAGGTGATCTTTTTCCCTAATTTTGGGTCGAGGAATTTGATTTCCTTGCCACTGCCCTTCTCATAGAAATGATTAAATTGGAATTTTCCGATATTATAATATTTAATATGACTTCAACGTACATGAGGAACGGCTAATACTCCTCTGCTGTCCTTTGTGTTGACTGAACGCACAGTTTCTTCCCTTTTAATGATTATATATACAGCAGAGGGACAATGTGCAGATATGACAGGAACACTATATATTTTAAATGGAACAATGAGAGCCGGTAATCCCGCTGGAGAAGACCTTGGCAAAAGAAAATAGGAAGCTGCAGCGCTAGATGGAAATATACAACAATTTCGGTTCTGGAACACATCATGCCTTGCTTACGAAATATGAAGATCTTTAGCCGTGCGTGCAAGAAAAGAAAATCAATGTCCAGTCTTGTCCAGTTTTGGTTTCTTGGAACGATTACTGATTATACTTGAAAGGAAATCTTTCCATTGGATCCTAACAATGATTCTTATGTGAATGTCTCGAGATTTGCTTCTATTGAGTAGACTCTGGTTAATCACAATACATTCTTATTCTGACATCGTAAATATTCTATTACCTCCGAGGATTAATATCTTTCAATACCAATTCAATATGTTCTTAATATTTTCTGTCTACACCATTTGCTCATTTGTTTTTAATATAGGGAGGTAAAATAAAGAAGAAAACTGCTGAAAACTGCCCAAATATTAACATTTTTAAAGGGGCTGTCCTTTTTGTACAACCAGTGTCCTTTCAACATTGGGGTGGAAAGACGTTGTAGAGCTCAAGATCCTGATCTCTTGGTTAGAATTAGAGATGATCGAAGTATTCAAAAATTCGAATCGGCAACTTCGCCGAATTTTTCGCGATACGATTCTATTCAATCCGAATTAAATCACGTAACAAAAACAGCTATTTATTGGCTGCAAAGAGCCGGGGTGGGCGGCAAAATGGCGGAACCCCTTGGATGCTACGGTCATGTTTGACCGCGGCATCCAAAGTGTTAAAACCCCCGATTGGTTATGGAGCAGGGTGTTAGCTGTCAGTGGTTAAAGGGCTGTGACATCACAGGGCTGGCTGGCTGCTGATTGGCTGCACACATGGCATTGTGGGTGATCCCGCGTTCCTAGAGTTCCTTGCCTTTTGTTCTAACATGTACAGCAGCCATTTTGAACTAAATGTGATTCATTACCACGAAGCGTGAGGAAATTTGGATTTGATGCGAATCGAATATTTCCTGAAATTCAGATCGAATTCCAGCTTTGATTCGCTCATCTCTAGTTAGAATGGAAAGCCGCTACAAAGCGCGTGAAGAATTTATTGACACCAGTGTTTTATATGCCTTAAATATGTCTTAAAGGGAACCTGTCGAGGAAATTTCAGACCCTAAACCATAAGTAGATCCTTGTGGGTCAAGGGTTCAGTATCCCAAATAGCCCACTTTTAATGACATCCATACCTGCAATAAAAATAAAAAACAGTGATACTTACCCACCTCCTATACTCTTGTCACTGGTACAGGGAAGCCAATATAGTACACCTCAACCTTAGTGCACATGCGCTGTACCTCGGGCTCATGCTTACTGAAACCAGCATGTAGGACCCCAGCTTCACTGAAGTACTGTGCAGGTGCCAGGAGCACCAGAGATGTTTCCAATGCAACTCATTGGTCTTATCTCTAAGTATAATATAAAGGTTTAGCTTTTTTTTCTGCAGGAATGGATGGTGCTGCTACATGGGACACTAAATCCCTGGTCTATAAGGACTATAACCACGCACAGGTCTTTATAGACCAGGGGTGCCCCATATTGACCTGATAGGTTCCATTTAAACTATATGTATACTATACCCCATATATTTAGAAACTATACCCCACTGAAGTGAGATGTTCCACACCCCTTAATAATTGTGGTGCATCTCAGGTCATGGTTTACCAGGAATTCAATTTTATGCTCACAGGAGTGGACATGTCAGGTATAACTTCCACCAGTTTTCTGGCTTAAATGTATAGTAAATGTATTCCTCTTGTCCATCGACAGCCTGATTAGTTTTGGAGCAAAATTTATTAAAAAATGTTGACCAAATTTGGTGTGTACCATTACTTGTGAAGAATGACATAGGAGGGCTGATAAATTCCCTTCTGACTCCAGCTAACTCCTGATTTTGAACAGACATTGTGTAATGCCACTTCCCTCCTGTAGTGGCCACTGCATGAAAAGCGTGCAGTCACCTGCAGTGTCTCCTGTCCACTAGTATTAAACAGTTCTTTTGTTAGGCACTGTTTAGATCATGTTTAGTCCTTATTTTTGGCTATATTCTAGAAAATATTCTATGTCAAACATACCCAAAAAGATCCACTAACATGTCTTTTTGCTATCCATAAGAATTGCAATTGTGTATACAGAAAACGGTAATAGACTACAATGTTCTTTGCAAAAAATGTATACCACATTAGAACCTAAAGACAGCAAATGTGACTTCCTCTTAGGCCAGGGGTCGGCAACCTATGGCACGCGTGCCACTCTTGGCATGCAAGGCTTATTTCCCTGGCACGGCAGCGGACTCCTCACCCAGCAGTTTCGATCGGACCAAACACGGCCGAAACGAAACTGCTATTATTATACTGTGGGGTCTCTTCAGACCCCCGAGTACAATAGGCGGAGCCCCCGGGGAGGTGATGAAACATAAAAAACAATGTTACTCACTATTCCGCGCTCCGCAGCCGCTGTGTACTCTTCAGGCGCTTCTGCCTTAAGTCAGCTGACAGGGCCTCAGGGGTTGCGTCTGCATCTGACGTCATTACGCATAATGACGCGACGTGACCCCTGAGACTCAATGAGCAGTCGCTGACTACAGGCAGAAGCGCCCAAAGATACACAGCGGCTGCGGAGCGCGGAATAGTGAGTAACGTTGTTTTTTATGTTTCATCACCTCTCTTTGCCCTCCACTTATTATACTTTGTGGTCTGAAGAGACCCCACAGTATAATAATAGCTAGTGAGTGTGCAGGGGCCACTATAGAGCATAATACCGTGTGCATGGACCACTATGGGACATATACCGTGTGCAGGGACCACTATGGGACATATACTGTGTGCAGGGGCCACTATGGAGCATAATACCGTGTGCAGGGGCTGCTATGGGACATATTGCTGTGTGCAGGGGCCGCTATGGGACAAATACTGTGTGCAGGGGCAGCTATGGGACAAATACTCTGTGCAGGGGCAGCTATGGGACATAATACCGTGTGCAGAGGCCGCTATGGGACATAATACCGTGTGCAGGGGCCACTATAGAGCATAATACCGTGTGTAGGGGCCACTATGGGACATATACCGTGTGCAGGGACCACTATGGAGCATAATACCGTGTGTAGGGGCCGTTATGGGACATATTGCTGTGTGCAGGGGCCGCTATGGGACAAATACCGTATGCAGAGGCCGCTATGGGACAAATACTGTGTGCAGAGGCAGCTATGGGACAAATGCCGTGTGCAGAGGCCGCTATGGGACAAATACTGTGTGCAGAGGTAGCTATGGGACATAATACCGTGTGCAGGAACCGCTATGGGACATAATACCATGTGCAGGGACCGCTATGGGACATATACCGTGTGCAGAGGCCGCTATGGGACATAATACCGTGTGCAGGGACCACTATGGGACATTATTCTGTATAACGGTGTGTTTTCTATATTAAGGATGTGTTTTTGCACAGAAAACTCAGGCTTTGTTTTTTTTTTGTGCAAAAACGCACCAGTTTTACATCGAATGAAAAAGTTCCAAATATAGCTGCATCCAGATACATAGTGTTTTCACCATAAGACTGCTGCCACACTGTGCTCCTGGACACATTTACCACTAATTGCGGGATGTACATGTACTTTCATTGCTTCTAATCAGAAAGTACAGGAGCGTCCCAGGAAATAGCAGTAAAAGCATGTGTCCTAAAGCATCTGGTGGCAGCACTTCTGTGTTATGGTTTGTGGTATATGACTTTAGTTTAGGAGTCGTCAGACTTACAATTATTGACCGGCACTCCAAGTACCTCATCTTTGATTTTTTTATTAAAATCAGCACGCCGAACAAAAAAGGTTGCCTACCCCTGTCTTAGGCTATATTCACACTACCATGATGATTCTTGGCCATGTTTCTTTGTGGCAGAGTCAGGACCAGTGTGGTGTCCTCTTTATTTCACGGACCCACATTCTTTCAGTAGGGTTAGAAGTGAACCGCCCAGAAGTATATGTATTCAATGGGCAGTCAAGAACTAGTTTGTCAGAGCTGTCAGTGTCAGACTACGTAGTGACACACCCCTTTGACAATTGTCAGTTTATTTCTAAATTTCTAATAGCAATAACAGAGGAATAGAACAACGCAAAGTTCTACAAAAAAAAAAAGCTACATATTTATTTAATGGGAGAATGTAAGTGTTTGCTTGACACATCTGTTTTAGTAAACAGGCAGGTTTTATTGAAATGAGGTTTTGATGTGCAGTAGTGGTGCAGTATTTTTCCATCATGAATGGAGGGGGACCAGTATTATAAAAAGGGGGGGAAAAAAAATACAACAAAAGAAAGATAACAAAAACAAAAAGAGCTGTCCTCTACTTTCTGCCAATCCAGATTTAAGCTGCATAACTAAGTAATCTAAGAATTTGAAACCGGGCGGTTGCTAGGGATTTGTTGCTAGGGATTTGCTGCCTGACAATCATACACTTATCGGTTGCTGGGGATACACATCCCTAACAACCAGTCAATCTAAAATGTAAACGGAAGAATAATTTTGTGCTGATTTTTGAGTATATCTTCATAGTATCAGGTGTTCCTTAAATTGTTAAAATCATTGCACCTCGAAAAAATTTCCAAAACTTGATTCATTTCTTACTGTGGAGACAATAAAAACCCTTATTGATGTCCTTGATTGTTGTATGTTCTCCTCATTAAAACCCCCTCTCTAATTCATCCCAAATTCATTGTCTTGACTCAACTTTCTGTCTAACCATTACTCGGGTGCCAGTCTTTGCACCATTGCCCATCCATATTTGTATACAATTGAATACAAGTTATCACTCTCCTCCTCACAGTTCTCCACAATGCTAAACCTCCCTTCATCTCCTCTCTCATCTGTGTCTACCACCCAACTCCATTCTCCAATGTTCTCCATTCTGCCTATGATCTAAGATTTACAGTATATCCTCCATAAATGGAACCTCCTACTCCTGTGTCTTCAAGAGTTTTCTTGAGCTGCACCAGTTCTCTGGAATGAGCTACCCCAGACACTTAGATTACTGTAATTCCTGCTCAAGCAGTGGGGAAATCTGTCAAGGTATTTTTTTTAACCCTATTGTTCAAGGGGCTAATGGCAAAATAATAAATCTTACCAGTGCATTTGCTGCATTGATTAATCTTAATTACTAATATATACCCCTATCCCTTGGAGCCCCATTTATTACCTTCGCAGAGGGCAGCCAGAACTCTTGTTCCTCTGCCTCCCCTGCTGATACTCTGACACATGAGCAATTCCACTCTACACAATGGACCTGTAGCCCAAGTAGAGTTCAGTCGGTGAGGTCAGTGAGAGTTGAAGCAATGAGAGTTCTGTCCCCCCCGGCTGCCCTCCGCAAGGGTAATAAATAGGGACCAGGGTGGAAATTAGTAATAAAGGTTAACCAGTACAGGGAATGCACTGGTAAGCTTCATTGTTCCCCAGATACCCACTTTAAGCAATATTTATACCCTGGAACACCCCTGTAACACTTCAGACTTTGTTCTGAAAATCCCCCCTTTAACCCCCGAAAGCCCCTTTAGCTTTATGGTTGCGTGATAAGAGTCCGAGGAGTAAAAGCTCCATAAAAATGGGGCTCTAAATCTTATAAAGATAAGAAAAAAAAAGGAAAAAAATTAGAAACTTTTAGGAACTTTTGTATTTGTAGGAACTATTTATGAACAAAAACTTTTTTTGCTCATTTTTCCGTGTGTGAACGAGACCTAACCTCATTTCCGTGCAGAACTATTAACGTATCTTGCAAAATACGGCATATTTCAGCTTTCAGGGTAAGAATAAACAATCTCCTGACTTATTTATGAGCACACGATCCATTCACATTATACATATCTCATTAATTGCAAAAAAAAAAAAAATTGGAAAATGGTTCTACTTCACTTTCATACCAGCCATTAATCTTATAAACTATGCTTAAATGGCCCTGTAAACAACACAAACATGCATTTGTCCCTATTATGAGATTTCATTAATATACAGCAAATCCCCGCTGGGTGAAATTGCTACTTATTGATGGCAACGTATATTAGCTCAGTGTGAACAGTCCCTTAATCACTATTAAAAATTAACCTTAAAAAAGCCCACAGTGGATGGTCTAGCCCTTTTACTGGATGATTTAGGACATTTCAAGGTCATCCTTTTATCCCAGTCTTCACAATGGATAGAACAATGCGGAAAAACTCTGCGTGTAGACGGTGAGAAGAGACTATTATAGCAGCCTGCTGCTATGTGAACTGAATGCAGCTGGCTGACTGGCCGTATGTTTGCTATTTAAATACATCAGATTTCACAGCTGCTACTTGTATTTCCTATAGATCTAGTCCATGTAAGGAGTAGATTAAAATAAAACAATCAAGAGTGAAAAGTCTGAGCATCTCCATCCAATGACCTTGTGAAGGTCGAACTGGTTTGCTGCATGGCTAAACAGGTAAAAAAAAATCCAATCAAATAGACAGATGGATTGCCAACTTTCCTGAAAGAGGATCCTTGCAAAAATTTAGTTTTAATGAAGTTGAAAATAAGTAAAAGTGGTTGTTTTATGAAAGCATCACATGGCTGGGGGTCTAATCACCCAGCTATTGAGAGAATGGCGGACTGACAGTCCCATTGTGAATGAAGTATTGGTTCGCTTGTGTGGCCGGCACTTCATTCACTTCTATGGGGCTACTAGGGTTGTCGGAGATTGCAGACCTGGAATGGAATGCCAGTCAAGCAAGTGCACTGATGCTTCATCCACAAGGAGGCTTTAGGAGGACTCTTAGGAGGACCCAGCAGTCAGAAGCCCATCATATGACACGTGTGGATAGGGGATGTGTCTCTAATAGCGCAACCCCCTGACTTGTGTTGTTTCTTATTACACTTAACCCTTTGCGCTATAGGAGTGAGATGTTGAGGCACGGGCAGCTTTTTTGGTCCATCTAGTACAGGTGCTATGTTGCACCAAAGGCTGCTTTTACAACTTTTTAATGAAAGCATCACAGGCCTTCCTCTGCTCCTTGCTAGCCCTTCCACAGCTGCTCAATCTTCATTTTTACATTTTGCCAAAGAGAACATTGCAAATATATGCAACTCCCAATCTGCTATAAGTCACATCATGGCCAGAGTCTTGTTTTAAAGCTTAGATTCTCTAGCCTCAGCAAGAGATCTTAGTAACAAAATTCTCTTTAGCCACACTGTTGCCCGAGCTAGGCTCAAGCAAAACAGTATTGGCCATTTCCTCTTGCCCGAGCACAACTCAGGATATTCAATAGGTTAAAGTCTAAGTTACTTGCATCCTAATAACGTCAAGTACTTTGGGTGTCCCAACAAGATACATTAAAATCTCTATTTGAGCAGGTCTAGATTTTATCATTTTTGCCCATTTCTTCCACGATTAATAAGAAATCTGTTGAATCAATTCTAGTTAACCCTTTTAACTTTTCTCAGCAGTTTTCAAAAGTGGCAAAAGATGCAAAAAAGTTGCATAGTTTAATGAAAAGATAATAAACACCAAAATAAGTTACTTTTTTGGAACAAGAAAAATTGGTACAAAGTTATTAATAAATCCTCCCTTTAAGTTTCAAGTTAATGAATGAGAACAGTCTCGTTCACACCTATAGCGAAGGACAGCAAAACCTGTGCAATAGCTAGTGGGTACAATTGAATTAATTCTAGGCAATGCTCTGTGTGCCAACCAGCCTCAAGTCCAGCCCGATACATTGTAGGATACTACCAGAGAGACTTGTGCAGCAACTGCTGATATATTCAGTTCTCTCTATGTACTCATGGTCAGCATGGGTTTTGCTATATGATTTTATGTGCAATTTACTCATCATTGTTGTTACCTGAAAGGTCCAAAACCAAGTTTCTGCACCATGAATAGAAAAAGTATTACTCTGCAAGTAAAACTTCCTTTAGCTGTGACCAATTCTGAACATGATGGCCTATTTTTAGGATGAGTGATCAATGTGAGGCTAGTTGGGGCTCAACACTTGGCATCCCCACCAGTCTGCTGATAAATGTAAAACCTCTTTGAGACCACCACTTAAAATTGCATAAAAAAGTGGTCTTCTAGAGTGGTGGTCTTCTCAAAGATGAAATATGGAAAATCCGTCACAGGGAATCTGGTCTGGATAAGGGGGTGGTGTTCTCAAAGGGGTGATCTACTGGAGAGGTTTCACTGTATCAGCAGTGTATGAGATGGCTCTGTACACTGTGTAGAGGCCATGCCATGCTATTGCAGTTCAGCTCCCATTCACTTGATGGGTGGGATCTCATATATATATGATCTATTCTAAGGATAATTCACCAATATGTAATTTGGACAAAATAAATATATGTAGAGTACAATACACAAAATGGAGCTGTATACTTTAAACTAACCATTTTATTTTCTCTATTTAACAGATTTTTCTCAACAACTCTTTTGCTTTGGATTCTTCCTGGATACACCCAGCTGAGGAATTGATATTATTTCAGGGACTTGAGAAGCCGACTCGCAGGACAAATCAAGTAACCATGGCTATATCTAGACCATCAACTGCCTCCAGGCCATTGCACACAGTCATATTAACTCCGCAACGAGTAACAGGTTTGTGACAACTGACAAATTGTTTGTATACAACTGGGTGACAGGTTTGACAAGTTCTGGGCACCAACTGGGGCTAATCTAAAGAAACAATGCTGATAAGTACCAGATCTTGAGCTATTCTCGTATGACAAATTGCTTACATTTCTCTTATGCTACTTATTAGTTGCAGTCAAAGCAGGGCTGAGGTTGTTGTATGACATGTTATCTGTGGTTTAGGTCTATAGATAAAATACTCTAAAATTGGAGTTAGACAAACTTCATGCAGCTCAATATTTGCATTTGCCTTTTTGACCCAGTAGCATTGCAATAGGGGTCGCAGAAGCCATAGCTGTGACTAGACCCCTAAACCAGGGGGACCACGATTCTAGCAGAATCCTGTACAGGTTGACCCTCATAGAAAACTACATATTCATTCATGCAGTTTGGTGTTGTGAACTGATCAGTTTATGGTGGAGGATGTCTATTGTGAGAAGCAACTCTTCACTCATGTACTTGGCCACCCAGAGGTCAAGAAGCAGCCCTATGGTCCATGCAGAGATGGAGCATGAGGATGAGCTTATTCCCACCATGTCTCCTGCCCATTATTACTTGGTGAGTGTGTATAGGTAAGAAGTTGATTCAGCCTTTTTCCTAACTTTATTTTCCTAATGTAGATTGGAAAGCCCAGAGGAACTCCCATGTTTAATAATGTGGCACCAGGTGCTCATGTCCTAATCTTGGCTGCTCTGAAATCCATATGAAGCTCAGCTGAGAGTTCCCACATTGTATATTGTATAGTTGAAACCTGCTGTTACAGTAGCTCTGCTGCAGTATATAGTTAGTCTCTCAGCTCATATGTAGTATCATATATCCACTCTACCAGCTGCCACATGCTGTCCTCCTCCAGGGAAAGCTCCATGGTCTAGGGGTATATATACTGTATATATTGCAGTTACATATGAGGCAGCATTTTTGGGAGACTTCCAAAGTCCTCATCATAGAAAAGCTCACATTGTTCAGGGTTAAACAATATATGGCAGCTAAACAACACATACACATGTCTACCTACAAAACCATGGAGCCATTAAAAGTGAACAAAAATTCCCTTGTGATTTAATAGTAATAAGAGGTGGTT
Source organism: Leptodactylus fallax (assembly GCA_947044405.1). Taxonomy (NCBI): domain Eukaryota; kingdom Metazoa; phylum Chordata; class Amphibia; order Anura; family Leptodactylidae; genus Leptodactylus; species Leptodactylus fallax. The sequence continues at coordinate 946,666 of CAMRHE010000055.1, forward strand.
GACTTGGCCATGTGGTTTTTAACCATACCTTGGCCACATGTCTAACTTTGCACTAAAGAAATACTCCCACAAATGGTTTAACCAGCTACCATGGTGTAAATTGCATTACCAAATAATCTGCTCCATTCTGATAGAACCTTATGCCATGTGAGCCTCACACTGACTCTTGCACCAAAGCCCATGGACCTTTAGCTACACCCTTGCCCAGATCTGTAGCCAACCCAACACCCCAATGTTATTCAAATGATTGGATTTTGGCTTCTATGGAGATGTAAATTCATATAGGTCATAATACATACATTAAATGTTATAGTATGTAAATTTCAATGTGGCTCCTGGTGATACCTGCCACGTCTGGGCATAAGTCATCTGTGTCCTCTAGTGATGCTGACAGGGACCATGCTCATGACCTGCAGAGAAAAGATCCTATTGGAAATCTAAGGTATACTGCTGCTATTGCCCGTTATAATCGTTTACATGCTTTGCTGTATCCTTCTAAGATCCTGTTGGCTATTTGCTGCTGTTTTTGCAATGTTTATGCCATATTCTTCGGCACATCATTCAACTGAATTCTTCTGATCTGTCTAGTCAACAGTGAGACTTCTTTACCTACTGGGAACCTTCTACTCCATATTTATTTCGACTGATATGTCTCAAATAGTTAATTACTAGATATCCAACATCCAGTTAATGCCGGGGATTGGCAGAATACCAAGACTCAATCTAAAGTCAAGGGAAAGGGGAATTCACAGGTGAAATTTGCAATTCAGCGTAACTCTTAGTTTAACAACAAAATGAAATGGAAAACAAAAAATGAAAATTTTTTAAGAGTTTATCAAGGATTAAAACAATATGTCTGGTTTCTTTCAAAAACAGTGCCATGGGCTGTGGCTGTTATAGCATTGGAGCGAATGGGGATAAACTTCAGTACTATACACAACCAGTGGACAGAAGTGGCACTGTTCTTGGAAAAAAAGCATCCTTGGTTTTCTAATCCTAGACACTCCCATTAAGAGATATCCAAACAAGATTTTACATTAGCCATAGGAGGCCAGTGCCTCAGGCGGCCTTGCAAAATGGCATAAGGTCCTCATGAACAAGAGTAATTACAATTCCTGTATTGGTAGTGGTTCCTGTAGTCTCCATTCAAAACCTACATGCCATAATATAATGTAGTTCTATGATTTACGCGATTGGTACCATATACTGCACTGCGACAACTCTTGTCTCCGTACTCTGGCCATAGAATGTTGTCTGGGGATGCACACAGCCTCCTAAACTGTAAATTTGTTAGTAGAGACATCCATTCATGATCAATATGGGGACATGAATACTTTATACTGCCAAGCATATGTTTTAGAAATGTATTTTTCTTGCCTAGGACAACTTGTAACATCATTGTCTGACAATATTATCATAAGAAAATCATTTCCAAAAGCGGATCAATTATCATAGTCATAGATTTTCCAATCTGCCTTTTATCATCCCGTATGGAGAAAATAATATATCCCAAGATATTCTATGTATTAGTTTCTGCTCAAGCTTTCAGCTGGGGAATAGAGATGAGAGAAGCTTTCACAATTCCATCCGGCTTGGGTTCAGTCGGTTTGGGCTAAAAGTTCAATTTGGTCCAAACCAGAAGTGCAAATTACCTTAAATCATGTATGATACTCTGAGGGCTCCTAGAACTCTATTTTTCCCCTTTGTAATGTAAACACAGCCTTAGTTATATCAAGGTGGCAGCAAATTATATAGATAAAGGTAAATGGATGGTAGCGGGTGATGAAAAACATATTGCACTGTCAATTTTTTTGGGCTGTTTAAAATTTCACTGGGTTTTGTGTTTGGCAACAGACCAAATTTCATTGAATTGATTTTATGCAGCAAAAACTCAATTAAAGAGATTCTAATTTTACTAAATTTACTACTAAGAGGGTAAATTTCGCAATTTTTTTGTTTTTAGCATGGGTAAAAGCAAGAGGGAAAAAGGTAGAGGTAGTATATATACAACTTCACTAGGTTTTGGTGTTTGTGAAGAACAAAATAGCCAAATTATGCCAGATGTGTACAAAAAGAGTCAATTGTTTGTTCTTGGTCTTGGGGACACACAATATAGATTGAATAAATTTCAATATTTTGACACTGAAAATTTTGATTGCTGCAGCACAGTAATACTAGCACATCACTTCTGTGACACACATAGCCTGTGCTGCTGGCTAGTCTAGCTCTGTGACCGACAGAGTGACTTCAGTCTCCTATCTCTCTCTAGTCTTCTTCTCCAGTCCTAACACACTACAATTTCCCAGAATCCCAACACTGTATTATTTGTGTATTATTTCCTATCACCTATTATAGACAAGCCTATCTGGTCTCTGTGGTCATGCGATCCTTCTTCTCATTTAGGTCTGCTAAATATCTATCATGAACTTATGGGGGGGGGGGTCACAATGTGTAAAAAATAAAAATAAAAGTAAAAATAAAATTAAGCCAAAAAAAGAATGAAATAAAAAAAAAAAATCATTACCAATCCCTCATTACAGATTTCCCGCTGATATATCACCTACATGAAAATTACTGTAGGGGAGAAGGAAAGCTATTTAAAAAAAACTAAGTTAAATAACATAGTAACATTTTGTGCCTTCAAAAAAAAATAAAAAAATTTGCAGGAAAATGTGAAATACACTTTTTTAATTCTCCTGGATATTAAAAAAAATAAATAAAAATGACAAAAATAAATCCGTATGTATCACAGAAAGTCCAAAAAAAAAATATTTGAATAACCCAAATGAAAAAAAAAAAAGCCTTCAAAACGGCATGTCCTAAAAAAAACCCTAAAAAAAAATGTTATGAACCTTTGAAAATGTCCAGAAGTGTGAAGGATGATCGCTATATGCTGCATACCGTGTAGAAGCCATGAACTTGTATTAGGCAACCCAGGTTACAAAACAAAAAAAAAAAAAAAAAAAACACAAAAACTTTTTTTTTCTAGTCTGTTTAGCCATTTATAATGTAAAGGAGATGTTCTTAGTACCAAACATTAGTGTTTGAGCAGAAGTGAACTTAATAAAGTCATAGTTGTTCTCTCCTCGCTGTACTAATCATATTTCTTTTTGTCCGCCACCATTTTTGTTATTTATTGAGTATTGGATACGGAACAGATTTAGTAATACTGCACAAGAAGCTGTATTCGATTTGTGTCACCAAACCTTATTGATTGCATCTTGTGTCTATTAGCTTCCTTCTATGGATTCACCAAGACAATTCTCTTGTTTTATGTAGCTGGTGTAACCCTGATTCTCCAAGCAGAGGTGGCTTAAATAACAGTGAAGAACAATAAATAGTTTTAATTTGCTTTCTATTGCTGGATGTGCTGTGTCAATGTATTTGTTATTTCCTCTGGTTGCAATTTATTTTGATTTATTTGTATCTAATACTATATGTAATATAATAGCAGTGAGGCCGGTGCTCTTCTGTATGGCGCACAGTATAACGCACTCACTATGAATTCTAATACTATTTGATGTCAAGACGGGAACGAGAGGAGCTGATTAGCTCAAGGTCATCTTGAGTCTTGCTTGCTGCTAAGTAAAACTTTGATGCATTTTATCTCTTACTCGGTGAAGTATGGCCAGCGCACAATGAGGATAATAAAATGTAGACATTTAAGGAAGTTCTTCAGTGAAAATTTGTGTTTTGACATATTCTTTCCCCACTAGATATATTTACCATGTCTGCCTGGTAGAGATTCTTATTAAAGATGACAGAATTGATTATCTGACTTCAAGATTTACATTCAAGTCAGCTGACTATGCTTCCCTATGTAAAGGTAACATAATACTGCAACATTTCCATACTCCTAGTACCTAGAATGGAACATAAAAATGCTGGACCACTTGGCTAGTAGAAGCCGAGAAATAATGCATAGGAAACAATTTACGAGTCCTATGTATTCATCAGGAAAACACTCTGTATCTGCCCTTGCCTCTCCCTGCTGATCTCTGCTGGGACAGACTGATGTGTATAGTGTGTGAGCAAACTAAGCACTCTACAAGTTTGGGAGAGGCGGGGGGGAGTGCTATCCTCATGAATACAATGGACTCACGAATTATATGTCCAGTGTAGTCTTTCAGCAAAGTATTTTAGTATTGGCTTCAGCAGTAAGGACCAGTAGTTATAATGTGATGCCCATACATAGGGCAGCATTACTAAGCTTTACATTGGGCTTTACGTTGGGCTGACTCAAATCTTGAACAATCAAAAAAAGGAGCCCACCTTTTCCCTGTTTCCAATTGTCTGGCCAGACATGACTTCTTGGTGGATCCCAGCTGATCCCCAGGAGTTAAATAAATTAGATCTGGTCTGCTGTTGTTTAATACATGTAGGACCAGCCTATTTTGGACCTGAAGAACTAAGCACATTTTTAATATTTTTATTAAGTTTTTTGTTTTTTTTTTATGTTATTTTCCTATGCACATTAGCCATATGGGGATTCTTTTTTGCAGAATGAGCTGCATTTTTGAACGGCAACTTTTGGCATATAAATAATTTATTGATCAGCTTTTGTTAATTTTTTTTGGGTGAAGAGGATGCAAAAAAATCATCAATTCAAGAATTGCTGCCTCTATCTTTTAATTCTGTTTACCATAGGATAAAAAGAACATGACAATTTTATTCAATAGGTTGATATGAATATTGCAATAATAAAACATTTTATAAATTTTCTTTATTATATTTAAGTTTATTTTATTGGTGGGGAATTTTTTAAAATTAAATTTAATTGAATTTGAAATGTTTTGTCATATTCGTGAACTTGATGTTACCATCAGCAGATTGCTTGGAATGATTTGCATTATTATAACTAGCCTTACATGGAGAGACCCAAATGAAGATGTCTTCTGCTGGATCTTTGGTCCTCATTTTTGTGTCGGAATTTGCGCTCAGTGTAGGATTGTTATTGTGATAGACCAGTCCAACCCTTATGTATTTAATAATCTTTCAGGAAGCAAGGCAGAAAACATTTATAAATTTATAGTTATGATTTATCACTAGGATATCCTAACACTTTTTGATCAGTTTAGGTCTGACTTCTAGGACCCGCATTGATCATGAAAATGAAGGGTCTAGAAATTGTTTAGTGGCTTCCAATTATCACTTTAATGGGTCCCCAATGCAGTTTACTCTACAATGGGTTGTACAAAGTAAAACAATGAAGAGGATGCAGCATTAAATCAGTGCTGTAACGTCTTCAGTCTCAGGATCCTATAGGGTCCCAAAAGTCAGACCTTCATCGGACATAAAGTCATGCCATATAAATGTACAGTTTTTCATATAATTTTTGCATGGTGCTCACTTGTAATCATTGCCATACCAACAAAATATGCAACCGATATGACAACTCAACTTAAGCCTCACAATCAGTGGGTCAGAAGGAGTACTCTGTCTTCTTAAGGAAACTGCCTTTGCAGGCCCCCTTTAGGAGAAGAGTCTTACAGTCCATACACGCTCTACTAAGAATTCTGGTAAACGCATATGCAAATATGTTTTCCTTGATAGAAAAATGAAAACTTGCTCTAGGCCACCTTTTAGAAGGCAGCTCCCTATAGATCAGAGCCTGGTTTTCAAGAAACCTAGTGACATTGGCTGGGATTAAAGCCAAGCCAGAATGTCTCCTCTAAAAGGAAGAGAGATCAGCTGTTTTAGGGTTATTGCCCCTCTTCAGTCCAAAGCAATGGGCTGGAGGGGATATTCTGGTTTGGCCTTAATCATGGATAATGTCACTGGATTTCTTGAAAACCAGCCATTGATCTATAGGGAACTACCTTCCAAAAGGTGGCGCTAGAGCAAGTTTTCCTCAAGGAGAACTTATTTGCATCATATTCAGGACATGCTACTATGACGATATCTGGGGCGATTTGTACAATAAAGAGGATCATTAAAAAAAAAAAAATGGAGTTGATAAAATGTCTAAGTTCAGAAATTTGAAGAAGTTTAGGAAGAACTTTCCGGTGAGTATAATTAGTTCACTATTACAACTGGCCTTTTCTTAATGAGAACCTTTGGGCATGTCCTTCAGTGCCCTGGAAAGAACTCACATGGACTTGACACAATGTAGAGCCTTGTCTACAGGTTTCATAGAGGTAGGATTATCTTCTCGAGTCGAGTGGGAACTTTCTTCATTAGGAGCTGATAAACTGTTGTATAATCCGGGCAGATACTCAAACAAATTCAACGCTGTACACATCTATGTTTTATACTGTTAGTCCACGGATATATCAAATTTACATTCAGTGCCTCAATGTGTAAAAGTATAATACCATAAAGTCATGTATCATGATGTGTATTACATCTCCAACCTACTGTATTGTGGAGGAAGCTCAGGGACAGAATAAACCGATAGAATTTTAGTAAATGAAGGATTCTACACACATACTGGAAAACATAATTAACATAGATAAATTATATAGAAAGAATTGACAAGGGCAAATTCTGCAGAAAGTGACTTGAAATCCAATATTCTAGTTCTTGTTGAGTTAAATGTATCTATAGGTTCCATGTAATACACAAAATGTGACATACACTGTAGCAATTAAAGGGATTGTTCCATGTATTTGATTTTATTTTTATTTGTTTTTATGTTTTTGTATCTATTTTTATTAAAATCTCCCTTGGGGAGGTCATATTGGAGAAAGCTTCTTCCTGTTTTGACAGTGAAGAGACGTGTGTGGTCTATGGCAGGTCAAATGACTGGTTATTAATTGACAGCAAGCTGTCAAAGATTTGTATTCTTCAGGGAGTATAGCCCTCTTACCTAGAGACCACAGAGAGAGAAGGAAGATGTTTACAGAGCCTAATCTGTTTGTATAGTGTTACTATCTTGCTTTACCTAAGCGCAAGCCGTACAATAGAACTACTCTATCAATAACTTGCCCATCCTCTAATGATAGTGAGATGGCTCTGCTCATTCTCTCCCAGTCTGTACTGCAAAGCTGATAAGAAGAAATCGAAGTATTAGATGATTGTTCTGGTGGTCAGTAGAAACTCAGGAATATTTTAAGGGGGTTTTTTTTGTATGTGAATAATAACAAAAACAATGAAAAATAACACGAAAATAAAAAAATAAAATTCTGATACATAATATGTAATTATCTGGTGATATATTCCTATAAAGGTTATGGTATGGTGACAAAAGAAACCAAAAGCTCCCCCCCCAGTGAATACTGTACAAAATATTGACAGTACAAAACATTTTTACATAAACTGGGGTAATAATTTTGCCATAATACTTTAAGTACAATTGGGAGTTTATTTATTTGTTGATCAAGTATACTTTATGGATAACAACATTACCAAACTCGATACGATAAAAGGAAGGTGTAGGATTCATATTATTGTACACAGTTTTGCCCATCATATTATTAAACTCAGCTACAACCTTGTAAAGAATAAGAAAGGAGATCCAGGACACATCCGGATGCAAGATTCAGATGTTTCCTTCCTTTCTAGTTCCTACTTTTCTTCTTGGCTGGTTATATTCAGATGTGTATTGCTTCATGATATTGTATCACAATGTAATATGCTCTTTGTATCCATTTGCAACTACCCAATGGTTTTCTTGTGTGTTGAATCCTTTCGAAGGTTTTGATAGCATGTCACAGCTTTGTATTGAATTGGTGAGAAACTGGAGAGTCCCTGGCCAAATTCCAGTTAAGGGTGAACACACCTATAACTAGTGGATGTTTAGAAAAGCAATCTCAAGCTCTGTATTCTTCATGCACTGCAGGGAACAAGTATGTCTCTATCCCTGCTATCATTGATGGGGGAAACAGGTAGAGATGGCCCCCCCTTGCAAGATTCATTGTGCAAATGTTAGCGAGGTTCGTCTGCCAGTTTTGTTTCAGACTTTTTCGGTCTGAATTGGAAGTGCTTTTTTTAAACTCTGGGTCCATTTATAATAAGTGGAGGGCCAGGGAAGGTGCAGAAAAATAATAAACACTGATAAACCATGACACTCGCCTCCCTGGGCTCCCTCGCGGTATCTGACACTCCATCATGGTCCTCTTCTGGCCTCCTGGTTGACGTCATGGGTCTGTGATTGGGCTTCAGGGGTCACGTGAGGCACACCAAAATTATGACGCTTTCACACAAGACCCCAGAGTATGATGGTGATTTCTGGGTGATGAACCCTGAAAATCTTGAGTTCCAAACCTGAGATTTTTGGAAAATTTGTATTGAAGCTCATCATGGTTGCTCATCAGTAGACACTAGAAAGTTATGTACAATATGTCTGCACAAATCTGGTGGCATTGTGCAACAGTGACAATCCAAATATTGAGTAAATGGAGGTGCAGTGGGGCATTGTAGACTTTTATGGGCACCCTATTACAACTTTCTAGAGAAACTTTGTATAGAGCCACATATAATAACGCCATATGCAGGAACCCTAATAGCAGACTTATGAGAAACAAAAGTAGAAAAGAATATACACTTACAATAATGCATACAGAGTTAGAAAGGAAGGAAAAAGCATTAACAAGATGAATGTAATTTGGCTTTAAACACTTCCAGCAATCTGCAGAGTAGCCTAATGTACCAAAGTCTACACTCAATGGATATTATTAGCAGGGGTCATAGTCATTATATCATTTAGCCACAGCTTTTTACTAATGTAATCCACTATAAGATCTATCCATTAAGCTTATAATGCCATTTCTGAAGACAAAAAAATAAAATATTGTATCTGTAAGAATCAATAAGCCGAGCTCACATCTGCAACCAGCATTAGTGCGGTCCTGATAGATAACAGAATAACAGTACAGACAGGAATAAATCAAGGTAGAGCAACAGGAAACCCTTGAACGTGATTTATCAAACTCTGTAATATTAATACGTTTCTTAGAATATTATTCCCCATTGGTTATATAGCACCTACTTATTCCACAGTGCTGTACAAAACCTGGCATCTTTCATATACGTCTCTTTCCCCAATGGAGCTCACAATCTAATTTTTTATCTCAGACATATTGACAGTACAATAGAGGCAGGAGAGGACAACCTAGGATGACCGACCTGTTGTATGGGATTGCTCCCAAGATTATCACCAGTAGTTGAGGCAGTGAGTCACTCCACAGCAAAGGCAGGTTTGAAGCCCTAACCATGAGGTCTCCATACTCAAACCTAACCATTGTTGAATCCCAAACAAAATCTTGATTCATCTCTAATGGCTATACAGTTCCAATCCATAACAGTCCAGGGTTCATCAAGGTGACGGTGGGTGCCTCTCAATGGCAGGACACATAATAGGTGCAGTGATATCAAATTTCCTTTTGGATCTGAGGAGTCATCACATACAACAGTCGGTTACCCCTAGTAGTTCCGAGGACACTAACAGCTCATGTGTAACGAAGGCACCATCTGTATCTGGATGGTGGACAAGAAGGCTGCTTGTGACCTGTCTAGGCCTTCCAGACCCTTGCTCAACATGTGCGCATGCCCTCTCAATGACAGCTCCCAACACCTCACCATGGGCGCATGCCCTCTCTTAATGACAGCTCCCAACACCTCACCATGTGCGCATGCCCTCTCAATGACAGCTCCCAACACCTCACCATGTGCGCATGCCCTCTCTTAATGACAGCTCCCAACGCCTCCTAACAGCTAGGTCAGAACAGCCTAGATAATGGGCAATTTGTCAAAACCACCATCCTGTTTCTCTCAGTCCATTTACATACCTTCCTCAAAGTCTGCCAAGCAGACAAAATGTCTGAGTGTGTCAGAGACATATCTAGAAGTCAACAATCTCTCTTCAAGAAGTGCGCTACCCAAAGTAGCATCTGGGAGCCTTTTTATAGAGCTGTGGGGGAAGTACTTTTACTCGCTCTTGTGGTAAGGCTCATTGTCTAATTAGACCATATCTGTAATAATTTACATATCTGCCTGAGACATAACTGTTTGCAAGGTGTTGCAAGAATCCGGGATTTCCAACATATTTTATTTTTTGTCAATGAGTGTATTTAAATATTAAGGAGTCCTAAATATCTATCTATGGATAGAGGGGGGAGGGAGAAAGAGAGAGAGAGAGAGAGAGAGAGAGAGAGAGGCCAACTTCCTCAATAATCCAAACCTTCCTTATGTCCAAAACTTCTCCTGCTGCACCAGTTCCCTAGAATGTGATACCCCAATCACGTTAATTTCCTACATCCACAGTATTACAAATGCCCTAAAACCACATTATTTAAGCAGGCTTTTCACATTCTCTAATTCAACTTCTTTCTTTCCCTTCATTCAATAGTAGCTTCCATACTTCTTGCACTCTAATGCATAGGAGGACACAGGGACTCCATCTACAAGGGTATATGCTGTACTGAAGTGCTTTTATTGCACTTGATTCATTACTATGTAGGTTACTGTATGTTTCCTGTACTTAAACAGTTACTTGGCAGGTAGTTATGCGTGTAATGAATAGATGTCTTGGAGAGGATCATTGCTGAACTCCACAATGAAGGGAAGTCGTGTGTCTCATTGTAATCACCCACTTAAAAGAAATGCATTTGGGGAATAGAGAGAAGAGCAAAGGTTACGGAAATTAAAAGCAAATGGAGAATTGATCATGTAAGGACCAGCTTTAAAGAGGGATGACATGTAGGGAATGGGAAAAGGTCAAAGAGGGCCGAGAGGAGAGTGATCAAGTGGAAGTCGTGGAAGCCATAGGAAGCATTGGGAAGTCAAGGAGAATGCTATATCCTGTGATGTTACATATTTTATGTAAAATGAGTCTTGGACCTCTTATGGCACCTTGTATACAATGTTGATTATATGTAATGTATCTAAATAGGATACCAGTAAAGACTGCGAACCATTCACAATGGCATTTGGTAAACCATTGATTTTTTGATACATTTATGATTTACTATATTGGCGGTTTTACTTTCACTGGATGTCTCCTTGAAAAGAATCAAAATGTTCTCTGGAAAATTACAGCTAGGAATGATAGATTTTAACAGCTTCCCATTGGTTTTGTGAATCTAATGAGATTTCAGCTTTTGGTGTTGGATTCAACATATAACAGGGTCTTTGATCCTCTGTAGTTGAGTCTCTTTGTGTATATTGGGCTCTTTCCAGTGGATTTATTTCAGTTCTATTATAGTATATATAATGATGTGTATATTCTCACCTATTTGCAAGTTCTTACAATACAAATTCAATACAATTTCACAACATGGCTGCAAAACTTTTGACAGGATGTAATTTACATTACAACCACTGAATAGCCTCACATATAGCATAAACATCACCGGCTAGAGTATACTGACTATCCTATATGTGTCTATGTGCAGCCACTTAGTGCTGATGTGTAAATTGCAGCCTTTCAAGGCTTTTGTAATATTGTGTTGTATTGCTGTTATGAGAAATTGGAGTCCTTAAGCTAAACTGGAGATCGGTTAAGTGTAGACGCATATGTATGTGCAAAAGCAGAATATTGCAAAAACTGGAAAAGAATGGAATTAATCTCAGATCCTCTGTCACGAGGTGTGAAAATCCCAGTGACATACATCATCTGATCGGCGCTGTCACCCTGAGAATTTTGATATTTGGTTTGTCCAAATCTGTTCAGCCATTCCAAAGATATAAGCCTTTTTAAAGTTGATGCAAATTAGGGTATACTAGGCAAGTGGGTGTAACACTGTGGTTTCTCAGGGGTGGGGTCTCTGAGTTGTAGGTCATGCAGCGTTATTACCCATTTGGCTAGTAGACCCTTATTTACATCAACACTAAAAGGGCTTGTATCTTTGGAATGGCTGAACGGATTTAGATAAACAAAACACCAAAATGCTCAGGGTGACAGTGCCGATCAGGTAAGATATGTCACTGGTCTTTTCACACCTGGTTACAGGTTCTCAAAGTTAAAATGCCATCCCTGGATATCAGTCCCTCCGCTGGTGGCCCAGAGGATATATTTGAAAATCCTAAAAAGCCTTATATAATTTTGCCTCTGTATATACAGCCCATACTGTATATACAATATGTATATGCATACATTTTCTTTATTCCTCTCTCCACATTCAGGACACATATACACTCTGTCAAACTGAGCAAGCATATGCATGAGATAACTGGCTGGATTAGCTGTGAGCCAACAGTCATTGAAGGTTGTTGGCCAATTTTAGGAATCCCTAAAATGACTGTCTACTGTTGAGGTCTCAGACTTAGGGCCCTTCCCTAAATCTGTCATCTCATGCATTTTCCCGAAAATTACCGTAAAATAGGAATAACACCATCTGATGACAACAAAAATTTAACCCCTTGTTGACATCCACCATAAGAGTATGGCAAAAGTTGGCACTTTAAATATAGGCCATTCAGGAGCAAAGCAGGTGCCATAATCACTGGCAATCCAGTGGCAATGCCCATGATCAAGGGCATTAGCCCTTCAGATGCCATGGTTGAATGTGATGGAGGCATCAGTTCACCATGGGAACCACCATGTTCTTCTAGGTCATTGTCACTATGGAAATGGAAACAAATTTAAAGAGTCAATAATAAATTCCTGTATCTGAAAATATAAAATATCTAAAAATATTTATCCTATACGATAAATGCCACAACGGATAAAAAAAAAAAAATCAAAAAGGCTAAGTTGCCTTTTTTTTCCATATTCACCTTCTCCAAAAATGTCATAAAAAGTGATCGAAACATCAGAAGATCCCCAAAATGGTATAAATAAAAAGTACAACTTGCCCCACAAAAAAAAAGGCTTCTTAGATGGCTCCATATACTGAGGTATAAAAAGAGTTACGGTGTCAGAATATGCCGACTCAAAAATTTTTTTCAAAGTTTAGTATTTTTGTTAAGGTGTTAAAACATAAAAACTGGGTACCATCATAACTGTACCGATCCAAAGAATATAGCGAACATGTCATTTTGGTTGCACAGTGAATGCCATAAGAGCAAAACCCAAAGCCCAAATAGTGCAAATGCTGTTTTCTCTCATTTCTCCCCATTCTGAATTATTTTCCAGCCTCCAAGTACATTGTATGAAATGTCCCACAAAAAATTATATATAAAAAAATAAAAATATCCGGGACAACCCCTTTAAGTTCATTCAAAAAATGGTTATTAAAAAATCATGGTCTCTTGAGATATAGACAGAATGCTAAAATGTCTAATCTCTGTTGATTCTCCATCATCCTGATTCAATGTGATTTGAGCTATGTAGATGAGCACATGTTCAGAATCTCTCCTCCATTGATTCTCTGAAATGCAAATCACTCCGGTTTCCTGAGAAACCAAAGGAATCAATTCTATTATCTCAACTAGTTATTTTTATTAGATTGCTTTGATTTCGATTTTGTTCCAATTTGCCTGAGATAACTCAATTAGAATTAGATTGGCATTGTCAGACAAAATGAAGCAGCTCAATATCAATTTTTGATGCATCTGGGTAAGAAATGATGGAAGACGCAAAAGGTCATAAATAAACCAAAAAGAAAGTTGTGGCTCTCATTTGTAGTTATTCCATAATTTCTGTACAATGTAAAGTTCAGCTGCAAATGGGGTTGTCTTATGTTGGACCTTTAGTGTACATTATTGGGGCAGACCCTGTGTGCGCCCATTGGAGGATCCTTTGGTAGTCGTATAGCTCCAACCTTCTCTTAACTATGTTGATGTAGTGGAATCTGCTACATTAGAAATTGCTACTAAGAATTTATTTTTGGATTTTACCATTTCATTTTAGTTATTCTTTCCTAAGTGGGGTATAATAAATACTTTAAGGTGATTAAAGGGGTATTCTTGGCCACCAAACTTTTTTCATACTACTCAGTATCTGATCAGTGGTATCCAATCCCTGAACCCTGTACCGATCAACTGATCCGACTGCCTCTGGGGACAAGAAGCTATAGAGCTGGATGGATCCAAAAACTGCGAACTGCCATACACCAGCACCATCACTATAGAAAATAACAGTTCTGGCCTTATCCCTATTACATGAATAGAAACACAATGGCTTCCTGCTCCATCCATCACTAGAGGATGGATGGAGCAAGATCCAGAGGCAGCTAGATCCAGCTCATTGGAGGTTGGGAACAAGTGTTATGACCTCACCGATTAGATACTGATGCCCTAATTTATGAATAGATATCATTAGAATGAAATGTAATTAGGGGCCAGAAGACCCTTTTAAAAAAATTACCCTCTCATCCTTTCCCTTATGGCACATCATCTGGGTGGTCTTAGCTTCAGAAATGAGTACAAAGGCAGACATTGGTAGGATGTCAAGACTGAATGTACATTAACTACAGTAATTATCCCAAGCATCAGGTCTAAAGTGACAGTCACAAAGGACAGTCATCTTAAAGACCTTCTCCACTTTGGGCAATCTTTCCCTATTAGATGGTGACCTTCACAATAGACAGATCCAAAGTGTTTCCTTCTTGGGACCACTAATAATTAGCTGTGGGGAAATCTGTCAGAAACTATTCAGTTTCCCTGCAGTGCCACCACTGGGGAAATTAGGTATTACTCCGTGTCCATTTACATCAATGGGTTATTTGTATAATGCAGGTCAAGTCAGGTCCTCCAGAGTGGGAGACACTTTGTAACTGCATCTCTTGCACTCTGGCCAAGAGAAGAGGATCCTGAATACAGGACTCCCCTTTATTAGGTCAGAATTCCCCAATAGGGTGTATAAAATGGATTCTGTAATGCAGACAACTCCTTTACCCTATAGTAGTATATAAATATGCTTATATATATATATATATATATATATATATATATATATATATATAAACTCATGTCACTGAATTTAGTTGACTTTGGCAGAATTAGACCAGACTAGATAAATCAGAAGGAAGATAGAATTCAATGTAAAAACAATGAAAAAATAGGAATGTTTTTGAGTTTCATGGACATACAAGCTTTCTTTCTGCAGTTATATACATAGGCTTAATTGGTTGTTTTGTTTTCTTACCAGGGAATTATAGTGAGCAGTAAAGTTCTGTAAAATGGCCATGCTGTCATTGACCTACATTACACTCCCAGCACTTCCAACTGCAATTGTTGCAGAGTTTTCACACTGTGGCTCACATTATGAAAGCTTTCCAGGGCCAGACAGGGTGTCATTCACTCACATAGCTTCACATATGCTCCAGCAACATATATTATAGCACTATTTTATATGGTAATTCTTCCCTCTGCATGCTATCACAAATCTCAGTTCTCTTTACTAAATCCATATGCTCACTCTCACTTATTGCTGCCAGGACTTGCAATGACTGGCTAATTAAAAATCCAGCAATGAACTGACTGCAATTGTCAATTTATCTTTGTACATTTTAGGATTTGCTCCACTTATCTTCCTAACAGAGAACATTCTACATTCTACCAATCCAATATGGTATTATCTGCTAGGAAGACCTGGAATTATAAAGATTATAAAGGATCGATGACACTTAAAGTGAATGTGCAGATCTATATTAGATTTCATTCACTGAGAGTAAAGCTCCACCTTGGACTATATTATTTCTCTTTCTCTCTCTCTATATGTATTGGGCAAAAGTTTTTAGGCAGGCGTGAAAAAAATGATGCAAAGTAAGAATACTTTCAGAAACAGAAGTGGTAATAGTGTTAATATCCAAATGAAGTGAATTAAGAAATATAAATCCCATCAATATTTGGTGTGACCTTTGCCTTCCATCAGTTCTTCTCGGTACTTGCAGACAGTTTTCAGCAAAACTCGGCAGGGGGGGTTGTTCCCGCCATCTTGGAGAACCAAGCACAGATCTTTTGTGGATGTAGGCTTGCTCCAATCCTTCTCTGTCTTCATGTCATCCCAGACAGACTGGATGATGCTGAGATCAGGGCCATATCTGTGGGGGCCATATCATCACTTCCAGGACTCCTCCTCCATAGGGCAAAGGTCACACCAAATATTGATGGGATTTACATTTCTCTTTTCTTCATTCACTTTATTTTTGCATTCTCTGGTCTTTCAGAAAGACACATGGTGTTAATTTTAGTGAAGGTATCCATTTAATTGGTAGCTGTATTTGCAAGTTACCCACTTTATTGTGGTCCTTTAACTGCGTCACATGACCACACGTGCCAATCCTTGGTTCTTACCAGAGATAAGCCATTACCATTAAGGACATGAACAATCTGCCAAGTTTAGCATGTGTGTGTATGGGGGACATGGGAGAAACATCTTGACCAAAGAATGTTCAACTGACAGCTGTTGAACCTGTATGTCCAACTTATGGTCTAAAGATTCCAGACCATATATTGCGCATATATTATCTATTTTACATCGCCATTTTGGCCATTGGTTGTGTGAATGTAGCCTTAATATTTGTAATGTTTAAAACATATAATGTAATCTCCTACAGTACTTTATACTTATCTAATACATTGTATTCCCTTTGGGTTTTTTACATTTATAGGCAGCTGCCAGAATGGAATTAAGCCAGTCAGCAACAACCAGTCTATTGCTATTGTTGGTGCCATGACGGTGCCTCCTACAACATTAATGGGCATTGAATCAGAATCATCACAAGGGTTAACGCCTTTAGCTCCGCCGTATCGCATGTTGACAATATCTCCAATCAAGATACCACTTCTAGCCTCCCAGTTGCCTGGTAAGTTTTTTCATTAGTGTCTTTACTTGTAACTTGGAGTAGAACTTTGTGGCTAAATCTGGACATCAATTAAGACAAGTTTTTTAGAGGGAAGTGGCCATAAAACAGCAAGTTACCTAAAAGAATGGGAACTGGTAGAGATATATCCAAGTTGGCCCAATTGATATCTTAACTGCCCCACAACCATTGCTTACAAAATGCAGACCTGGCCCTAACAATCACCATTGTAATACCTATGCTATGTACATTTCCATTATTCCATTTCAAGTCACAAGGCCCAAACTAGTTCTTGGCATTGAGTCCATCAAACCTTCCTCATCCAAGTACACCATTGGAAATTTGTCATATAAATTCATCAATTTATCAACTTCTTCTTCCTGTGCTTCAAAAATGAATTTTTTTTTGCAACTTTTTGGGGTTCAATTCATGCCATTTTTAACAAATGTGCGCCATTATTTTTGTAGACCTTAAAAAATCTCAACATTTCACCAAATGTATAGTAAAAAGTTAGATATTTTTCAGCATTTTCATGGTTTTCAAGATTTTTGCTGTAGTCATTCAATAGGAACTCCTTTTTCTTACTTCCAGTGGATAAAGATCTGTAATGGCCACATAGGTGTCCATTTTTTTCACAGCCATTTTGCATCCATGGGGCTTCCATTTTCACAGATCCTTATAGACTGATCTGTGAAAATGGACAACAATAGAACATGTCCTTTGATGATCTGTTAAAATGGACTGTCAAAAAAAACCAGACATGTGAATAGCCCTCTGAAATCAATGTCATATCCATGAGTCCACGAATCCTTGCAGTAGTTATTGGTATGTACCTTCCGGCCATCCGTGCACTCGTGAATTCTGTGCAAGACGAAGACAAATTTTTATTCACTGGAAGCTAATAAAGTTTCCTAAGTGAAAAGACGATACAGATATTATGTTGGAAAAGCCTTAACGTCTCATTATCTAATAAATACAGCTCTGAAATACTCTATTAATATGCGTAGTTTGATTTCACATACATAAAAAATATTAGCATTGGAGCGAGTCCAAAAATGAATAATGTTGTAAATTGTACTGAAACATCCTGGGTCGTATTTCCATTTGACCTACCATATTGCGACTCGTCTCGCTCTTTTCTGACTGCGTCTATTTTCAGCTTAATTAATTATGGTTTCCGCTGTGAAGATATCTGCAAATCTGGCCTGCCAAGCTGAAACACCTAAGACCTGATATTAGCTGAGCAATGCACGTCTTGGCAGAGACATTGACGAATGTTGGCAAACCAGGAGAAAATGTACATACTGTATATGAGTGAAAAATGCATAGACAGAGTGAATTTCCTGAATGCCCAATAGATAGGTATAGTTGCCCTTTGTACTGATAGTTCATACACTTTGTAATGTTGTAATGTACTCTTTAAGCCAGTCTTATCCCAAAAGCCAAAATCCCGTAATTAGATCTTATATATATATATATATATATATATATATATATATATATACACACACACACACACACTGTAGATGTATACTTGTTTACACTTGCCCATACATTGATTCTATGGATTAGATATGTTGATCCATGTCCATGTACAGACACTGTAACGCACCTGTTGTTGACTCACTGTGTCACTTAAACGGTTTGACATTGGCAATGTCCAAGTGGTCCCCTTGTCTTCATCCTTTATACTGTAGGGGTTTAAGGGGCCTGGACTTGAATGCATTGAACCGTCAGGTTGCTATTTTTTGGAGTAGGCCAGGTATAGATGACAGCGGACCTGCCAATTCTAGAGACACTGTTGTGATGGACCAAGAGGTTAGTCCGGACAGGAGTCCGGGTATTGGCTGTGGTCATGGCTGGTAGAGTTCAGGCAATAGGTCAGGGCAGGTAGCACAGTATTAGTGGTCAGAAATAGGCCAGGGTCAGACAAGGGTATGTAGCAGTTTGTACAATAGATTAAAGACAAAGTCAGGTAACAAGCTAAGGTCAAACACAGGTAAACAGAAAATACACCAGCAGGGAAACACCTTCTCAGGTTCCTGCAAGCTCTGAATATTTCTGGACAGGTATTTTCCTGTGAGGAAAGATACCTTAAATAGCCCACATGTGAAAGAGATTGACTGAGGACAGGCTGAAAGATTTATAGTTTCTTAAAGGGCAAGCACACCTTGTAAGCAGGGACCTAAGCACAGCACCCATGGCCTGGGAAAGTAGTGTGGCTCAGAGAAAAGATGCCAGTGGCCATGACCTGATTACACCACATACAGGCAATAAGATTGCCTGCACCTGCCCATCTGCCTATAACTAGACATGGCGAACCTCTCAAGATTCGTTTCGTGTTTGGGCTCAGTGGCTCAGGTCCAAGTTTAGTCCAAATCACAATTTAAATTGGCTTAAAACATAGTATAAAACACTCAGTATAAAACACTCTTAGGACTCCTAGGAGTCTAATTTCTAGCGCTCTACAGCAAACACAACTGAAGTTATGTGAAATTAAATTATACTGTGCCTATTATACTATGGGGCTTGAAGAGACCCTAGAGTAAAATGTGGCAACCACGAGCCGATTCGCCCATCTCTATCTATAACCCTAAGTGCTTCTACTTGTAGCTAAAAATAAAAAATGGGATGTGCTGGAGTACTGGGTGACCAAAAAAGGAAGGAAATTCATAATTTTGAATGAAAATGCTTTGTTGTTATGTAAATGCTTGACCCTTTAAGTGTATGTCCTCCTTTAACCTCATCCTCAGTAACTTAAAGCAAAAATAGGTATAGCACACCACAGAATAATAGTCAAATTTACTATTATGCATAGACTTAGTAATGCAACAGTGACAAAGTTACACATACATGTTCACTTTGATCAAACATGCATGTGTTCTGAGAGGGTAGAGGGGTGTAAGACGTTACCAGTCAGTCCTGACAGTGGCTTATGTTCCCTGAGAAGAAAGAATCTTGCATTCTGAAATTTAACATTGTGAGTCCTCCTTTCTCCATCGCCATCCATGGAACATTTACATATACATTAGATGGTCAGCCATTCCCACCAAAATTGGTGGGCTTAGCCAATGTTTAGCATGTTGGGGGAACTTTTTATATTTATTTGCAAATGTGCCATGCAAACATTTAAAAAAAAAACAAGCAAAAAATCCCAGTTATGCGCCCCTGGTGCCTGGACCTCTACTTCAAAAGATACTAAGACAACCCATTTGGAGTTCCCTTCTCACTAAGTCCTCACTAGAGTTTATTTTTTGGGTTGATTCCCAAACCACCAATTAGGTTGGATATACACATTAGATTTATGTTGGCCAAACCTACTAATTTTGGAAGGTTTGGCTAACCAGCTAATTTTTACTCCTGATTTTACTTTGACGACAGATATTGGGGAATCAAAGGGTTGGACATGATGGATTTTAACATGGTAAATCTTTCTGTTCTTGGGAAGTTAAGCTGTCACCAAAGATGTCTGTCAGTGGTTTTCTCCCAGGAACACAGCTTGAGAAAGG
Source organism: Leptodactylus fallax (assembly GCA_947044405.1). Classification (NCBI taxonomy): domain Eukaryota; kingdom Metazoa; phylum Chordata; class Amphibia; order Anura; family Leptodactylidae; genus Leptodactylus; species Leptodactylus fallax. Next base: position 966,803 of record CAMRHE010000055.1, read on the forward strand.
TTCTAGCTGGGACCAAAACATTGCCTTGGAGTAAAGATACACTAGCTACCAAAACGGAATGCTGACATTTTTATTTTTTATGCATTTATTGGAAGTGGCCATCTTCCGTGTGGATTTGCACCTGGGCTTTGCAGATTTTTGCTGCGCTGCTTCGGACTTTTCTATCAAGAACATGTGGATGTGGATAGGGGCATCAGAGAAAGTCTGTCATATGAATAAGCATTCACTAATTGATATCTTGTGTGGTGCCCGTCTTACTGATATTGTATGTCCTATGATCCAATGTTCCCATGACACTAAAGTAGTTGATACATTAATGGAGGACATGCATATGTCTTGTATAAGAGAAGGATTGGTCTTCAGAATATTTTTGGTAGGACAGAACAGAAATCCCAGTCTTAGTAGATCTGATCAACAAAAACATGAAACGTACCCTAGAAGACAAACATCAATGCTATAAATCTTATTTTATGATTTTATGAAGTGGAAATAACTTATTTTTCACGCATCACACAAAGAAGCAATCCGTGTCTTATTTTGCTTTACTATAGGTCAAGATTTTGGTGGATTGTCTACTGTGATTTTTTCCACACAATGTACTTTAGCTGCTTTCGTTGCCTTCTAGCGGGACCTCTTCTCACACCGCGTAGCGAGTGATAGGTGTTATATGTTTCTGTGAAGTGATAGTTCTGATTTACTCTAAAAGATCCCTTTTCATCTTTCTTCGGAGGCTTTTGTTGGCTGATGAAAGTTGTATTGCTTACTTCTTTTTACGGAAGAGCAATTTATAAAAAATCAATATGGCATTTTCCTTCTTCCATGTACAGATTTTACATTTAATAAGCTGTGTAAACTCAGAACCATTTTCTGCTAATCTGCTATATAGATTTATGACGGATGGAGGAAAAACAAACCTGTCATCAGTTTTGGATCATTTTATCTAGAAGCTTTCCCTGTAGGACACAGCAGTACAACAGTAGATATGGAGAAGGATTTTGGTGTCCTGTACTGACTCAATTCAACTGAACTTCTCTACCTTTCCAGGAGCGTACATACCATTGGAGCATCCTGTGTACCTGTACAGGGGCTCAGTAAGTCAGGGCGCCCAATCACCTTAACAGCAGCTTTCTACTGTCTATCAGATGTTAGAGAAATGCCTTTATGTCTCTCTATGTTGACTTATTGGAAAATAAGGGCCCATAACTATTCTTGAATGGGCTCTAATTTTCTGCATCTGCCTCTAGATCTCTATCATTGGGTAATCAATAGCTACCATTTCAATATGAAGGACAAGTAGAGAATATTTCCCATATATTCAGGAGACCACAAAAGAGCTCTACAAGTCTATGTATTGTTGCTCTTAAAGGGGTTTTCTGGGACTATGATATTGAGCTACATTTTCTCTTCTCAGACAGGGACATCACATTGCCATACTACAGCTTAGCCCATTCATTACAAAGCATAGCCACTATCCAGTGTAAGGCACTGTACATGGTGAGTAGTGAAAAGGCCATATCAATCAATATCTTAGTCCTAGAAAACCCCTTTAACAATACGTAGACTTGTAGAGCTCTTTTGTGGTCTCCTGAATAGATGGAAAATATTCTCTTCTTATACTTCATATATTATTGGAATAGAGAAACCATATCAGAATAGCGAGGGACAAATTCCAATCCTAGCACCCTCACTGATCAGCTGATCAAAGGTACTGTGGCACATCTTTTTCCTTGTAAAATTTGGCCAGTAAAGTTATATACACTAACATTACACTAGTATCTCTACAGCTGAATTTCCAGGGTATCAAAGTGGGACAGTAAAATGTAGCCTTTTTTTCCTTGCCAAACACCAAAACCTACTGAAGTTACTTGCACTGCACTAGTTCCTCTGCAATTTTTTGCTGCATGAAAGTAAAAATGTCTAGCAAAAGTCAGTGTGAAAAAGGATGGGGTAATGTAGGTGAAGGAAACAGCTGTGCTACATCATTTCTTCGCCACGACCAGTAAGAATGTGGGTGGCAGCCATTATACAAGTAGCAGCAGCAGCCACATTGTTCAACTCCTAGAGTAGGAAGAAAAAAATTATGGCATAAAACTATGAAGGAAGTGGATGCAAAAGTTTTAGGCAGGCGTAAAAAAACTGCTGCAAAGTAAGAATGTTTTCAGAAATAGTTTAAGAAATATTAATAGTTTATTTTTGGTTAATAATTTTGGAAGACAGGGAAGGAAAATAAGAAAAAAGTGCCGAGCATTAACGTCCAAACTATCCTGTGTCCTTAAAGGGTTAAAGAGCTAGAAAGGTGTTAGATAGAGTCCTAGGAGCGCTCAGAGTGTAATACATGACTTTTTAGGGCACTTTTAGTTTGAAACGGACGAGTTCGGACTCGAATCAAATTGTTGGTCCAAACGGGCGGATCTGAAACAGAATTTTGAAATTTTTGATTCTCTCTAGTTTTTTTTACAGTGTATGCTACAATTTATTCATTATATGCCTTAGTCATACTGTATAGTTATGGATATTTGACAGTGGCCGATATGATATTCTTCATCCTTCTGTGTGGATTAATTAGTCAAACTTAACTCAAGTGTCAGGACTCGGCCTTTTCTGTATTCTACGGCAGGCTGGAAAGGCAAAAGCTTTAAGTTTCCTTTTCCATTGTAATTAAAGCAGTGTCTCTGGAGCTGGACAAGAGTTCAGTTCTATCCATCAGACTAAATTAAGATGAACTATCATCTTGCACTATGGACAGCATATTGAACAAGAATTTTGAGAACTGACAGATGTGGTAGGAATGCCCTGAGAAAATCTCACGCATTTTTATCTAAGTCAAATAAAATGAAAATCAAATATGGAAAAGTAACAAAAAAACTCAGCAAAATGAAAGTAACGTTCAATAGAAAGTTGTCTTTGTTAACCTTGTAACTTTTTGTTTTGCATTCTGGTAGGGAATAGAATAAAAACGGAGATAAATAATAGTTATAGACAAAAAATTTGAAATTTCAAAGAACGTACATAACAATATTAAAAAGAAGCCGGGCCATCTGCTAAATAAACTATTTGCCACCTGTTCATTGGCTCTTGGAATGATTTAGTGTTTTCGATGTAATTTTCTGTTCTGTTGTAGAACAGCTGGGATGTGCCTGAGTCTTATATCCTTCAGCCATACAACAGCCAAGCAGTACTTCATGTTACAAAAACAATTCTGTTCAATGGCCTTTCATGTTCTGTCAGTTTATCTCATTAGCGAGGTTTGTTGATAGCAAACAAGTTGAGATCTCAATAATGTTTTGCTGGTTTTTTTTTGTTCTGAAGTTTTACGAGGGTTTTGATGGCAGAAAAAAAATTGATGACTATTTGCAAAACAATGTCACATTCCTTAAAGTATTTTCAGGATGGCTTAGAATTTTGGGGGGATTTTGTAAGGGATTCTCTCAAGAAGACAACCCTTATTCATACACATATGCATCATTTATTGAATGGAAAGTAGAGATCGGTGAACCACTAAGGATTCGCTTTGTTCAGGCTTTGTTCGGGATTGGGTTCTTAATTCATTTCAGGTCAAACAAGGTCTGTACCAATCACACCATAAATTGGCTTAAAACATAGTGTAGAACACTCTCAGGGCTGCTAGATATCTATCTAATTTCTAGCTCTCTAAGATGGGGGTTTACACTACCGTTACTAATGTCCGTTGCTGTCTTCCATCATAGGATGACAGCAACGGACATTAGCTGTCACAGAGAACGGTTACAGACTGATTCTGTGTCCGTTCCCATTGATACTAATGTAAACAACATGACGGACGCTAGCTTCCATCATGGTTGTTTACTTTTGTAAAAGAAGATAAAGTCGTGCATGCAGGACCCCAACTTATTCAGTGGATAGAAATAAGTTGCTATGGTGGGAAAACCACCCCTTAGTAAGAGCTCTGGTGGACCTGACCATCTTTGCATTACATGGACAGCCAACCAGTTGTATAGCCACCATTTCCTATGCATGTCTGGCCAAAAGTAGCCTGCCATATCAGTAACATCTAAACGTCTTTTTAGGAAATGGATACACTTGGGTCTTCTTCATAGGTCAACTTCTTTAATCAAGATAGGAACCAATTCTTCATTAATCTTAATAAGTGGATACAATTTTTTGCTGATTTTCTTCCTAGAGAATCAATCAGACCTAATGATCCATGGTCCAGCCTCGATAGAAATCTATGGGCTCACACTTGCCTGTGTCTCTGATTTTATCCAGAGGGTAAAGGAGCTTTTCTTTTATGGTTAATTCAGTGCTAAGATAGAGAAATGCAATGTAGGGGTTTTCAGTAATACGTATTGATAGCCTGTCCTTAGATAAGATCATCAATAATAGTATGCAGCTCTATCTGGTACTGCAGCTCAGGTCATTTAGATCAGTGAATGGGATTGAGTTGCAAGACCAGACATAGCTGCTTGTTCAGATTCTCCATATTATCCATCGCAGAAGGAGGTTAATTGCTTACGTACTATGGAGGCAGCCCATGTGACTGCTATGACGCCCCTGAAGTAAGGGGCACCTATTCCTGGTTGAGCTGAGATATATTCTATTCAATGTGTGAAACTGAACATTGATGATGACTAGAAATGGGCAAACCTTGTTTCATTTGTCCACCTGCTTTGTTTCAATCCGAACCCAATGGGCTATTACTATACTCTGGCATCTCTTCATACCCCATAGTGTAATAAATGGAGGCCCCCGGGAGGTTCGGAAACATAATAAACACTTATACTCGCCCTTTCCTAACTTCTCATGGGCTTTCTTCCAGCCTCTTGGGTGATGTCACAGGCCTCGAGAGACTTCTGAGGCCAGTGATTTGGTCTCACCCGTCTGACGCCATTGCCCTTTAAGTGTCATGACGTTGTGTGCCCCATGTAACCTCTGAGGTCTATTTACAGGTCTTAGTAGTCCCTCAGGTCTGACATCAAGAGGCTGGAAGATGACTTAGGACTACAAGGTAGCCCAGGACAGGTAAGACCCCAAATTATTATAGTGTTTTGTGGGTGGCATACCCCCAAAAGTTTTGGAAAATTCTTAATGAATCTGGCTCACTACAAACCAGTTTACTCCTCTCTAATGATGACTGATGATCTTCACAAGTGCTGTAACATTAGTAAAGAAAATAGAGTACAAAAATGGCATGGGGCACCTGAACCTCATCTTGGGGGTGCCAAGCATCTCCTGAAAGGAGCCTAATTTTTGCTATGGAATGGATCAGGGGGGGGGGGGGGGGGTTATAGGGGCCGGATAATCAGACCCCCACTAATCCCATACAGAATAGATGGCCTTTTCTCTAGATATTTTTTTCCCAGAAAGTGAAAACTTTAAGTCCTGCCAAACCTTTTTACCCTTCATCAGTTTAGTGACAATTATGCCTTAAGATGAAGATCTGAGTTTCTTGAGACTGATTGCTAAGGACATACTTCCTGACAACCATGTTAAAAAATTATAGACATTGTATCCAGCTTCTTGCTAGCAACAATACTGTCATACATGACTCAACTATTCCGCTGAAAATTGGATTGGCACTGTGCTAACAGTAGAGAAGACAAAAGTACCTTGTGACAAGTCATTCACATCAGGCGGTGACAATATTCATTATTATTTTACCGATTTAGAAAAATAAATACAATAATTAAGGCGCAGCGTTCCGGGGCATATGCCAAACATTGTGATGTAAACAAAGCTTAATTAACCACTTCAGGATCGGGCCATTTTCTCTGATTCAGGAATCGACTCAATTTCAGTTTTTTCCATATAAGTGGTTTTGAGGGATTTGTCGTTTTTTTGTTTTTTTTTTTCACTTGGGTTATTCAATTAATTTATGCTTTTTTCAGTGATAATTAGATCTTTATTTTTATTCTATTTTTTTTTCTTTTTCTTTTTGCATTTTTTTTTTACACGAGAAAATGTAAACTCAAAGAGGGGATATGTCTCTGTTTTTCACATTTTTGACTTTTTTTAGTAGCACATAGTGGTACTGAATACATTTTTTAAATAGTTTTCACTCTATGCTATGGCAATTTTTTTTTAGGTAGTTTGCACATACTGTTGTGTTGCGGGGGGTGGGGCTTTCATAGCTGTGCACAGAGTCCTCATTGAGGCGGAGGAGTCTGGGAAGTCTGGTTGTTGTAACATCAACATTGCGCAGCTGCTTAACTCTGCAAGGACGTTCAGGTATATCCTTGCAAAGTTAAGAGAAGACTGCCTGGTCAGGGTAGGACTGGCCCACCGGGGAACCGGTGAATCCCCCGGTGGGCCCCGAGCCCCGACTATTAGTACTCATTTTGCTAATGCAAAGGTCAAGGGTCTGATTGGGACGGTCAGGAGCCCGATCCGGCTCCTGACCATCCCGATCGGGCCCCTGACCAGTGGACAGTGGCGTAACGATCGTGGTCACAAGGGCTGTGACTGCGACCGGAGGGGTGCGGGGCCCGCAGCCTGCTGGAAATAGCTGAGGGCCCCGGACTACCATGATAGTGGTCGGGGAAGGCCTGGTTCCCCGACCGCTATACCTATTGTTAATGGAGAGGGGCCGGGCCCCTTTCCATTAGATGCCAGCTTAGGAAAAGTGACCAAAAAAAAAAAACAAAAAACACTCACCTGACTGTCCTGGGCTCAGAATTGGGCACCTTTCCGGCCTCACTGCAGGGGCCTGTGATTAGTCCCCAGCGGTGACATGGAGCACGCTAGCGTAATGACGTCATCGCGCCTTACGTGACCGCTGAGGTGCAATCACAGGCCCCAGCGGTGACGTCTGGGGCACAGGACGTGAAGACCAGGGCATCAAGGAAGATGGGAAAGACAGCAGGACGGAGCGAGGATGCCCCGGAGAGGTAAGACAAGGTGAGTATAAGTGTTTGTTATTTTTAATCACTTTTTTTGGGCCTCTACTTATTATATTCTGGGGTCTGAGGAGACCCCTGAGTATAATAATAGCACTGGGGGTGGGGGGTACTGTGGAGCACCTAATAGTATGTGGGGGCCACTTTGGGCATATTATACAGTGTGGGGGCCACTGTGGGCATATAATACTGTGTGGGGGCCACTGTGGGCATATATTAATGTGTGGGGGCCACTGTGAGCATATAATACTGTGTGGGGGCCACTGTGGGCATATATTACTGTGTGGGGGCCACTGTGGGCATATAATACTGTGTGGGGGCCACTGTGGGCATATATTACTGTGTGGGGGCCACTGTGGAGCTTATAATGCTGTGTGGGAGCCACTGAGGAGCATATAATGCTGCTTTGGGGCCACTGCGGAGCATATAGTGCTGTGTGGGGGCCACTGTGAAGCATATTATATTGTCCCAGTATTGTTTACATGCCGGGTGCTGCGCAGCTCATTCACCATGTTCTTTCAACTTCACTGACCACTCTGATAACTACAACCCCTAACAACTCCAGATGCTCTGGGTCTGTTGAGAGTTGTAATTCCCCCCCTCCCACCCCAGCTAATTTCTCACTGTATTATGCTGGTGCCTGCTCTAGGGCTCCAGCATAACAATACCTAAGTCGCAGAAACTCCAATACTGCTATAGGGGAGACCAGTGAAGGGGCCACTGTAGTGGCCCCCACACTGTATAATATGCAGTGGCCCCTTCACTGGTCCCCTATACTGTATGGGGACCATTGATGGAGTCATGGGGGGGGCAGTGATGGAGGCCAATAGCCTGGGGGACATTAAAGGGGTTGTGCAGGATAACATTTTTTTTTTTTTAATTACACTGGGACAGGTAAAAAAAAAAAAAAAAAAAAACCCAAACTTTCTCTCCTGTCTCCAGTGTCTCCCAGCGCGGTTCGGCCTGCAGCTGTTTTCTTCCAGTGCAAGTTCCCCCTGCACGTGATGTCACATGACCCCTGAAGCCAATCAGCGGCCTAAAGGAAGGGACCTGGGATGTCACAGCCAGTGAGAACTTCCGGCAAAAGACGACAGCGGAGCTGCAGGACCGGACCGTGCTGGGACCTGCTAACACCGTTGGATCGGGGATAGGTGAGTATGTTTAGTATGTTTTTGAATTTTTTTTTTTTTTTTTTTTTTTTGGCCTATCCTGAGCATAGGCCATAAAAAAGATTAACCCTGGACAACCCCTTTAGTATGCCCCACACAGTTTAATGTCCCCCCCACAGGACGTTAGCCCCCATCACTGCTCCCACACATTATAATGGCTCCATCACTGTTCCCCATACAGTATGGGGGACCAGTGAAGAGGTCACTGTATGGGGGGGACCAGTGAATTGGCCATAAAAAAATTTGGCCCAGACAACCCCTTAAAAGAGGTTGTCCATAAACTAGAGCAACCACTGTGGCGGCCGCCAGGCAGGTGTAAAAATAAAAAAAAATTTCAAAAAAGCATACTCACCTGTCCCCAGCACCCCGTTGTCCCCTGCCTGTGTCTGTTCGGTCTCATGGCGGCCCCTCATTTCTGGAAATCCTGTACCTAATTGGTCTTAGCGATCACATGAGGTGCAGGACTCCCAGCAAGGAGTCGCCAGCACAAGACTGAATGGACACTGGCAGCGGACAACGGAGCGCCGGGGACAGGCGAGTATGCTTTTTTATTTGTTTATTTTTTAATTTACACCTCCAGCAAGGGACATAGGTTGCGCCAATTCCTGGACAACCTCTTCAAAGGATTTATCCATCTTTCTAATATTGATGGCCTGTCCTTAGGATAGGCCAGCAATATTACATCTGTGATGATACAACAGCCAGGACCTCTGCAGATCAGCTTTTCCAGGACAGTGCGGCTACAGGTAACAATTCTAGGAGCCACGCTGTTCACTTGCCATACAGGGTGTAGCAGTGGGTTTAGGTAGTGCAGTGGTGCACATGGTATGGCGGGTGAGTAACATGGCTCCCAACATGTTATTACCTTTAGCCGTCCTGTCTCGGTACCACTGATCTGCAGGGGTCCTGATGGTGGGCCCCTAGAAGCAATTCCACTGGTGGGCCCTAGACATCCCAGTCCGACACTGTGCCTGGTTATATATAGTCAATAGGCAGTCTGAAACAGGATACATTAAAGCTCTGTGTTCCATGCTGCTCTCTTCGGAATAGAAATATAGTTAATTCTTAATTTTACTCGAGTATAATTCACTGAAAAAGGAGGAAGTGATGATACAGTAAAACTTAACCTTTATTTAAGTATATTAAAATTAGGGAATCCAAAATGAATAAGCCTAAAATAAGACAATAGTGACTATTGCCATTACTGGACGATAATATTCTTTGGTCACTAATAAGGGATTGATCGGCATCCAAGTATAGAATGGATGGCAATAATGTAGGACAATATAATACACTAAATGCCCAAATACACATCCAAAAATGTATGTTCAGATAAATAGATCACACACAATTGAGGTTTGGTCTGGGCAAAAAACAAACTATAACCAGTGTCTGCAGATAGTACACGAATGTATATACAGGATGTATAGATAGAGGACATTAATACAAACATATTGCACTGGTATAGCACAATAGAAGTAGATAGGAGAGCTGTGGAGTGTATAAGTGGTCAGAAAGATATATAGCAACTATAAGAACAATTGTTCCCCTTTAAGATAAAGCAGAGGATTCAATAACACCTACAAATGGTATAACTGTGTCTGTAAATATAAGATCCTTAAGATACCATGAAGGTAGATCAACCTTCCCTATATAGTAGTTTTCTGACTAAGACACACTATTTATCTTCAAGGGGGAAGAGGTCAAATATAAAGCAAAACAAAAATTGGTTGGAGATAAGGGGTTATCAGGAGTCCAGACAACTCTCAGCTGGCCCACAAAAGACGGGCAATAAATGTGTGATAGCTAGAAATCCAAAAGAACTACCAAACCTGAGGCGTATTATCGTCCGGAGTGCCCTGAAGGCCCCAACTGAAAATGGCACCTCACCTTGCCTACATAAAAGGTGCATGACCTGCAAGCACATCCACACCGCTGACAGTGTACATATCCCACAGTCACAACAGGTGCACAGAATTAGGGGGACATTTTCCTGCAGGTCTTCCAATGTGGTGTACCTCATAATGTGTGTGCAATGTCCCACCTCAGGCCTCTATGTGGGGGAAACAGGGCAGAGACTCAGTCAACGAATGAACTCACACAGATTCACCATTAATAACAGCAGAACCGATCTCCCAGTGGCCGCACATTTCTCCGGAGAAAACCACTCTATTGAAGATTTGCGGGTTGTGGTTTTAATGGGACATTTTAAGACACAGGAGAAAAGGAAAGAAATGGAGTACAAATTTATGCAAAAATTTCAAACTCTGCAATTTGGACTTAATATTCATGCCAGCTTCATGTCACACTATGTTTGAACCATGAACTGAACTCAATATTCATGCCAGCTTCAAATCACACTATGTGTGACCTGTGAGGGTCACAAATCACCTCCTGATAGCAAACAGATAACAGCAAGAATTACTGATCCCTCCGTCACGCACCACAAGTTTCCAGACTGTTTTTTTGACCTGTTGTAAATAACTTCTCTACTTAGATTGCAATTTTTTTTAAGGACTCTAAAATGCTTTGAAAACCATGTGTATAAAAATCTGTGAATTTTCAGTTCTTGTATCACACCATGTCTGATGAAGGGAGCGAGCACTCCTGAAAGCTTACTTATAAATATACTCAGCCTCTAAAAGGTATCGCCTGATTTCTTCACTCTTCCACTACTTTCAATGGCTAACACGGTACAACATTATACTACTAAGACACACTGACTACATCAGCTGTGCTGGCCCTCACAAGTAGCAATGTCAGTGCATAGAAATGAGCAGCACTATCTACATGTAAGAGATCAAACTCCTCAACATGTTTCTCCTTAAGAAGAGGATCATCAGGAGGAGAAATTAGAAAAATGCCCTATAGACAGAAATCCTTAATGGGAAACTGCAGTAAACACTAAATGGTGGCAGCTGGTACTCAGAGTAATGGCGCCTTGTCTAGCAGTGTGCACACTTATATATGAAAGGCTCCGCCCCTTACCGCCCCCCTCATGACATCATGTGCCAGTCTGAATGGCTCATACAGCTGTCAATCATCAGCCACACCTCTATTGTCGTCAGAGGGGTGGGAGGGGTAGATGGATGGGCTGAATGTAATACTATAATCAGGGAGCGTTGCCTTAAGTGATGTCAGCGCTACTCCCTATGGATAGTAAACAAAACATCGAAGAATCAGCTGATTAGACCTGGAGCGAGTAAGTATGAATATATATATATATATATATATATATATGCAACAAACAGTCAGTACTCATCAAAAACCCCAAATGTATAAAGAGGCATATGGTAAAGCAGACTAAATCTCCTATATTTTACCAGGGCCAAACAAGCCTTAATGCAAGATGTAATAATTTGACCATGAGAGTCACAGGATTGTGTAAGAGCAGACATGAACTGCAGCAGTAGGAGGATCTCCTGCATGTGACTGGAACATGTGCCCTGTTATGATGAAAAAAAAACACACTAAGTTCAGCATTGACCTGTATTAAACAGCCTCAAAAATAAATTGATAGGACTACAAAGCAAGCAGAGGTATTATCATAAGCAAGGAACGACTATATGAATGATGCAGAAGATATTCCGTCATTAAGTCCCTGAGGCTTAATACTCTGCAACCTGAACGTCCATTGTGCCTCTTTTCTAAGTATTTTTTGGTCAAGATCACCCCCTCTGATGGTTGGACAGACTTTTTCTACAACCCTGAAAAGTTAATCCATACACATTGTTTCTATGAAATTCCCACATGTGTTTGGAAAGTGGGCAATCCTCGTGTCTGGAAATATGACCTATACGATCCAGCACTCGGCATCCAAATTCAAGTATTGTCTTGCCCACATAATTTTTTTGGCAAGGACACGTGGTCATGTATACCAAATCTGTTGACTGACAGTTAATAAATTTGCGGTTACAATAAACCTTACCAGTTGTGGCGCTCTTAAGGTTATTACTCTTACTCGGCAATCACCGCATGAAACTACTCTGAGGCTGTTTGCAGGCTGTAGGTTGCAGAATATTAAGCCTCAGGGACTTAATGACAGCTTATCTTTTGCATCATTATCTATTATGCTTACTTATATAGCGCCATCATATTCCGCAGCGCTTTTACAAACATTGTCAGTCACTGTCCCATATAGGGCTCACAATCTACATTCCCTATCAGTATGTCTTTGGAGTGCGGGAGGAAACCGGAGTACCCGGAGGAAACCCGTGCAAACACGGGGAGAACAAACAAACTCCTTACAGATGTTGTCCGTGGCAGGATTCGAACCCAGGACTCCAGCGCTGCAAGTCGTCATATATCCTTGCTTATGATAATACCTCTGCTTGCTTTGTAGTCCTATCAATTTATTTTTGAGGCTGTTTAATACAGGTCATACAGGTTTTTTTTTTTTTTTATCATAACAGGGCACATGTTCCAGTCACATGCAGGAGATCCTCCTACTGCTGCAGTTCATGTCTGCTCTTACACAATCCTGTGACTCTCATGGTCAAATTATTACATCTCGCATTAAGGCTTGTTTGGCCCTGGTAAAATCTAGGAGATTTAGTCTGCCTTACCATATGCCTCTTTATACATTTGGGGTTTTAGATGAGTACCATCTGTTGCATATATATATATATATATATATATATATATATATATATATATATATTCACGCTTACCTTCCTCGCTCAGGCATCGGTCTAATCAGCTGATTCTTAGCTGTTTTGTTTACTATCCAGAGGGAGTAGCGCTGATGTCATTTGACGCAAGCTAGGATCACATACTGTCCGTATGTTGAGGATTTTGATATCTGAAAATAGGTTCACATCTGCGTTCGGGGGTCCGTTTGGGCTCCCCCGGAACGGAAACCTAATCCGCTTAAAAAAGTGATTACCTGTGGACCCCATAGACTAAAATGGGGTCCACATGGTTTCCGCCCGAAAAGGGAGAAAAGCACAGCTTGCCCCTGATGTGTTTTTTTTTTTTTTTAAAGGCCGTTACCTGTTGAAGTAACCCTAGCAGGTAATGGGCCCTACATACTTACCGATCCCTGCTCCTGCTCACAGCCACCTGCGCTTACCCTTCTGCGGAAGCGGAGGCAGCTATGAGCAGGAGCGGGGTTCGGTAAGTAAGTCTGCGGGCCCGCGAACCCCACAAACACCTCCTATCATTATACTCTGGGGTCTGAAAAGACCCCAGAGGATAATGATCAGAGGCCCAGGGGGAGGGGAGAGACATAAAAACAATGTTACTCACCTCTCACGTTCCGGCAGGCTTTGGGGCGCTTTTGGTGACTTCACAGACATCATGTGGGCCAGGTCAGCGTCATTATGCTTCGCGACACAGGCCTGGCTCATATGACGTATGGTCCAACACTTTAGTAGCGGGGAGAGCACCAGAGCCAGAGAGAGATAAGTAATACTGTTTTTTATGTTTGTCACCTCCCCTGGGTCTCCGATCATTATACTCTGGGGTCTGAAAAGAACACATAGTATAATAATTGTTCATGGGTAGTCCACAATAGGGCATTATAGTGTGTGCAGGGGCCACTATGGGGCATAATAGTGTGTGCAGAGGCCACTATGGGGCATAATGGTGTGTGCAGGGGCCACTCTGGGGCATAATGGTTTGTGCAGGGGCCACTATGGGGCATAATAGTGTGTGAAGGGGTCACTATAGGGCATAATAGTGTGTGCAGGAATGTGGGGAATATGGTTTGTGTGGGGGGTTGCGGTTGGCTGGGGGGGACATGTCAAATGTTCACCACCCCTTGGGGCCCAGCCATTCCTAGTTACACCACTGGTCAGAAAACTACTATATAGGGAAAGTTGATTTACCTTCATGGTATCTTAGGGATCTGTGACTTATACTTACAGACACAGTTATACCATTTGTAGGCGTTATTGAATCCTCTGATGTACCTTAAAGGGAAACAGTTATTTTTATAGTTGCTATATATCTTTCTGACCAGTTATCATACACTCCACAGCTTTCCTATCTACTTCTATTGTGCTATATCAGTGCAATACATTTGTGTTAGTGTCCTTTGTCTATACATCCTGTATATACATTCATGTACTATCTGCAGATACTGGTTATAGACCAAACATCAATTGTGTGTTAACTATTTATCTGTACATACATTTTTTGGATGTGTATTTGGGCATTTAGTTTATTACAATTGTCCTACATTATTGCCATCCATTCTATACTTGGATGGCGATCAATACCTTATTAGTGACTATCTTGACCAAAGAATATTATTGTCCAGTAATAGCAATAGTCACTATTGTCTTATTTTAGGCTTATTTATTTTGGGTTCCCTAATTTTAATAATAATATACTTAAAGGGTTTGTCCAGGCAAAAATGGACAAACCTTTTAAAGTTTAAATAAGCTGAGGGCAGTGAAAAAAAAAAATGCATACTCTCCTGTCCCATTGCTCCGGTGTTCTCCCGCGCCTCCTGGTTCATCTGCTCCAGCGGCATCTTCCGGCATTGTGCTGAAGCCACTGATTGGCCTCAGCAAAGGGCCTGCATGTCACTACTTGTGACATCACGGATCCTCTTCCTGAGGCCTGCTGAGGCCGCTGATTGGCCTCAGTGGTCACGTGACGCCAGAATAGACCCGCCGGAGCAGACGAACAGGGAGGTGCGGGAGGACACTGGAGCAACGGGGACAGGTGAGTATGCATTTTTTTATTTTTTTCACTGCCCCAAGCAGGTTTAAACTTTAAAAGTTTTGATTGGACAACCCCTTTAAATAAAGGTTAAGTTTTACTGTATAGTCACTTCCTCCTTTTTCAGCGAATTATACTCATATACTTTAGGAAGTTTTCCCTCAGTGACTTCATTTTACTCGAGCTCCGCTCAAATCCGTTGTCTTGCTCTCACTTTTTCTGATTACATTAATGTGCTTCATAATTATTTTGCGCTTACGATTTAACTCCAGTTTTTACTACAATTCCCTGGACAATTCACAGCGAAAATCTTCAAAGTCTTATGAAATGAATTTAGCCCATTTAGCATTTTTATAAATGTAGCTCTAGGATATATTTTCTTAAACCCCTTTGTGTAAAGGGTAAAGGGTAAACTGCGGAAGAAATGGTGTAACCTGGGGCTAGAGGAATATTGATGAGAACAGAGATACAGTGTATAGTTAGGGGACCTGTTTGATAAAGTCTGGCTGAACGCTGTAGAAATCTACCCAAATGATGGGAGAAGAGACAGATGGTCTTTTCATTAGTTCAATGACTTCCTCTAATGACTTACATCCTTTATGAACAGAATCGCAACGTAACAAATGCTGTTGAGAAGAAACCTGTTTCAAGAAATAGTAGCATTTACATCTCCTATACCGCAAAAATAGAAGAACGATAGGTGATCAACATTTCTGTATTGGGTGAATCAAGTTTTCTAGATAGCACTAAAGTAGATCTGTAAGTAAATATGCTTTTTTGGCAGGTCATTGAGCTTTTATACCAAATATGACAAAAAAATGTTGGGTTATTTGGATAATAGCTCAGAAGACTCTTCACATTATGGGTCTAGTGTATTCATGAGCAGTGGCACTAGTAGACATTAGGCCCCATGATTCAAAAATCTGGTTTAGTACAAAGTCTCTATGTAGCCCAGGTCATATCTAGGGGTTCTTAGTGAGCCAGGTTTGTTATGAATTTTGCAAAGTTAGATTCATCGGAGCTTGAAATTTTTGGGGTTCGCCAACCACGAATCGTTATTATACTCTGGTGTCTCTTTATATCCCAAATTATAACAACTGGAGGAACAGGGGAGGTGAAATGCTATTATTGTACTTTGGTAGACACCCAGTGGAGGGGTGGCAAAATAATAAATACTGATACTCACCTTCCTTCACATCTCCTGGGCTCTCTTGTGGCATCTGGTATGCCTTCCAAAGTCCTATTCCATGCTCTTCTGTGATGTGTGAAAGCGTCATGATGTTACCTCTCTCCATGTCACTGCTGGGGCCCAATCACAGACCTCAGTGGTGACCCCGGGGGCTGTGACCTCACAGAAGGGGCCAGAGTAGACCTGAAGATGACCAAGAGATGCACCCTGTACACTGCGAGGGAACCCAGGAAGGTGAGTATCATTGTTTTTCCACACTTTCTCTGGGCTTCTACTTGACCGACGCTCCATTCCCTTCTATGGGGTACTCGGACTGTAATCTCCAGCAGCACCAGAAGTAAATGGAGCACCAGTCATGCAAGCGCACTGGTGCTCCATTCACAAGGAGGCTTTAGGGGGACTTTTGGTTCCCCATTCTCTTGATCACTGGGCCGCCTGGTCTTCATACACTCATTCCCTGTCCTGTGGATAGAGTCCTTAATGGCACAACCCCTTTAACTTTTTTTAAGGTGTAATTTTTATTTTTTCCCTTGAAATTTCTTTTATATTCAGACATTATAGGTAAGTTTTTCTAGCATTATTAAACTATCAGATCCTCTATTTATGTAAAAGCAGATCCCGACTCTTTTCTGATTAGTATGTAAAGGAAATGGTTAGCTTCATTAATAAACATAGAGTCATGATGTTCTACAGCAGCTGGAAAGCGCTGGCTACAAAAAAAATTCATCTTCCGCTGCTTTTCTGCAAATACATTCATTTCTGTGATGCTTTAGTCAACAGCATTTGCAACATTGCAGAACAAATATTGTTAGTAGAAATTCACACATTTTCCCTTACCCAATTTATGGAGGCGTCATACATTATAGCATTAAATAACGGCTGCGGTTTCCTCTGTAATATAAGAAGGATCTAAGTTTGTATTTGTAAGTAAAATCAGTC
This sequence comes from Leptodactylus fallax, assembly GCA_947044405.1. NCBI lineage: Eukaryota > Metazoa > Chordata > Amphibia > Anura > Leptodactylidae > Leptodactylus > Leptodactylus fallax. Next base: position 983,641 of record CAMRHE010000055.1, read on the forward strand.
TCTTTTCTTCAAGGAATACATGTCAAACAACTCCTTCCAATTTAATCTTGCTCAGGCTCATGGTTGACTAGTTTGCTCTGCCTGCACCTTTCCTGATAATCTCTGCACAAGTAGCTGGCATGTGTTGGAAAAGTGTCTTGCATCTCAAAATGTCCTTTATATTGACATACAATGTGAATCTTCAGCTTCCCTCGCTCCTCTGATGGACACTCTGTGTGTATCAATAACTATTCCAGCCATGACAGAAATAGATCCTTCCTGTATAGTAAATACATATCAGTCATGCTTACCTTCTCTGTTCAAGGGCATGTGCCAACAGGACAGACGCTGCAGGGCACTTACATTTGCAAGTACAGTATTAAACAACCTTCTGAAATGCTAATTGCTTACCTGCCAAGTATTCACCTTTTTGAAGAAACACATCTTTTGGAATTTTTCATTTAATTTCCTTTAAATAATTTATTACATTGCTCTTTTTGCTATATCCCCTGCCTTGTAAGTCATTTCATTATTTTGACCATTAAAATGTGTACAGATGTTTACATCCTTATGTTTCCATGAGTTTTGCTAAAGAGGACCTTTCACCACCTCCAACAAGTTCTTTACATCATTTAATAGCTGCTGCTTCACTGATTCTGGCACATTTGGATTTTTCTATAGCCCCCACCATTCCTGAGCAATTAATGCTATTAGTTTTGGTGACTAATGTGTGGAGGAAAAAAAAATACATAAAGCATGTGCTCCTTTGAGGGAACCACAATAAATTATCAACATTCAGTGTTCCTCAGGACTTGGAGATGCTCACCATACTCAATTAGAGGTTGTTATTACGGTCCTAGGCAGTTGCCCAAAGGGAGGGTCGCATTCAACTGGAGGATCGGCTAACGGGAAGAAATACAGCCGCATACAACAATATGTGTAGGTGGAACAGGATCAAGCTCCAGAAAATTTCCAGGAAGTGCACTCCTCAAGGAACGAGGTCTGAATACACACATGCGTTATCTTTACCCTATTTAATAAAGTCCGAAGTACATTTACCCTTTGGTGTATTCAGACCTCATTCCTTGAGGAGTGCGCTTCCTGGAAATTTTCTGGAGCTTGATCCTGTTCCACCCATACACATAGTATTGGTGCCTGATATACTATTTAGGCTCTGCACTGTAAAGAGGGCGGTGTCAGGCAGGAGCAGACAAGGGGTGCGATTCTGAGCTCTGACACTGGCTGCCTCTGATTGGAGCTCTGAATCACGCCCCCTGCCTGACACCACCCACCTGACATTACAGAGCTTACATAGCACATCAGGCACCAAAATTACCTGCACTTGTTGCTCAGGAACCGTGGGGCTAAACAGAAAATTCCAACTGTAGAGCAAAACAGATGTTAAGAAAGTTGAATCGGTGGAGGTGGTGAATGGAGTCCTTAAAGAGGACCTGCTACTCACAATACAAATTAAATGCAATATTGCATTAATATAGTAAACTGTTAATCAGCTGCAAATAACATCATACCCACAGAGTGGCCAATAGACACATCTGCTGATGCAGTATTGCAAATTCATGGGTTTTTTTCAAAGCTGGTCATCTTGAACTGCTCACCTTGGGGTATATCAAGCCAAGAGCAGCACAGTAGGGTTACATGGTGGCGCACTGGTTAGCACTGTTGCCTTGCACTGCTGGAGTCCTGGGTTGTGCATGGAGTTTGTATGTTCTCTCCGTGTTTGCATGGCTTTTCTCCCACACTCCAAAGACATACTAATAGAGAATTTAGATTGTGAGCCCCGCTTGGGCTAATGAGTGATGGTAATATATGTATAACAGTGCGGAATATGTTAGCACTACATAGGCAAGTAGAATAAATAAATCAAGCAAAATGACAGGAAAGGTAAAGAAGGACACATCAATATATTCAGATCGTTTTTCTAAATAATAATATAATTAGAAATAATGTATCAAAAAATAAAATTAAATGTGTTTTCTGATGGATGAGTTTTATGGCATGGTCAGATTACTACTGACACTAAGAATAGGGGGCTCATAGAGCCCACTGCTTGTGAAGAAGTTTCTACAGCAACATAATTGACATAATATTCTGTAAGGAAATGCAAAAAATAACCAAATGGTTGAATAGTTTCTGATAAGGCATTTATCATATATTTATATTATTATATATTTATAGATTATATTTTTTGTAAAATAATGGTAAAGCATACCTGTCATTTCAGATAACTTTATAATAAGCTGTATTTTGTACAGACAGAACAGCACTATATAATTAGTATATAATGTAATATTATAGTTATACTGTATATGGCATTTTCTACCTAGTTTTCCCTCTTTAGGTTATATCTCTTATTGTCAGTTTTTCTAGAACTAGTGGATGGAAACTACGTGCTATGATGTCTTCCATACACAGTCTACATAAAAGAGGAGATCCCATTAGCCCTATTTACAGGTAGCACAGTAACAGCATGGATGACATTATACAGCAGCAATATAGTTGTGAATTAAAGTTTGAGTTGAGATATATCCCTTTCTAGAGTCAGTAGCATCTCCTTGTGTGTCTCTACCTGTATTTCAATATAGCTTTCCTTTCCTTCTCCTATCTGCTCCTCTCCATTGACTTCTATGACCTCATGTAACCTGATCCATCACTGAGTTGAGTCCATTTCTACTCTCAAGAAGTTTTTAACAGGAAATTACAGGAGGAGGGTGTGGAGAAAGAAGCATTTTTTCACTGATATTTTGCAAAGTATCTTTCACTTACTTTTACTATTGATTTAATAAGTTTGCTGAAAGTACAGGGACTATTTAAAGGGAGTCTGTCAACACAACATTTCCTTTCATCTATAAGTGCAGCCAAATAGCTGGAGTTCATATCAATAAAGGGCCAGGCAGTGTATACAACAGGGGTAGGCAACCTTTTTTGTTCGGGCGTGCCGATTTTGATTAAAAAAAAATCGAAGTTGAGGTACTCGGAGTGCCGGTCAATAATTGTAAGTCTGACGACCCCTGCACACGGTATTATGTCCCATAGCGGCCCCTGCACACGGTATTATGCCCCATAGTGGCCCCTGCACATGGTATTATGCCCCACAGCGGTCCCTGCACACAGTATTATCCTCCATAGTGGCCCCTGCACACAGTATTATCCTCCATAGTGGCCCTGCACACAGTATTATCCTCCATAGAGGCCCTTGCACACAGTATTATCTTCCATAGTGGCCCCTGCACACAGTATTATCCTCCATAGAGGCCCCTGCACACAGTATTATCCTCCAAAGTGGCCCCTGCACACAGTATTATCCTGCTATTGCTATTATTTTAGTGTGTAACAGGTATAAATAGAGAGGCGGGCGGCGTATTTTACTCTATAAAGATCAGGTATGGACAGGATAGGGACAGTGAAAAAATGTAAACTTTATTGGTAACTTTGTGCATGTGTTGTGTAAGTATTTGGTGTGACACTTTTGGCGCTGCGACCTGGAGGATGGTCACAGCACCAATAAACTTCCTGGTTATGTGATTAGGCTCAGAGGGGTGTTACATTATCCCTCTATGTGACAATCAGAGAGCAGAAGTATAGTATGCTCTCTGATTGATAGCAGAGGGGATAACATGGACAGAAGTCACATACAGCTTATGCACAGACAATGATGAGTTATCATTGTCTCTGCAGCTCCTCCTCCCCCTCCTTCCTTAGCTCTAAGATGCTGCCTGAGGCAGGAGGGGGACACTTTTAGAGCCCCATTTCTAACGATCTGTTAGGGCCACAAAGATGTAACTTGATTCATTTTAAAGAGGAGAATCTCATCTTTAAAAAGATACCAAGATCGCCATGATAGACGTTACAGATTCAGAGCAATTCACTGTTAAAATGATGTCAGGAATTGAGATCTGCATTGGGATTTCAATACCGAACATCGTTTTCACTAGCGAATCACTCAGGATGTTTAAGGACGATCATGGTGATCTTGGTATCATTTTAAAGATGAGATTCTCATCTTTAAAATGAACCCAAGTGTTTCTTTATAGCTTTAACCAATCCTAAGCAATTCACTCAGGTACAGTAGTGAAGCCGGCAATTACCGGCTTCACCACTGTAAATAGACTGTGCAGAAGCTGGGTGATGCCGCATCCATCTTCACCCGGCGCTAATAAAATTTTATGGAAGCCAGATGGAAAAACGCTGCAGGTAACGTTTTTCCATCCGGCTGAGGCACAGATCCGGCGCCAGAACTGATGCCTCTTGTGCCAGAACCGATCCCATAGAAAACTGTGGGATCCATCCTGGCATCAGTTTCCCTCCAGCTTGTGTGCACCTCACCGGAGGGAAACAGATAGCTGCGCCGGACATATGTGAACGCACCCATACTCACTTTTTCCTGCGCTCCGCTGATTCGGTCTCAGGGGTTACGTCGCTTCATTATGTGTAACGACGTTGGACGTGACCCCTGAGGCCCTGTCAACAGTCTCTTACGTCAGGCAGAAGCGCCCGAAGAGCACAGGGAGGCTGAGGATCCAGGGAAGGTGAGTTAACATTGTTTTTTTATGTTTGATCACCTCCCCGGGGACGCCGCTTATTTTACTCGGGGGTCTGAAGAGACCCCACAGTATAATAATAGCAGTTTCGTTTCGGCCGTGTTTGGTCCGATCGAAACTGCTGGGAGAGGACTCCGCTGCCATGCCAGGGAGATAAGCCTCGCATGCCACTCTCGGCACGCGTGCCAGGGGTTGCCGACCCCTGGTATACAGTATGTCAGTCATAGCATGGAGAGAGGGATGGAGGGACTATAGAAAGCATAGCTCTTTGGTGTGATGAGAGCAATGGTGATTTCCTCATTGCACCAAACAGCTCAATCGCCTGGCGACAGACTCCCATTAAGTTTCCCTCTTTGATCTTTTGAGATGTTGAAATATACTGCTAATCTGACCTGTTGCGACATGGGTTCCATGGATTGGGTCATTGTCCCTGTACATCTCACAGATGCTCGATCAGGGAATTTCAACACCAAGCCAAGGTTTCAATCACATACCTAGGCTGCCAATCCCATATCTATGCAGTCCTGCTTAGGCACCTAGTATGCATATGGAAAGTTTAGAACCTAAAATTCTATAGCAACCCCATAGGCACCCTCTGTAATATTGACATCCTTATCTCTCACACAGGAAGGTGCAGAATTCACCCCTTCCCCACCAATCACAAAAAGCAGAAAGAGTACTAAAGTACCCATGCTGCAGAACCTGACAACCTAAAGACATAAAGTACTGCAACAAACATTCCCAGGGTTCCCATAGTTTCTCAGAATGAGGAGACTGTACTGAAAGGGCCTGTATGTGTAAGATGGTTTCATATCACTGCAAAATGCTTTATTGATACAAGAGTGGGTTATAATATCATCTCCCAGCAGGATGCAGACAAATCATAATGTTACGTGAAGGAAGTCGCAGAAGTGTTTAATGCTGTAATCCTTTTACCCGATACAAATTGCTGACACCCCATTCACCCTATATGACCTGCTTCATGCTTGGTCTACGCAGTGTAAATGGCTTTTTAACTAGGTTTACATAACCAATGTTCTTTTCTGAAGTGTTTAGAGCTGCAGTACAAGGAATGGTAATTGTTTTGCTATTGGAATGAACAAAGTATCACTGGAGAGAAGCTGGATACATTGTAACACTCTGCATAATACAACGGCGGGATCGATAGAATACAGATCCCAGTAAAACAAGACTTATGGCTGACCACGCCTTAATAATGTACAACCCTGTTCTTTTATTTATGGCCGCTCAGACGTCTAACCCTCTTTATAAACCGCTACAATGCTGTTAGTCAGATCCTCAATAAAACCTGTTTAAATATACTGCTGAAACATCTGCACAGGGATTCATCGCTCTGTAATTTCTTCCTTCCAGTAGATCTAATTACTTTGCTTTGTCTTATAAGGCACTTTTGGTTTACAAGAAATATGTAATGACTATATGAGTCAACAGAAATTATACCTCAAAGTAAAACTCCCTGCACTATCGTAGCTTATGGTGTGCTGGGATGGCGGATATTGTTATATTTCTATCATTAGATGCTACAGCTTATTTTAATAATTTCTGTATTTTTTGTGGCTGTTAATTTCAAGAATTTATTACATGACCATAAAATACAGAAGGAGAGATCCCAAGTGAACAGGCTTATTTAAAGGGAAGATGTTATGTGGTTTGTGATCTGCAGGTAGCAGTATACACACGTGGACAAAATTGTTGGTACCCCTCGTTTAATGAAAGAAAAACTCACAATGGTCACAGAAATAACTTGAATCTGACAAAAGTAATTTGCCAAACTACATGTTGACAAACCACAAAGCTTCTGGGAGAATGTCCTATGGACAGATGAGACATTATATTGTATGGAGGCCAATAAAGTGGGAAGTATACTGTATGGGGGTCAGTATAGGGAAATATATATTGGGTGAGATTACTAAGGCTGGGTTCACATCTGTGCCCAGTGTCTGTTCAGGGTTTCTGTCCCTGAACCCGTTTAAAAAATTAGGAGAGAAAAGCGCTGCATGCAGCGCTCTTCACTCCGCATTTTTCACCCTTTTCGAGCGTAAACCGGGTGTTAAACCGACGGACCCCATTATAGTCTATAGGGTCCAAGGGTTTCCGCTGGTAACGGCTTTTTTAAGTGGATTAGGTTTCCATTCGGGGTTCTCCAAGAGACCCCCCTGAACAGAAACCCAAAGGCAGGTGTGAACCTAGCATAAGAAGGCTGAGGGAGTAATAAAGAGGCATTATACTCAGGGGGCATTATACTGTGCGGCGACCAATAACGGGGCAAAATATGGAGGGGTACAGCAAAGGAAGACATTTTACTGCACAAGACAAAATAGTATGCTACACTATGTTGTCCAGGTTTTTTGACTTGTAAGTAGGGGATGGCACCTGTGAACAAGGGACATGTCATGTAAATAGGGGTATGGGCTAAAATTTTTTGGTCATTTACTTCTGGAAAATTTGGAACCCCACCTATGGCTGGCTGCACTCCATCCCAGGAAAAAACTGCCACATCCCTTAAAACTTTTTTCCAAGGTTGTCATCTTTGCAGGAGTGGCACAAAGTGGTTTTTCATTCACGTGCAGCACTATACACACACATGCTGATTGCTATTTAGATATATATTTTCTTAGGTCCTCCAAAAATGTTATCCCTTGGTCTGCTAGTATGGCACTGCACATGGGGTAAATTGTAGCGCAGGTCTTTTTTTTTTTTACCAGTAACTTTATTTATACGTTATCAGCTCCATTCAGGTCCTCTGTTGCATCACATGACCAGAACTCAAACTCTCCAATTCATACAAGCGCTTCTGCATGAAATCAGTTTCTATATACATTCTTAAAGTATGACACACTCTATGTAAGTCTCATAGGAATGCATAGAGAGAGTGACATCCGGTCATTGAAGAGTCTGTATGAATCTGAGTGGTGCTCACATGGTGCACTGAAGGACCTGAACAGAGACAATAACTTAAGAATACATCCACTGGTAAAAAGATTATATACACTACTACTTACTTCTTGTTCCATAATGGACAAAAGGATAACAATGATGCCATTGTCATCTCTGCTTACTCTGCAGCCCTGTTCTTAGAGATACAGTCAGAACAAGAGTATGTACAAGTGTTTTTATACCTAAGAATAAGTGAAGAACTCAGAAAATATTTTCTAAAATTCATGCTTTTTCATGAAACAGATAGCACAATCTCGGTTATTTAAATACTTCAACATTTGGAAATCGAATATTGCTCTTCATTTTCCTTTGATAAACCTCTAGGATGTGTAAGTGCTGCTAAAATATACATGAGTACTTTAACCACATTTATTTCCTGGACCGCTTCAAAGATCTTAGACAGTGATAATAGGAAATGCTTTTAAAGTCATCCTATCACCAGGACAGACTGTTTTGTGTTGGGATAATAATATACCTATCAACGCCACCGAGTGTAGCGATAAACTGCCTGGCTTTTATCACTGTTTCGCTCTTATATTTTGTTTTGGTCGCAGCATGCACTGCTGCTCCCTACTGCTCTCTGCTGATCTACATGTGCATGCAACTTAAAAGAGCACAACATTTCTTGGAGTGCTGGCTGATAGTGACACACTTGTGCCTACAGATTCTGGCTCTGTGCTTTTCTCTGGGGTCTAAGTAATAGTTTCTGTAAAAATATGTCTGTGTAAAGGTATATTGTTGGTCATTTTCTTGACAAGTTGAATTTTTGAGGGTGGAAAGCTGGATAATTTCATAGGAGTCCTGAGCCCCTTAGGAGCAAATTGACAATAAACAATTAAGCAAAAACATTCAATAATTCTGACAAAAGTAGTAGTCAAGTAGTCAGGCAGCCAGCTCATTTACACTAAGTACTCGACCTGACAATAGAGAGGACTGTGCTATAATAGAAAGAACTGTGTAATAGAGAGGACTACCGCACAATAGAGAGAACTATGTGAAAATAGAAAAAACTGTGCATTAGAGAAAACTATGCAAAAATAGAGAGAAATACCGAAAAACAAAGAGAACTGTGCAACAATAGAGAGAACTTCCTGATGATATAGTGGTGTGCAACAATAGAGAGAACTGTGCAATAGAGAAAACTGTGCAGCAATAGAGAGAACTGCCCCAAAACAGAGAAAACTGTGCAACAATAGAGAGAATTGTTCAAAAATAGCGATAGCTATGCAATAAAGAGAACTACTTGACAAGATAGAGAGAACTGTGCAGCTGTTAAATCACAACCTTGCAGTCATCTCTGTCTTCTGAGCTGCAATTTTTTAGCATGAGTTTTCTAGTATGAGTTATAAATCTGTCAAGTTGAGACATCCCTGACCTGGATCACCTTGGTCCCCAGCCAGCTCTGCTCACTTTTCTCCAAAGTGGCAGCAGGTCAGAAAATCAGAAGGTCAGAAAAATGTTGCATTTTGGTACATTTACTTGCCCCTTAGTAGCTAAACAAAATGTTTTAACAGTTCTACAAATTTACAACCTATTAAACCTGTTTGTTACATTTTGTGTTATTACTTTTCCAGTCTGTTCCTTCCTAGAAACCCTCAATAATCTGATGTACTCAAATATTTTATTTTCATTACATGTCTCTATTTGCAAAGTTTAGTATATAATGCTTTCCCTGCCGAGAGCATAGCTATAGGTAGTGCAAAGGTAGCATTCGCACCTGTGACCTTGTGTCCAAGGGGGTCAAAAAATTAAAATGGAATATTACAGTTGTGGTCCATGAGGTTAAAGGGGTTTTCCGCCCCTAATGCATGTTTCATATGGATGGGATAGGTCATCAGTATCTGATCTGGTTGTTTCCGACACCTGGACCCCATACAGATCAGCTGTACTGGCAGTCTCCAAGCACCTGAAGCTGCTGCAGTGTACGGTGAGCATGAGCAGGCTGTTCCTATTCAAGTAATATTAGAAGAGCTGTATTGACCGGGTGCCACTGCTATGCAACTCTGCTGAATATGAGCAGACAGTACATGATCCCCATCCACTGTAGCAGCTTCCAGGAAGTTGCCAGAGCAGCTGATCTGTCCAGGATTTGGGTGTCGGACCCCCACCGATCAGTTACTGATGACTTTTCCTATGGATAGGATCAGCGTAAAACATGCATTCGGGCCGGAAAACCCCTCTAACTTACACATATTTGTTCTACAGTCTTAGCTCTATTGTTACCATCACAAGATCAACAGCAGTTAACCTGCTTGTTGATGGATTCAAGTCTTCAACAGATTTTGATGAGTTAGTAAGCATATGTACAGCCAATATGATATCCCTGCTTCTTTCACTGAGGATGCAGCAGAAGCTGTACTGTATTCTTCGGGGAATGCATAAATAACTGAGCTTCATTATAATAATGTGCAAAGACCTAAACATTTCTGAACACCAGGTGGTGCTATTATAAACATGATAATTGTGATATTTCTTTAAGGAAACAGATTGTTCAATAACAATACGTTACAAAGTTGCTTGAAAATATATAATCCGTTTACTTATTGCTATTTGTATTGAAGAAACAACCCATTTAAAGCTATCACTATGTCAATGAAGGGCAGAAATATAGAGGATTTTGTTGGGTTTGGAGGTTTTGGGATTGCTTTAGGGAACAATGGCTTGGGGTTAAAATGTCCCACAATTAGGGATGTAAAAATTGGCACATATAGCCATATACCTATGACTACAGCAATGTTACTGGCTTTTGTTGCCATTGACCCTTATTGTATTAACTTTGCACACATGCAAAATTTTTACTTTCCCTATTATTTTGCACATATACAATAATACAATTTTTATTTATTTGCTTTTATTTTTACCTTTTAACAGTTTACAGAACTTTTATATAAAACCCGGCGTTGCCTTCTTCTATGAAACATTGCCGAGTGTTGTGAAGTGTTTGTCCCTTGAGTTCAGTAGGTAGCGGCAACTGATATTGCTCTATGCAATGGTTTGGCTGACGGCCAATTTTGATGGCAGCTGTTTCTATGTGAGTCTTTATGTTAGTTTGTGTGATTCATTTTACTGTGTGTACTTTAGAGACTTCCCACCTTCTCCAGCTGCTTCAGCTGTTGTCGTGCAAGTACAGTACTGCAGCACAAATTTTATTTATAAGGGGAAAAACTGAGAAAATGGATGTGAATATATCTGCTTTTTTGTTTTATGTTTTTTTTTATTATTTCCACGAATAAGATAGGTTTGAACGTGTTTCGTTTGCTGAGTCGGTATGTGACAAACACTGCTTGGTTTCTCAGTGTGATACTAACAATATGGACACATGCTTATTCTGAGATACAATCACAAGCCCAAACCTCGCACAATTCTAGCAGCTTCTCCACTGATATAATGTCATGGAAACAATAGTATTTTTAGAGATCATTTGAGTTAAAGTTGAGGTTTACAAGTGCAATAGTTTGGACTTATTAACTTTTTTGTTATACTTTGAAATGGTTATTTTTGTATCGCAGAGTTATTATTATTAAATTACTTTCAATAAAGCTTTAACATTTGTTGGAAACCAAAAAAGACAAAGTAAAGTTTTTCTTTGTAATATTTGAAATTATACAGTAGTGAATATAACAATATGCATTGTGCAATATACTGACAACTGAGACCACACGCTGACCTTGTCCAATCAGTGCTGCTAGTCCCCAACTCTGTAAGGACACCCCCCATTAATAAGGAGAATGATAACCCCAATGGCAACACCACATTTTCAATGTATTTCATATTTTTGTATTTTTATTAAAAGGGCTTTCCAGAAGTTAAATAGTGATGACCTACCCTTAGAAAATGGGTAGTGGGGTCTGATAACTGGGACCCCCAAAGATCAGCTCCTTCACAGGCCAGTGACACCATGTTTATTTGTCACATGGCCTGTTTTCAACTCCGTCCCATTTAAGTGATTGAGGCTGGACTACAATTCCAAGCACCGCCCCTATGCCATGTATGGTGTGGTGCTTGATCTTTAGTGAACAGCTGATTGGTGGGGGTCCCAGGTGTTGGATCCCCACAGATCTTATATTGATGAACTATCCTAAGGATAGGTCATCAGTATTACAAACCCAGAAAACCCCTTTAATGCTAGGTTCACACTAGCATTCGGGTTTACATCCTTCTGGTCCACATGTAGACCCGAAAGACGGAAACCCTGTCTGCTTAAAATGCAGTTACATGTGGAAACCCACGGACCCCATAGACTATAATGGGGTCCGCCAGGTTTCCACCCAGTTTCCACCATTTTTATACCTAACGTGAACCTAACGTTAGGCTTGTTAAAAAGTCTACTGTAGTTTGAGAAACAAAAAATGTTACAAACCAGTGCATACTAAATATTGTGTGTACAGATATATATGGTCCTATAAATCAGTGGTTTCCAACCAGTGCCAACAGAATAACAACCCATCTGTATGGCTCGCTATTAAAGTCTTCAGTTAAGACCAGACACCGCAGATCTTATATTGATAACCTATCCTAAGGATAGGTCATCAATATTACAATCCCAGAAAACCCCTTTAACGATAGGTTCACACGAGCGTTCGGGTTTACATCCTTCTTTCATCATGTTTGGCTACTTTTTTTTTATCAGAATCCATACAGGACTTTTTTTCTTAAAAAACATGACAGAAGAAAAGTTCCATCATTTTGTTTTAACATGAGAGTCAAAGCAGATGGACACCAGATAGAGGGTTCTCTCCATTCTACAACTAACGTCCGTTGCTCTCATCCTAGAACGTCGTCTTGTATGGATACAATATACACTGGGAAATGTTACTTTTATGTTATTTTTGAGCTTTACATTACCTCTGCTGGTTTTTGATATTACAAGGAGACCAAACCCCTATTTACATCTGAAACTGTTATATCTAGAAAAAGCGCTTATTATATTTCTATTGTGAAAGTAAAAATCCAATAGATAAAAAAAAAGTAAATAAAAACCAGACACCCTGCGGTTTCAATTTCTAGACCGCACGTTCTTATTATCGTACACACCTCTGAAAGCTCGGTGAGCAAGTATTGGATGTTTGATCCATAAAAGCACAATAACTGGCTACATATCATTGATAAACCATGAAGTCTGATGCAGAATTATTTGTTTGTCAAGATAGACGTTGTGCTGGCTGTAGCCTCAGTCTATGTAGAATTTCAGAAGGGATATCTGAATGCTCCAGCAGACCAAAAATCCATTTAGGCAATTTTATAATTTCTACTTTGTAGCCACAGTTTTGGGATGAATTAATTGTTTCAGACTAAATGTGCCCAAGTGCACCACGCAAGGTCCCTAAAGGCATGCAGGGGGAGTTTGATGTGGAAGAACTTAACTGGCCCATACAGAGCCCTGACCTCTAACCCATCCAACACCTTTGGGATAAACTAGAACAGAGATTGTAAGCCAGGCTCTCTCACCCAACATCAGTGTCGGACCTCACAAATGCTCTTCTGTATGAATGGGCAAAACTTTCCACAGGCACTGTACAAAGTCTTCCCAGAAGAGTGGAAGTTGTTTTAGTTGCAAAGGACTAACTCCATAGTAGAGTCTATGGATTTAGAATTGGATGTCAAAAAATCTCCTGAAGGTGTAACTTGGAGTTGTCCCAATACAACTGTGTAGTGGGTTTTCATTTTTTACATTGAGCTCTAAGGGCTGGCCCATCCTGTTTTGTGCTGTTCACTTGATTGATTTACTGTTTAGATTTGGACAAGATCAGCAGAGGTTGAATGATTTAGTGACATTGCTTTAATGCTGCTATTGGGCTAGATAAACCAAGATAGCAAAACTATACTCTATATATGGGGGGTACCTCTCTGTATGTGTCTTCCTGTTTTCTAGGGGATATATCTTGCATTCCATTACTACCTAAAGACTGTATTTAACTCTCTCACATTTCTCTGTCAATTTACTCCCCTTCATTGCAGCTGCTGTAAGGCACACACAACCTGGTGCAGTATACAGATGGTACAGCGAGCATGTGTCTGCAAAATGGCTGTCCCAAGCTCTTAAAATGTGTTCAAACTGGCTCAGTGGTTAGCAATGTTGCGTTTTTGAGTTTGAATCCAGCCAAAGACAGCATCTGCATGGAGTTTGTATATTCTCCCTGTGTATACATGGTTTTATTCTGGTTTCCTCCTACACTCCAAAGACGTACTGATAGGGAATATAGAGATGTGGTGCGAAAGGAACTGGTACAAGAAGAGACTGTACACCAGGGGCGTAACTACCGGGGTAGCAGTGGTAGCGACTGCCACAGGGCCCGGAACATTACGGGGCCCGGAGCCCTGTGGCAGTCGCTACCGCGAACCCCACAATCACTGCTATCGTCTCAAAAGACCCCGGAGTATAACGATCGGGGGCCCAGGGGAGCTGAGCAAACATAAAAAACACTGTAACTCACCTATCCGCCGCTCCGCAGGCTTCGGGCCTGTTTGGTGACGTCCCAGACGTCAGCCGACGTCATTATGCGTCGCGACGCCGGCCTGGATCGCGCAAGATCCGGTCCGACATTGAAGATGGCCGAAGTAGCGCACGGGAGTGCACCGGAGCGAGGAAGAGGTAAGTTGCAGTGTTTTCTATGTTTGTATCCTCCCCTGGGTCTCCGATCATTATACTCTGGGGTCTGAAAAGACCCCAGAGTATAATAATCGTTCATGGGTGGTCCACTATGGGGCATAATACTGTGTGCAGGGGCCACTATGGGGCAAACTACTGTGTGCAGGGGCCACTATGGGGCAAACTACTGTGTGCAGGGGCTACTATGGGGCAAACTACTGTGTGCAGGGGCTACTATGGGGCAAACTACTGTGTGCAGGGGCCACTATGGGGCAAACTACTGTGTGCAGGGGCTACTATGGGGCAAACTACTGTGTGCAGGGGCTACTATGGGGCAAACTACTGTGTGCAGGGGCCACTATGGGGCAAACTACTGTGTGCAGGGGCCACTATGGGGCAAACTACTGCGTGCAGGGGCTACTATGGGGCAAACTACTGCGTGCAGGGGCTACTATGGGGCATAATATTGTGTGCAGGGGCCACTATGCTGCATAATACCGTGTCCAGGGGCCACTATGGGGCATAATACCATGTGCAGGGGCCACTATGGGGCATAATACCGTGTGCAGGGGCCACTATGGGGCATAATACCGTGTGCAGGGGCCACTATGGGGCATAATACCGTGTGCAGGGGCCACTATGGGGCATAATACCGTGTGCAGGGGCCACTATGGGGCATAATACCGTGTGCAGGGGCCACTATGGGACATAATACCGTGTGCAGGGGCCACTATGGGGCATAATAGTGTGCGCAGGAATGCGGTTTGTGTGTGGGGGGGGTTTGGGGGCGGCGGTTTGGGGGGGGTTGGGGGCGGCGGCTTGGGGGGGCCCCATGTCAAATGTTCGCCTTGGGGCCCAGCCATTCCTAGTTACACCACTGCTGTACACCAAAGCTGAGCCACATTTAAACCAACCCACACCAGAAAACTGGCATAGATGGGTTATTATTTTCCTGACTTTTTAGTAGTCAAACCTCAACTAATCTACAAATCTCTGGAATATAGGTCATCAATGTTAAATTCCAGGTAAACCTCTCAGTTTCCTAAAATTTAGTGATGGTTTCCATTTGATAATGACAATAAACACTGAAGCGGTTTTATGGGACTTTTTAATTGTTGACCCATCTTTAGGAAGTCATCATCAATTAAAGATCCATGGGGGTCCACCATCCAGGACCCCTGCAGATCAGCTGTTTGAAATGGCAGTGTTGCTCATTGTACCCCGCTTCCACTTAACAGGTCATGTGACGTAACATTCATCAATCAAACAACCTGATCGCAGTTCAGACCCATTCACGTGAAAGGCCTGAGCTGTGATACCTGGCATGTATAGCATTGCACTTGGTAAGTGCTTGAGCCCCTTCAAACAGCTGATTAGGCAATACCCAGGTGTAGAACCCCTGCAAATCTATTCTAGGAATAGGTCGCCACATCATTCAGCCTGGAAAACCCCTTTAACATGAGTCCCTTTAAGACTGTACTCCCAGGGAAATAAAATGGAATTGCTTTGTGTATGATATAGCTGATTTTTTTTCATCTGTGACCTCAGCTCTTTTCATTCAGTAATGAAAGGATCCTGTTTTTCTATTTAAACACCTGGTTCAGTAATTTCTGCCAAGTGCGGAATCCGTTTTACAGTTGCTGCGTCCTCTTACTTAACAATTACAGCTGATTGTGTGTATTTAAAATTCTAAGGCATGAAGCAAGTACAAACTGTCTTGGAATGAAATTTATGCACAGAAAATTGTTTTTCTATCCATTTTTTATAAGTCACACCAAACTTTCATTTTATTATATGTAATAATCTCCCTTTGAAAAACAAATCCCGCGAATGATGAAACACAACGCTATGAATTCTGCTCTGCCTCATATGATTTTATACTTAGGCTTCTTCACATTTGTATAAATAATTTGAGAAACGTATCAACATAATGAATTTATTATATGCACACATAACTTTGCTTTTCCAGTCTATCGGCAAAATTGGCCCAAAATTCTGTGTTGATTTCATCATATCCATTTAGCATAACTTTATATTACTGGGACTCATCAAAAAATCTCCACCCCCACGTCTTCTCTGGATTTTTGATATCGATGACCTATCCTTAGGACAGGTCAATCATATCAGATACGTGAGACTCTGACACATTGTACCCCCCATGATCACCCAATATGGTAAACTACATATTGAATGGAGCCTGAAGAAGACAACTCTGTCCACTGTGTAGTGGTCATTCCGATAACTGCAGTTCAGCTCCAATTGAATGTAGGCTTAGCCCTAGTAACCCACTAAGAAGCTATCTACTTCTTGATCTATTCACTGTGTAGTTAGCCTGTACTAGCTAATTGGTGGGGGTGTCAGATCCCCATAAATCTGGTATTGAGATCCTATCCTAAACCTAGGCCCCCTGTATTAAAGACTGTGAAAACCCCATTTAATGGGGAAATGCTCCTCTCCTTGCCAGCTGTTTTTGGTTTTCCATGAAGAAAAATTATTGTATAGTATATTTGCTGCTACATTGCTTCCCAGCACCTGCAAACTGGACTACAAATAGGCAGGGCATAAAAGACTTGTACAGTTTTAGGACCTTAGGGATCTTAAGTATCTTACGACTTTGACTCATATGTTGGGAGCTTGATAAGTCCAAGGTCACAGTAGGGTTTGCATGATAGGGTATTATTTTTCTACACCTGCTGTTTGATTGAGAAGATTTACCATATTTTCAAAGGATTACATAATTTACTGTTACCTTTAGAATTGCAGAAGGTTTTTTATGCTAAAGATCCTGTTATATCTTTAGTAACCTTAAGGAACTGTCGTTAACAGCGGCACCACTGCTTCCTACTACGCTCCTTATCTTTCTCATGGGCTACTTGATCAAGGTCACTGTGTTGACCGAAACGTCACTCTAAGTTTGCTCTACATGGATGTAACCACGTGTGATTAATAAAAACACAATAAAAATTTTTGGAGTGTGAAATCCTTCTACTATTTTGTATGGGTTGGGACCCTATTTCTACACTCAACTTTGGAGTTTAGCCTACACTCATCGAAACATAAGGAACTGTGAAGACTTTTGCCCATATTATGGCGAATACGTCGTAAGAGACCAGACGAAAAATGACCCATATCCCCTTAAGCTATCCATCCAGGGTAATTTTTACATAGAGAAGAGCAGTGGTGGCCATTTTTTTTTTTTGCAATTATGCCGCTAGAGTTAAAATAAGCTTCTGCATCTTACTTAGAAGATGAGGTAGGAGTCAGGGCAGGTGTCCTGACTTTGTTTTAGTTTTTTTTTTTGGACAATCCCGAGGAACCCTTTTCATGTCTACTGTCTCCTTTCTACACAAAGGCTAAAGAAAACCCCCAAGGGCAATTGTGGCCAATTTCTTTTTCCACTTCTTTTGCATTATTTTCAGTAGAATTATTGTTTTGTTGCTATTGATTGATGCTACAAGAGATACCGAGACTTCTACATAGCGTCAGACATAAACCTGGAGAGCTAAATATTTTTTGTGCGCTTTTTCCAGAGGGAGTGAGGCAGAGGCCAATACATGCGCTTTCACATTTTGGCAAATCCTAAGCATGATTAATGGCTACCTTTAAAAAAAAACTTTTAGTTGGAATTTACATTAAAACATTGATATAAATGTCACAGATGATAAATGTTCCTTAGTTGGGAAGTTATTGTAATTAATTATACTGACTTACTGCTTTGTGTTAATAATGAATGGAAGTAAAAACTTTTCTCGAATGTTGAAGAGGATTCATTCACGATATAATGATGTTTTCATTATCTTCTTATTTTTCATGCAGTTTCAGCTGTGGTGACATAAGGCGTAATATTGATGTCCAGATGAACTTTATTTGATCAGTTAAGGTTGCCAGCACATTAGATTAATGACATGTATGATGTGACTGGCCAACTACCTACTGGATGTCCTGACTTTTCCCTTCGATAACAGATGATAGGGCAGATAAGGATTGGACTGTTGGGTTTCAACTTTTCTATCCTTTTTTTCTCAGAGGAGATAAACTAGAGGTGTCTGGCACCGACTTACCTCCTCTCTCCATCTGAATGGCATTTGTATAAGTCGTCTAAAGTAGTGGTTCTCAACCTGTGATATGTGTACCACAGGGGGTACACGCAGTCTCAGGAGGTACACACCATGGCTGAGAACCACTGCTCTAAAAGTGGTAGATTTAGTGAGTGCTCAGGTTCTAAGGCTCCTGGGTCACCGAAACCACCCACTATCTTAAAACACTGAGTCAAAGTGGCTGCCAAGCAGAAACAAAGGTCTGTAGATATTGGGTCAGAATTAAGGGGTAGGTTGTTTCCTCTACAATAGTGGATAGTCTGTGCTGACAAGACAGATAGCATATGAGCTATTATGAGATAAAGGCAGGTTGGAAGCTAAAAGATGCTCAGAACGTTAAATGTGTGTCTACCACAGGTGCCCCATAAACAAAAGGTTATGCTTGGCATGCTACACCTGCCAGTTTTTCTTTCCCGATTGAGATCAGGAGCAGGATCTCTCATGACTGGTGTCATGGGGGTACTCGGTTTTTCACAACCTTTTTTCACAAAGGGGTACTTGGCTTGAAAAGGTTGTGAAATACTCATCTAAAAGGTTATCTGTTGACGAAATAAGTGACTGGTTGACAGCTGTGTAGTCTGTAGTCTGTAGCTGTGTGGCAGTGTGTAGCCATCTTTATAAACTTTGATGTCAAGTGAATTTCCAGATTTAGCCCAGTCCATTAGCAGCTTTGTATGAAGTCTAATTTTTATGTTATTGTCTTACTAGGTCATCCTTCGAGAATTGAAGCCCGTGTCACTCCTCTGTTGCCAGCTCAGTTTGCCAGATTAGCCACATCACCCGCAGTTACCTTCATGACTACTTTGGCTGATCATGCATCAAATGGTAGGTAAAATGAATGTGCTACCTTGTACATTATTTCTTTTACCAGTAGTGAAAATCCATAAAAGAGTTCAGAAGATTCCAAGGTTTTTCTATCATGCTTTCTGCTTGTGGTCTACTCATCGGCATTGTGTGGTTTGTGTTCTTTATACATTATACAGTAGTAAAGGTCCTCCTACAAGTTTTCTAGCTTGCTAGTTTTTGTGAACTTGTCTTTTGATATTGTATACTCTGACTACTCATGTTTGACTTTTGTCTGCTTACCTGAAGCTGCATCTATCTTCCCTAACCTCTTCCTGGATATCATTTTGGCCCTGTGCCACCTGCTTTGAACTTTTACTTGTTTGATGAATGAACTCTGCATGTCCTTATGAAATGTTACTTTCACAACTTTTCTGGCTCTATTCCACCCTTTCCCTTGCTAAACTGACATTCACTTTGAAATATCTCCTGAATTACAACCTAAAATGAATTGCAAGTTCACAGAAGTATCAAATTACAGCTCTCCATAGAAGTCTATGGAGAGGGTAGGAGCTGTGTAGTTCTGCTGTCCTCCATAATGTTGTTACTTACCAAGGTGTGATAAAAAGAGATTGGGATGCAGAATCATCTGCTTTCTACATGTGCTGTCTATGGGATACATAGTAGCTGGTCTCCACTCTCCAGCGTAAGGAAAACTAAGTATTAGAGATAGCTACTGCAGAGGGGAGAATTGCTTCAAAAATCCAAAAATGGTGTTATTCCTCATGACAAGTTATCCTGAAAAGTTATGCTCGTAGGTACACTTTAAGCAGCCTGTAACTTGACTTTTACATCACCTTCATCGAAATGAACGTTATTAACTTATACAGGCATTTAAGCATGCATACAATTTTTAGTTATGATAGCCAGTGTCAGGGAAATAGAAATTTTGAGCAACCAATGAATACATTATGGTAGTGGATGTGTACCCATTAAGAGACTGGCTACTGAACTGCCGTACAAATAGCTGTCATTGTTATCTGTTGTCTGCTGCGGAGTGTAACCTACAGCGTATAACTGTTATCTTAATAGCCGAGCAAATGTCATTTGTTATATTGCATTTGCAATTTTTTGAATTGCTTACATTATATCCAGCCGGTAACTATTTGCTTTTTCATATTTTTTTATCTAAAATTTGTGTCATTCCTTCCTGTGTTAATTAAATCTTCAATTTCTGTTGATGTAAATGAGTTTCCTGACTCATCTGGGTCAAATGTAAAAGGCAATTTACATGTTTTATGTATATAGAGCTTGAAAACATTTCAGCAAAATGTGTTATTTTTTATCTCAATTATGCAAGTAATGACTCCATCTTGAATGTATCCCTCATCCTATGACTGATCTAGACAATGATTTTTAATGATAATTATCAATAAAGAAATAATCGCTGCTTCTTGACATCTGGTCAATGGCTGTACAGGAATCGTAAAATAGAATTTGTCGTATCCGGGCTCCGCTTTGAGGTATATAAAAGATGTGATGACCTTTAATTATCAGCATGTAAATCAATTGATGTTGGATAACGTCCAAGCTTGTGAAATCGTTTGCTTAGTTCCGAAAAGGACTAAAGTTAAGACTTTCAGTTTTCAGTTTTGTGAGCTGAGGTTTTTACCATCTTAAGTGACTTCATTGTAATTAATAAGAGTAGTAGAGATGGAACTGTCCTATTGCGATGTATTATATTTGCCTTAGAGTGATCTTGTGTGATCTAGATTTATATGATTTAGAGCAGGATTTCTGAGTTAAAAGCAGATTAACTCTTGACAGGACTCCTAAGAGTGACAGTGAGAGTCCTGATTACTCCTCCTACACACAGTGATTGACAGCTCTCCCCTGTATCAGTGTGTGTACACAGAAAACTGAAATCATCCTGTGTGAGCAGCGTAAGCCGGACTCTAACTGTCTCTCCTAGGAGTCCTGTCAGGATTTATTCTGCTTTATACTCCTGCTCCAAATCATAAATGCCTAAATATTATTATTATTATTATTATTATTTTTAGAGCACCATTATTTTCATGGTGCTGTACATTATTATATTAATTCCATGGTGCTGTACAGTTTAGGGTTTACATACAGTACACAAAATATACAAAACAAATACAATACTAACAGTGATCACTGGCACAGCGGGATTGAGGGCCCTGCCCGCAAGGACTTACAATCTATGAGGGAAGTAGGTGAAGGTAGAAGCTATTCAGATGGTGGTGTGGTGACATTGGTCTAGTGTTACAGGAGGCTGCAGGCCTTTCTGAATAGGTGAGGTTAAAGGTCTTCTTGAAGCTTGTGATTGGGGGGGACAGTCTTATGTGTCATGGTAGCGAGTTCCAGAGTATGGGGAATGTACGGGAGAAGTCTTGGAGACATCTGTGTGAAAAGCGGATAAGAGCAGAGCAGAGTAGGTCTTGGGAGGATCGGAGGTTACACGTGGGTAGGTAGTGGGAGATTAGGTCAGAGATGTATGGAAGGGACAGGTTGTGGATGGCTTTGTATTTTAGCATTAACATTATGAACTCTATTCGCTGGGCAACGGGTAGCCAGTGAAGGGATTGTCAGAGGAGAGAGGCTGATGAAGAACGGGGGGAGAGGTGTATTAAGCGAGCAGCACAGTTTAAGGTGGGCTGGTGGGAGGTGAGAGCATTTGCTGGAAGTATATATCATAGAGCTCAACTAATCTCCCTCTATCATATAAAACTATAGGTTACTGAGCTCAGCTTCTCTCCTCTATCATATAATCCTATCACAGTGCTCAGCTTCTCTCCTCTATCCTATAACCCTATATATCACAGAGCTCAGCTTCTCTCCTCTATCCTATAACTCTATATATCACAGTGCTCAGCTTCTCTCCTCTATCCTATAACCCTATATATCACAGTGCTCAGTTTCTCTCCTCTATCATATAACCCTATATATCACAGAGCTCAGTTTCTCTCCTCTATCCTATAACCCTATATATCACACAGCTCAGCTTCTCTCCTCTATCATATAACCCTATATATCACATAGCTCAGCTTCTCTCCTCTATCATATAACCCTATATATCACAGAGCTCAGCTTCTCTCCTCTATCATATAACCCTATATATCACATAGCTCAGCTTCTCTCCTCTATCATATAACCCTATATATCACAGTGCTCAGTTTCTCTCCTCTATCCTATAACCCTATATATCACAGAGCTCAGCTTCTCTTTCTATCATATAAACCTGTATGTAACAGAGATCAGCTTCTCTTTCTATCATATTAACCTGTATATTAAAGAGCTCAGCTTCTCTCCCTCCATCATGAGCAGTATGTTGGCTCAGTGGTTAGCATTGTTGTCCTGTAGTGCTGGTGATCCTGGATTTGAATCCAACCAAGGACAACAACTGCATGGAGTCTGTATGTTCTTCCTGTGTGAGTGGTTTTCCTCCCACTCATGCCATAAACCTACTGCGTTGGAGATGAATATCTGTATGGCACCCCTACTCCACAATGTTCCTGTGCTTTGAGTCCCTTGAGTAAGAAAAACACATTACAGATGTTTGTCATTGTCATCAATAGCAGATACCTGAATGACCCCATTATAGTCAATAGAGTTCCATGGGAATTGTCATTGTCGTTTGTTAGATGGATCTGCTTAGTCCATTGTCCTATTACTATGATGGAACAGAAGAATGGATACAATGAATGCTGAATTCACTTTTCTAAATATAACACGATTTTGTGACAAGTTATCACAAAGTGATATGCTAACTATCTTATCTATGTCATTGTGTGACAACCACATATCATAATACTGTATTTAATTGGTTTTAAGACAAAGTGTAATCCTTAACCAAATTGGTGATCAACTAAGTGTGGACACGCCTGTATATACAAAGCTTCTTATGTGAGATACAGCATTGTATGTTTGTTTATAGGTAAACAGATGCAATAGTTCTAGAACATTTATGACCCGGCATAAGAGATACAGCTAAAAGTCTTCAGGTTCATTTAGATGTCACCCTATAGAGTACAGCAGAAAACTGTCCTCAGTATTATTCTCAGACAGAATGAATTTCTCTCTCTCTTTAAGCAAAACCTCACAGCGCTGTAAAGAACTCCTCGGCAACATAGAGCACATCCAGTGTCCCACTGACTCTCAAAGGTCACGGCTGCTACTTCCCTGCTTTGTGGGTAAAGCTTCTATAAAAACATTCCCTTAAGATAATAATCACACATCTATCTATATTGAAGTAGTCAACCTAAGACACAATTGTAATCTACCAATCTTTGATGACGTGACCTTTAGGAAAGTGCAAGAGCCATTTATAAGGCAATACAAATACATGTACTGGTTACAGATAACTCAGTGGCTGTATCTGCTGTCCTATGTAGAATCACTGATCGCATGTCGTGGTATGCTGCAATGTAACTAGAAACTGACTTACAGATGTAGCAGTCTTTAACTTGACTTTGACATCGTGATATCTTATCCAGGAAGAGAACCAAACCCATGGAAAGTGTGACATTAAAAGGAATGATTCACCAATGTTTTTATGTATTTATTAAAACCAGATATTAAAATATAAAACTTTTTAAAAATTTTTTTTTTTTGTTTATATATTTTTTATTCTGCTTGCTATGCATGATTATGTAGGCAGCCATCTTGCCTGAGCTTATCTTCTTGTCTGTTAGCAGCATTTATTGATATGCTTTACAGAACAGTCATGGCCATAGGCAACAATAGTCTAGAGCCGACTCATTGAGGTCTATTGTAGAGTTATCTAGACATCATCTATTGTCAGAAGTGGATGTAACAATGGCTCAATGGTCATCTAATGAGGTTTTACAGTCATATGAAAAAGTTTGGGCACCCCTATTAATCTTAATCATTTTTAGTTCTAAATATTTGGGTGTTTGCAACAGCCATTTCAATTTGATATATCTAATAACTGATGGACACAGTAATATTTCAGGATTGAAATGAGGTTTATTGTACTAACAGAAAATGTGCAATATGCATTCAACCAAAATTTGACCGGTGCAAAAGTATGGGCACCTCAACAGAAAAGTGACATTAATATTTAGTAGATCCTCCTTTTGCAAAAATAACAGCCTCTAGTCGCTTCCTGTAGCTTTTAATCAGTTCCTGGATCCTGGATGAAGGTATTTTTGACCATTCCTCTTTACAAAACAATTCCAGTTCAGTTAAGTTTGCTGGTCGCCGAGCATGGACAGCCCGCTTCAAACTATCCCACAGATGTTCAATGATATTCAGGTCTGGGGACTGGGATGGCCATTCCAGAACATTGTAATTGTTCCTCTGCATGAATGCCTGAGTAGATTTGGAGCTGTGTTTTGGATCATTGTCTTGCTGAAATATCCACCCTCGGCGTAACTTCAAATTCGTCACTGATTCTTGTACATTATTCTCAAGAATCTGCTGATACTGAGTTGAATCTATGCGACCATCAACTTTAACAAGATTCCCGGTGCCGGCATTGGCCACACAGCCCCAAAGCATGATGGAACCTCCACCAAATTTTACAGTGGGTAGCAAGTGTTTTTCTTGGAATGCTGTGTTTTTTGGACGCCATGCATAACGCCTTTTTGTATGACCAAACAACTCAATCTTTGTTTCATCAGTCCACAGGACCTTCTTCCAAAATGAAGCTGGCTTGTCCAAATGTGCTTTTGCATACCTCAGGCGACTCTGTTTGTGGCGTGCTTTCAGAAACGGCTTCTTTCGCATCACTCTCCCATACAGCTTCTCCTTGTGCAAAGTGTGCTGTATTGTTGACCGATGCACAGTGACACCATCTGCAGCAAGATGCTGCTGCAGCTCTTTGGAGGTGGTCTGTGGATTGTCCTTGACTGTTCTCACCATTCTTCTTCTCTACCTTTCTGATATTTTTCTTGGCCTGCCACTTCTGGGCTTAACAAGAACTGTCCCTGTGGTCTTCCATTTCCTTACTATGTTCCTCACAATGGAAACTGACAGGTTAAATCTCTGAGACAACTTTTTGTATCCTTCCCCTGAACAACTATGTTAAACAATCTTTGTTTTCAGATCATTTGAGAGTTGTTTTGAGGAGCCCATAATGCCACTCTTCAGAGGAGATTCAAATAGGAGAACAACTTGCAATTGGCCACCTTAAATACCTTTTCTCATGATTGGATACACCTGGCTATGAAGTTCAAAGCTCAGTGAGGTTACAAAAGCAATTTTGTGCTTCAGTAAGTCAGTAAAAAGTAGTTAGGAGTATTCAAATCAATAAAATGATAAGGGTACCCAAATTTTTGCACCGGTCAAATTTTGGTTTAATGCATATTGCACATTTTCTGTTAGTACAATAAACCTCATTTCAATCCTGAAATATTACTGTGTCCATCAGTTATTAGATATATCAAATTGAAATGGCTGCTGCAAACACCCAAATATTTAGAACTAAAAATGATTAAGATTAATAGGGGTGCCCAAACTTTTTCATATGACTGTATCTGCTAATGTAAACCTGTCCTTGATGTAAATGAGGTGACAACTTCAAAGAAAACCCCTAAAAAAAATTGGCAAGTGTCAGTTTATTATTAGGCTTAGTGGCCAGAATGAAGTACAGGATATAGTACTTAGTTTTCAAAATAGAAATAGTGACATGAAAAAGAAAAAATAAATCAGAAAAAAATTGAAAATTCTTCAAAAATATTTGTAACTTAAAAACTTAATTTAGTGCAATGGCTACATTACTAGATGAAACAGCACCCAACCCCCTTGACTTGTGAAGGAAAATTTGCATATGCTGATCTAAGATTCGAAAAGCTTATAACATGACTTTTTGGCAAGAGAAAGCTTAGACGTGGCACCATAGGGAAGGTGATAAGTTATGATTGATGCATGTGCTGGGGCCAGGAAAAAACACCTTACAGGTTCCCTTTAATGACCCACTAGTAGGTCAGAAATCTCTCTCTGCCAATTTTATGATGTAAGTTGATAATTACAGCTACATTAGCCTTGTTTGCACTGCTAAACCCAGTACAATGTATTTTACAAATTTACTTGAGCTAATGAGGAGCCAAATACGGTTTGCGGACTATAGTTTACTTTCCCTCCATGTATTGAGTAGGCAGTAGATAATGTGTGACTTCACAGATGGTATTACACTTTGTGTGGAACAGATGTGTTACTTTAGATGTGTTTCTTTTCTACATAATTCAAAATTAATTATGATACAAAGAAGAAGAAGAAACGGGTCCAGGGAAGTATTTTCTCCCATTAAAGTCACCATTCGTGTATGGCAGGCCTTTTCTACTACACTACACTCTAGAAAATTCCTGATTCTAACAATCCTCAGAATAAATCTATTTCCTATATATATATACTGTAATTGTTTAATCTCCCCCCCATACATTGATGTTGAATGGGAAAGGGAGTTGGGACTTGTATTCTCGCCCTCTGATGTCAAACATATCCTGTTATGTTCCCATGGTTTCTCTAGGTGTGTCAGGAGTTAGGAAAACTTGTTCAAATTGCTCACCAGATGGTAAAGAACCCCGGATTTTCTACATAAAATTGACTCATTGTGGCCTGTCTGAAGGATCACGTGCCCCAAAATTAGTCCGTTCTGGGAGGTGATCGAGAAAGAGATTAAGTCCATTTGTCATGTTGATTTCAAGCTACGTCCTGAAACCATTTTGCTTTGGGCGTCCTCTCCAGACTTCTCTCCTAGACGGTCATGCCTCATCACCTGGTTAATTCAGGCGGCCAAACTACTGATTCCTTTTAGATGGTGTGAGAAGTACCCCCCCCCCCTTCCATCCCCCAATGGAAGGAAAAGGTTAACCAAATTTAGATTTTTAAAAAAAAAAAAAATTTTTAATTTGTAACACACCTGGCTTGTTACGAACCTGTTCACCCATCTCTAGTTATAGCTAATGGGGTTGAAGAAGTAAAAGTCACACCATACAGTGGGGGAAAAAAAGTGTTTAGTCATCCACCAATTGTGCAAGTTCTCCCACTTAAAAAGATGACATCATAGGTAGACCTCAACTAGGAGACAAAATGAGAAAACAAATCCAGAAAATCACATTGTCTGATTTTTAAAGAATTTATTTGCAAATTATGGTGGAAAATAAGTATTTGGTCAATAACAAAAGTTCATCTCAGTACTTTGTTATATATCCTTTTTTGACAATGACAGAGGTCAAATGTTTTCTTTAAGTCTTCACAATGTTGGCACACACTGTTACTGGTATGTTGGTCCATTCCTCCATACAGATCTCCTCTAGAGCAGGGATGTTTTGGGGCTGTCGCTGGGCAACACGGACTTTCAACTCCCTCCAAAGGTTTTCTATGGGGTTGAGATCTGGAGACTGGCTAGGCCACTCCAGGACTTTGAAATGCTTCTTACAAAGCCACTCCTTTGTTGCCCTGGTGGTGTGCTTGGGATCATTGTCATGCTGAAAGACCCAACCACGTTTCATCTTCAATGCCCTTGCTGATGGAAGGAGGTTTGCACTCAAAATCTCACGATACATGGCCCCATTCATTCTTTGCAGAGAAACAGCCCCAAAGCATGATGTTGCCACCCCCATGCTTCACAGTAGGTATGGTGTTCTTTGGACTCTCATTCACTCTCCTCCAAACATGACGAGTTGTCTTTCTACCAAACAGTTCTACTTTGGTTTCATCTGACCATATGACATTCTCCCAATACTCTTCTGGAACATCCAAATGCTTCTAGAAAACTTCAGACAGGCCCAGATATGTACTGGCTTAAGTAGGGGGACACGTCTGGCACTGCAGGATCTGAGTCCCTGGCGGCGTAGTGTGTTACTGACGGTAGCCTTTTTTACCTTAGTCCCAGCTTTCTGCAGGTCATTCACTAGGTCCCCCCGTGGGGTTCTGGGATTTTTGCTCTCCGTTCTTGTGATCATTTTGACTCCACGGGGTGAGATCTTGCGTGGAGCCCCTGATCGAGGGAGATTATCAGTGGTCTTCCATGTCTTCCATTTTCTAATTATTGCTCTCATAGTTGATTTCTTCACACCAAGCTGCTTGCCTATTGCAGATTCAGTCTTTCCAGCCTGGTGAAGGTCTACAATTTTGTTTCTGGTCCTTCCACAGCTCTTTGGTCTTCACCATAGTGGAGTTTGGAGTGTGACTGTTTGAGGTTGTGGACAGGTGTCTTTTATACTGATAACAATGTCAAACAGGAGCCATTACTACAGGTAATGAGTGGAGGACAGAGGAGCCTCTTAAAGAAGAAGTTACAGGTCTGTGAGAGACAGAAATCTTGCTTGTTTGTAGGTGACCAAATACTTATTTTCCACCATAATTTGCAAATAAATTCTTAAAAAATCAGACAATGTGATTTTCTAGATATGTTTTCTCATTTTGTCTCTCATAGTTGAGGTCTACCTATGATGTCAATTACAGGCCTCGTTAATCTTTTTAAGTGGGAGAACTTGCACAATTGGTGGCTGACTAAATACTTTTTTCCCCACTGTATATCTGGTGCCAGTATTATAAATAGCACATGCTAAATGGGAACTTTATTACAGATTTTGCACGAAAGCTTCAAGTTGCACGTCATCGTAGCTCTAGGAATGTGGGCAATAAGGACTCCAACATATCACATCTATAATTCACATTTTCTTAAGGGTAACCAGTTCAAAACTAGCTCTGTCCAGTTAAAATGAAAAGAAAATCTAAGTCTCTCTTTTCATATTTCAAGTTCTAGAAAGTCATGCAATTGATTTTTCATTCTCTATTTTGTATGGCTCTAAGAGAGTTTGTGCAGCAGCAAACTAAATATGAGAAATATATTCTATGTCATTGCAAAACCAGGAGAAGAAAAGTGAAAAGAAATGTCCATAGCTGCAATGCAATAAATAATAGATCACCCCATGGTTCTGTAACTACATAAATTGCTGAAGGTGTATTTCTTTCTAACAGACCGTCACACACAACCATTACACTAAAGGTGTGCTGGAAATAAACTGCTTAGTGAAGTCCAATCCAAAAAATTTCCAACTCTGAAGAAGGTGAGAAGAAGACGCTTCTGTCTTAGCAGTAGGGAGGCAGCAGAGATCTGCCAGACAGGCACACTTATACATAAAGCAGCTATTACAGAGGGAGTATGAATGCAATATTACCCATCATTATAACCAATTGTACAATCCTAATGGGAGTTAATTTTGCATTTCTTTTTTTGCACAGTTTTGATAGGTCATTGGCTTTAGGATAAATATTCCTGCAACCTTTTTTTACAATCATACTGGATGCATAATAACATAGAAA
The DNA here is from genome assembly GCA_947044405.1 of Leptodactylus fallax. NCBI lineage: Eukaryota > Metazoa > Chordata > Amphibia > Anura > Leptodactylidae > Leptodactylus > Leptodactylus fallax. The sequence continues at coordinate 1,012,923 of CAMRHE010000055.1, forward strand.
TAAATATTACACATAGTGATGTCACAGTAGAGGAATAATAAACATAGTAATATCCCAGTAGAGAGATAAACACAGTGATGTCACAGTACAGAGATAATAGACACAGTAATGTGATGGTACAGGGATATTAAACACAGTGATGTGATGGTACAGGAATTATTGGCAGTGATGTCATGGTACAGAGATAATAAACTGTGATGTCACAGTACAGGGGTAACAAACAGTAATGTAACAGTACAGGGATAATAAACACAGTAATTTCACAGTACAGAGATAACAAACAGTGAAATCACAGTACTGGAATTCTAGACAGTGATGTCAAGCTACAGGGATAATAGACACAGTGATGTCACAGTACAGAGATAATACACACAGTGATGTCACAGTACAAGGATAATACACACAGTGATGTCACAGTACAGGGATAATACACACAGTGATGTCACAGTACAGGGATAATACACACAGTGATGTCACAGTACAGGGATAATACACACAGTGATGTCACAGTACAGGGATAATACACACAGTGATGTCACAGTACAGGGATAATACACACAGTGATATCACAGTACAGAGATAATACACACAGTGATGTCACAGTACAGGGATAATATACAAAGTAATGCTGCAGAGATGTGGCGCACAGCACAGGTAATCATTGTACTATCATTAGTACTTCCGTATCTCTGTGGACATGGGTCCCCTTAGTGGTTGGCCCCCAGCACAGCTGCTTTGCCGTTCCCTTGATATATACACCTGTGGTTTCTCTCTTAGAAGAACTTATTACAGGCCACTTTACATAATGAATATAAATGTTACCCCTCTGTATATTTCCACACAGCACTGTTGCTGACCGCCACTTAGCATTAATGGTTGATTAAAGTAAATGAAGGAAATGGTTCTAGATCATTTCTCTATAAAGCTTTGTTATTAGAACTTGATAAAACTATCACTTTCAGAAGAAAATAAGAGCCTAAAAAGTCACAAATATCCATTAAGACCAATTACAGAAACAGGATTCTTCTTTATGATACTTAGTAAGGATGAAGCTCATTCTGCACATTAACAATAAAATGCTAACGCTCATCAAGTTTATGATCGGGGCCCGATTTCCCCCGGTGTGCACGAGAGGTTAAAGTTGGAGTCATTTTGTTTGGTAATTTTTGCAGTAGGATGATTAGCAGCCGGTAATGTCCCTCCTGGGTCGGGGAAAGTAATGAAGTGTTCTGCTTCACAGCATTTCATTCACCGTGCAGGTTGTATTTTTTGTAAGACCAATATGTTACTATTGTTATTACTGGAGGAATGTGTATATATGATATATGAAGAATCGGAGGAATAACAAACATAAAATAAATTATTTCCTTAACACTAAATTTTGGGGTTTACATAAAAATAAATTATGCTTTATATTGTACTTTATATTTTGCTGTGTTATCAGTGCTTGTACGTCTCATCCAGGATACAAAGAGACAATTAAAAGGTTTTCCCATCTAAGCAAGTTATCCCTTATCCATCTGATAGAGGATAACTTGCAGATCGGTGGGTCTGAACGCTTAGACCTCTACTGATCAGGAAAAGTCCCCTGTTCTGAATGGAGTGGTTGTTGGGCAGCACGTGCATTGCACCATTAATTTCCATGGGAGCTCCAGAGATAGCTGAGCACTGTACTTTGGCTATCTGTAGTACCCCATTGAAATGAATGAGCAGTGTGCACCCTGCTAATCCACCACTTCACAGAAACTCCCCGTTCTCCTGGTAAGTAAATCTGTAAGTGAACTTGCTAAGATGGGAAAAACCCTTTGACGGGGGTTTCCAGGATAAGAAAAAAAATGGTGGACGACTTTTAAAATTTGAGCGACACCTGTCCACATCTCGTGGTGTTACAACTCACAACCACATTCACTTCAGTAGAGGTGAACCGGAAGTACCAGACTCAACCCATGTGCATCTTATCAAATCCATTCTCAATAACATTGAGTTGAAATGGGAGTCATAGGGAATTGAGATCACTTTTTGTGATTTTAATCCATTCTGAGCTCAAAAATTATTCCCCACTGGACAACCCCCTTTAATATTTCACAAATTTGTAAGAATGGGTTGTACAGTTCCTATCCAAGAATCATAAAGATCTGTATTTCTATGGGACAAACCTCCATGTTATTTATGGTATTTAAAGAGGACCTTTCACGTCCTCATGTATATGCGGTTTTACATACCGCTAGAAAGCTGACAGTGCGCTGAATTCAGCGCACTGCTGGCTTTCCCATTATGTGCCCCAGGGCTGGAGATATCGGAGGTCTAAATTTCACCGTTCACTGTCAGAAGGGCGTTCCTGACAGTCTAGCTGTGCTGTGAGGAACGCCCTGACAGTACTAGTCCATACTGGGCTGTAAGGAACACCCCTTTGACAGTACTCGACTATGGACAAGGACAAAGAGAGGGGCGTTCCTTACCGCCAAGTGATGACGCTGAGCTGTGAGGAAGGCCCCCTCAGTACAGTGCTATGGACGAGCACAGTCAAGGAGGGTGTTCCTCACATGATGCTAGACTGTCAGGAACGCCCTTCTGACAGTGAACGGTGAAATTTAGACCCCCAATATCTCCAGCCCAGGGGCACATAACGGGAAAGCTGACAGTGCTCTGAATTCAGCGCGCTGTCAGCTTTCTTTCTGTATGTAAAACCGCATATACATGAGGACGTGAAAGATCCTCTTTAAGCTTATTCTTCTTCCAGATACACATACACCTCATGTCATGTACAACTATTATTTTCCTTGCCAAAACTTTTGCACAAAAATGATCACCCCCCCTAAAAAGAAAGTAGGTTAAAGGGAATGTATCTCCAATCTTTTTACTTTTATTACAATTGCAACAATCTTACTATCATGACCCTATAACGTTATGTTTATATATATATATATATATATATATATATATATATATATATATTTAGAATCTATAGGGAGTTTAGTGTGCGATATATAACTGTGTGGAGACTTCAATGAGTGCCACTAATGTCTTACTATATTGGTGTCAATATCCTAATATATTAGATATAAGCAGTTTTATAATGCATCATAAAATTATACACTTTCCCATTGACAAAACTGACAAAAAAAAATCTCAACAGAAGGATTTCATTCCAGTGCCTAAGGATATTTTCACATGTCTCTAATGCTACTGTTTTTGGTAAAAAAAAATGACAAAAAAGTATCTTAAAAATTCATCTGAATGCACAGTGTTATTTATTTACTATTTACTAAGGATCGATTCAGGTAAAAACATAATTTTTTTGTAATCTTTTTAATTTTTGATTGTAGATTTTTTTTTATTATATTTTCTGTACAAGATTATCTTAGCTTCTCCTCTACTCTGTTTACAGCAATGAGGAATACGTTTTACAGCACAATCATGGCCAGAGACAACAATAAACTGTAGTCGACTTTATGGGATAGTTTTCTAGACATGCTCCATGCAGGGAGAGGAGTAAATAAGCTGTGACATCATCTATTGTCCGTTGTGAATGCAATGATGGGTCAGTGGTGTTAACAATAGAGGTGTTATCTACTTTTGTAATCCTGTCTGTGATGTGAATAAAAACTCCTCCAGAATTACCAAGTGTCAGTCTATTAGGCTTAGTGGCTGGAGTAAAAATTGTAGATTTTAGCATTTTTTTAAAATAAATATAATCAAATGGAAAAATTTTAAAACAGTACAGAAAATTCTTTAAAAATGCGTCTAAAATAAAAACTTGTTTCAAAAATGGGCCATTTTCTGGTGACACATTCCCTTTAAACCTCCGAGTTTGAGATTTTAATCAACATTAAAAAGGAATAAATAGTATATTTTGAAATGGTGAAAAAGACTTAGTAGAACTGTCTAACAGGTACAATTCCTGAATTTCATCAGTTCAATCCTTCTTTTCTTTGTCATCATTAGAACGCCACCAAATACATTAAGGAGAGTTTGTCACCAGAACCCAGCATATCAACCCAACCCCATAGACTGATAGGCTAGGTTTACCTGAATAAGAAGGTGTTTTCCCTTTGTGAATCAGCGCCTCTGTTGCCAAGATATCATTGCTTTTGTCATTATGCAAATTAGTTCTTTTGAGCAAAGAAGGTTCCAAAGAGGTATGCCCTCATTGCTCCAAAGAGCTTATTTGCATATTGACAATAAAGGCAATATTTCTTCAATGCAGGCAGCGATTCACAAGGGGAGAACACTGCTTGATTCACATGACCTTAACCTATCTATCTGTGGGGCTTGGTTCTGGTGAAAGACTCCTTCTAAGTTCTGGCCCATTCTGCTAAAATCAACAGGCTCAGTCAACATTCATTTTATGTGTATTGCTACCTTAAACCAAGCCCTAGATTATTGAATCAGTTGGGTCTCACGACACAATCAAGTAACTTTGTCAAATATTCCGAGCTTGAGACTATATGTATCCAACTTTTTTTTTTCATATTTTTTCATTTCGGTGAAAATTATTTTCTCATATTACAGATAAAAGTAAAGAAGCAAACAGAGCGACGGCATTCATTTTACATTCAGAAAGAAAAAGTAACACTGCCAAGACGGATGAAAAGGTTTGTCTTTCCTAATTTTCACAAAGTAAAAAGACATGTTTATATGTCAACCGTAGAAACATTTTTTGGTTGGGTAATTTTTTTTTCTCAATAGAAAATTGTAACAGTAATTATTTTTAAAAAACATTAACATTGTCAGTAGGCGATAAATAAATAAGTGTAATTAAATAGATTTGTTTAATAAAATGCAATCTCTTACATAATTTAATTACTTTCTCTCCTCTTTTGTTAAATAAGTTAAAGGATGATAAATTAATAATAAGTTTTTGAATTTTGTAATAGGCTTGACTTGTTGGTTTATGCTCTTCATTAAACTTTTTCATATATATCGGATTCAAGGACAATGTATTGAAGATGTCAAGTGAAGAGGACTGTGTGGCTAAAATCAACAAGCCTGTGGCATCAACACCGGTGCCTGGATCACCATGGTAAGGTTCAAAAAATTTCAAAAACATTTATTACTTTTTGGCTCTGTTTTTACCTATTTACAAAATTACAGTTACCAGGCAAAGCTTACAGAGACCAATGATGGCATAAAAAATAAGTTTGATAATGTAAATTTTTCTTAGTGTTTTACTTTATTTTACTATTAAATATTATTTTACCTTTTAATTATTTTAGTAACATAACTATATGAAACATGGGGGCCATTATATTAAGACCGGCTATTTGTGTGCGGGTCTTTATCCATTTGTGAGTTGGTGCAAGAATTATTAAGAGGCGTTGTTCATAATTTTGGCATGCCACAGGGAGGTTCCATGTGCCAGAAATTAAATCTACACCATTCATGGACTGGGGTAGGGGTCTGGTATAACTCATGAGTCATAGTAAATCCAGCAAGCTGAGATGCCTGGGACCCATCTAGATTCTGGCCCCTTTCCATCCACTTTTTTGGGGCACAAAGTAGAAAAAGCCACAAAAACCTATGCACGAGTGACAAAAATTGGGACTCTTCATGGCTTCTACACTAAAAATTGGGATTGATGCATGATAAATTGGCCCCATTGTTTTTAGGGTCAATTGTGGCTTCATGGACATCATTTTAGGGTATATATTTAGAATAATTTCAAGTGGACTTGCATTCTTGCCAATGCCTATGGGCCGCAGCTGTTATAGAGGAAGATGATCTAAAAAGTTAAATATATAGTTCTGAAGAATAATTCATTTAATTCTAAGAGCATTTTAGGCTTAGGAGTCCAGTGGGCAGTCCTTCTTTGTTATTGACAGCTCTCTAAGTGTGCATGCGGAGATAGTTGTCGATCAATGATCAGAACCATCCACTCGATACTTCACGTTGGAATGAGCAGGAATGTCAATAAAAAAAAAAATACTAAATAAAATCAAAGTATACTAAATCTTTTCCTACAAAAGCAAAACTATATAGTGTATAAATTAATCTGCTTAGCCCCTCCTGCTTTATAGTTGTGTATTGAACATGGCAGGTCCCTTTAAATAATACTAACCTTTAGTTTGTAGATTAAAAAACAAAAAAGGCAATCCCATAATTTTTATGTGTAATTTTATACCGTGCACATATGCATTACTCCAGTCCATTACAGTAGGAGAGTGGCTGTCAAGCATATCTACTCGCCACCTGCCGTGCCCATATGTTCATAAACTTGATATGTTTGGCATGGGTTATAGAAGTTGTCCAGTATTATGCAAATCACACTCATTTTTGGGCATGTTGCATATTTTCAAATTCACACCACATTATTTTTATATGTGTGTAAATTGAAGGATATTTGCTGCACATTTCACTATGTGCAGTGCATTTGTTCCAATCTAAGTGTGCATATCCTATACAGTTCTACTGTTTATTATGTATTTTTAATTTTTTTGTATATGCTTCATTTATTCTGCCCTTTAAAGGAGTTTGTCACCAGAACCCAGCATATCATCCCAGCCCCGCAGATATATAGGTTAGGGTTACCCCCGTTGATGAGAGGTTACTGATTTTGCTAATGTGCAAACAAGAATTGGGGACCTGAGATACGGAATCCCTATCCGCTTAAAAAGCAGTTGCACATATAAACCTGTGGACCCCATAGACTATAATGGGTTCCGTCTGGTCTCCACTCGGTTTCCGCCTTGCAGGACTTTTTTATGATCTGGTCTCTGATAGGAATGTTTTTTTCCCCTTTACTTTGGTTATGGGATCTACTCTTCCATATTCAGATGTGTCCACCCTTACCTTATATTAAATTTAGTTAAGGACTCTGATTTCTTGCAAAAAAAAAATCACAACAGCATTGTAACATGCTTTCAAAACTGGCTGCAATTCACAACATAACCACTAAGTGGCCACACTTTGTGAAATAAAGGATTGTGGCCAAGTATAACAAAATTATATTGTTTCAAAAAGCTGGTCATCTCATGACACATGGATATGTATATATGGGTATGCCAGCCAAGATGAAAACATGGCGATCATATCTCTATGTAACTGATGGGACCTTTCATTTATGGCTGGGGAATATTTATATTACCATTGCAGGTTGTTGTAACCTAAGGTTTGGTCAATAATATGGCACAACCCCTCAACTATTTGGATAGCAGTTGGAATTTTGGAAAACGCTATTGATCAGTTTTCTGAGAAATGAATTACAATATTGTTCCACAAACTAGGAAGTGAAAGTCTATAAACTTGTTATACACCGCAGAGTTTTTGCAGTCTTGCATATTTTACATAGGTTAGTTGAAGCACTTTTCATATAAGCCAATGAAGAAAATATACCCATGTTTAACAACAATTTTATTAAAAAAAAAAAAAAAAAAAAAAATCAATATTTTTTTGTCAACTTGGAAACTACTAAAGCAATTTTATGACACTTCTGATAATAAAGTTGGATTTGCATTTAAATTTAATGTGCCTGTGAATTCTGTAGCCAAATTTATGTGAGAGTGAAAAACGGCTCCGCAGAGATATCATGAAATGTGTTGTACAGCTGCGATAATAAATGTTTCTCTGACAAGAATCATAAGGAACGTCTCTCAAAACTACCTGATTTTGCTAAGTTATTTATTTTTGTAAAAAGATATCATTGCTATTGGGAACTCCGATATGCTCTAGTGAGATTTGTTTAGTCTATATTTTGCCTGGAGAGCCGTGATCTTGTTATGTCTCTAGCCTGTACAGCAAATAAAGATTATTCAATTAAGAACTTTTCCTCCAAAAAAGTGAGAGAGATATCTAATGTGATCCCAGCTCTGGGCCGAAAAGGACCTAAGGGCTCAAACAGAGCTGTCCTCATATATCCATGGTCATATCCTTGTCATGTTCGAAGAAATTTTAAGTCTTTGACTTTCAAGGTAAAAGTATACATTGAAGCTTCTCCAAAAGACCAGCTCTTTGAGAAGACCACCTGCTTACCCAGACCATTTCTGTTACGGATTTTCAGTTTTCCATACTAGCCATCTTCTTTGAGTAGACCACCCCCTAGAAGACCACTTTATGATACAATTTTGAATGGCTCCAAGATTTATTACAGGAAATTAATTTACATATTTCTCCCAGAGAGTTTTGCCTTCTTGCTGACTCTCCCTAAGTCTACGTTCTCATCTGCACCAAACTCCATCACAGTGTCTGCCGAAAATTGGCAGAGGAAAAAGTTGTACATGGAGTACAATTACCACCTCAAGTTTCAGTTTAAAAACAATGGACAATGACAGACCCAATTATAGTCAATGGGGTCAGCTGGGCTCCGTACGTCACCGCTGCTTTAGCATTCTGTCTCTATGTTTTTAGGGTCCCCCGAATTACCCAAACAATGGAGACACAATGCTAGTGGGAACCTAGCACAAGGAGAGTCAGTGCTTCAGTTTGCCCCTGTAAACCTATGTTTTACAAAAAATCATGATGTCCCATTTCAATTTATCCATCACAGTGAAATATTTTAGCTATTAATGGGATTTTCCAAACACAGTGTGTTCTATTTTACAGAAAATCAACCTATTTTTCAAACTGCACTTTTTTTTTTTTTTTTTTATCTGCGGAAAGAAGGGTATGTCCTCTGACTTAGAGCAAAATGACCTTCTATGAGATTTTACTAAAATTAATTAAAACACTAAACATTATTTATATAGATTTATTAGTGTCCTATGAGAATAAATTTTGATATTAGGGCTCCCTTTTTTGGATCGCTTATGTTGCCTAATGCACATGACCAAGTGTGCGGGCTGAAGCAATCCCAAGGGGGTTTCCCAGGCACCGTTTCATTCCAATGAACATGTAGCAGGTCCTATCCTGCCCATGCCATCAGAACAGAATGGATTTAAGGCCCCATAAAGGTGAGTGTATCACCACTATGCTTTTAAGCAATTTACAAATATACTTCAGCTGGCAGGTCAAAGACAGCAAGCAAAACAAGTTACCTATAATCCTACACCATTCTGGAGGGTAGAGTCTATGGCACCTCTGAGGTTTTCACCAGAGTCCGCCGCAAGGCAGGATGGACTTTTATGATCAGATACTCAGGTTGACCCAAGGGTCAATTCTAGGAGTTCACAGATTAAGCCAAAACAGTTAGTTCTGAGAACAAAAACCTAATTAAAATCACTAGCAGGTACCTGAGTAGTCTCAATACAGAGTTTAAATAACCCACCGCAGATCAGGATTGAGCAATGAGGAAAAGCTCTGGTTGGATCAGCATCTCTAGGATCTGACTGGCTACAGACCCAGCCAGAGTTTGACTCGTAGGCATAGGAACCTTAAACAACAGCTATAAGCAGTGCTGCACTGAAAAGTATGATGGATAGTATGATTACACAATTTGAGATACCTAACATATAGAAAATTCAAGTCTTAATAAACTCACCCCAATGTATGTTGGGACACAGCTACATATGTGCCCACACTAAACTGATCTCCAGTTTGCTCAAGGACTGCAAATTCTCATTAAACCAATTGGACACAATATCACAACATGCGAACAAAAGATTTGAAAGGCTGAATTTGAACCCTCCCCCCTTCACAATGTGACGTACATAGACTCGAATAGGATAATTAGCATATCATTTTGTCACAACATATCACAAAATCATGTTGTTTTTAGAAAAACTGCTTAACTTGTGATTCACCTATCTGGACATGGCCAGCCAAGAGAACATCTTACCAAGCACAGTTTAAGCAACAGCTATGTAGTGTGTATGTCCAACTTTGTAAGATGTAAGATTGGCAATGCAATCTCTAGTGGGAGGTCAGATATTGTAAAATGTCGATCACACTTAATCCAATAAGTGCCTTTTACCTTGTCATTTTATCTTTAACTTGTAAGGACGCTTCTGCTTGCATACAATACATTAACAGACAGCTCCTAAGTAAGTAAAATTCCACTTTTTGGCAGAGATTCAAGCTAGGAATAATTTTTTTGCAAGGATCCGCATCACGTCGAGTCTGAAGATGTTGTAAATATGTTGTACTGAAGGAATACACTGTTGATGTGTTCTCACAGAATGGTATTATTGGTGCTAACTGGAATCTGCATAATTTACAATGCATCTTAATTGCTTTCTGCTCTGTTTAATAACACAACTCACATGCCCAGCTGCTTACTGGCACATAACCATATATTTACTCCATCAGGTGCTCAGTCTGTAGGCTGTTTAAGCAGCTCTGATGCAGGTGGAACAAATTAGTGGTTCTCAGATTTACAAGCGAGCGTGAATGTAATCTACCTTTATCTCATACATCTACATCTATACATAGACATGCTTTGTGGCTTGTTTACCTGATATATTCTGTGTAATGACACCGCGCTCTATCATTTCAAATAGAATCTTCTGCCTTATTTTTCTCCAAACCTCAAAGGGATTTTTCAGCGTAGGCAAAGCTAGAATTCAAGTATGAACCAAAACTTCTTTCTTAGGTGTCTACACTCCAATGTTTAATGGGTGGGTTCAGTGACAGTTTAACTATTTATCCAATACATGTGGCCATAATCACATAAACAATCCTAATGACTCCCATAGGCAGTGTATGCCCGTGACTGCACAGGAGTGTCTGGTTTAATTTATATCTTACTTATGTTGCAAGGCCTGTCAGAGGAGTTCTCTGGCCCCAAAATGATCCACAGGATAGGTCATCGGTATGTAATCTGTGGGAGTTCAACACCTGGAACATGCAGATGCCTGAATCTGATAGTTGATGGAGAACATGTGCTGCATCACTCCTATTCATGTAATAAGAGTGGCACAGAAACCCCACTGACTGCATAGTAGTGCTTTGAATAGGAACAGTGCTGCACACATTGCCTGTTCAGCACCTGGAGGTTGCTGCAACAGCTGATCTGAATGGGGTCTTGGTGTCAGATCACATACTGATGAAAAATTGATTTGGAGCCTAAAGACCCCTTTAAAGGGTTGGATATTGACTTATGAGGCAGCTACTTTCCATCAGGTTGTGTTAGAGAAATAACTTTTTTTTAGAAAAAAAAAGCCACGTTGTATGTCTATGATAGGTTAACACAGCGAGATGTTGATTTCCATTGGCCACATTGTCTTAATTCTTCTTGTAGACATGATTATCATGAAATATGCAATGCCATATGTTTAATTATTTTTTGTAAATAAAACATATAAACAGAAGCACTAAATGAATTTTTATGAAATGTGTAAGGAGGGCAAGCAGTTTTGTTGGATCTGAAGAAGTCCATTATACTCTATTTAGAATAATTTGCCACCTGCTGTTTTTCCTTTATATCAGATGATGTATGATGTTGGGTCTTTCATACCTGGTGACAGGTCTTCTTTAACAGATCTCCAGTTTAGTTAACAATTTCTCATTAAACCAATTTGATACAATATCACAACATGATAACAAAAGACTTGAAAGTCCACATATAGACACAGATAGGATAGTTAGCATATCCCTTTATATTAGCTTATCAGGAGATCATGCCGCTTTGAGAAAAAGTTGCATAACTTGTGACACATCAGGTAAGGGTGGACACATCCATATAATAATTGGTAAGGGAATCGCTAAAGGAGCGATTTCCCCAGTAGCTGCTGGAGAACTTTGGGGGGAGGGGCACAACAAGACAGTGGACCCTAAGCTGAATCCCTCCCACTGGCCCTGGCTAACTTGCCCGATCTGTCCTAGGCGACAGCCGTCAACCAGTCGACAGTCCCTGCTTACAATAAGTGATACACAGAACGCAGACAGGACGAACACAACAAAGGGAGGTCAGCTAGCCAAGGGTCGTTAACAAACGAGCAATGCAGTACAAAATCACAATCCAAAAGATAAGTCAAAGGTAAGCCAGTGCTCAGGAAATCAGAAGAACAGGTAACAAAGAACAAGGAGTATAGCCAGTAAGCGTAATGCAATAGCAGGCGCCAATGGGAAAGTAAGCAAACAATAAATAGGGAGGAAGAACGCGCCCCAGACTTGATAGGAGGACAGGCTGTCAATCACACAGGTAAGAGTAAAGTTAACTCTTAGTGGAGCGGGTGGAAAACAAGGTGAAGGAAAAGGGTGTGGTAGAAAATCAATTAAGGAGGTGAGGAATAGGACAGTGTACAGACAATACAAGAAAAACCCAAAGGAAGGAATGATCACCAGACACACCTCCTGGGCCGCAGCGTGCGCCCGGAGGATGGTGCCAAAGCCCGGACAGGCAAGGATGTAACAATTATTTTATTTATTTTTTGCTCTGTTTTATTTTTGGATTAATAACATTCAGTTTTTCCATCATTCCTAGGTGTGTTGTATGGACTGGAGATGACAAAGTATTTTTCTTCAACCCTACAATTCAACTATCAGTTTGGGACAAGCCAATGGACTTAAAGAATCGAGTGGATATAAATAGAATCATTGAGGACCCCCCACATAAACGCAAATTGGAATCTTCCCCAAGTAACTAAGTGCTGTGATTATTTCATTCTATTTCATTCAATTACACAAAATATAAAGAAAATCTCACATCTTTTATTTAGTGATTATTGATAGGTATATTAGTTATATTGAGTCGTGAAACTTTCCACAAATGTGGTTAAGGACTTCAGTTTCACACTCTTGAAAGGCTGCAAATAATATCACAACCAAAAGGAGGTCACAAATAGCATAAACAACTGTTCACTATATACTTTAGTTACAGAAGAAGAGGTTGGTAACAACAGCTGATCTATGTGGGTGCTGGGTGTCAGAACCCCACAGATCTGATACTTGTGACATAGTCTAATGATTGGTTGTCAATATCAAAAACTAGCCAGTCTTGAAAAAAGCAAGAATGAAATTAAATGGATTGTCCCAGAGTCACACAATATCAAACATGTTGTGGACAGGTGATAATTGTCTGATCTCTGAGGGTTCCACAGGTGAGACCAAAACTGAACATAAAAAAGGGGTTTCTGTGTCCAATATTTTAATTGGAAGAGTGCACATGCATATGCACTACCACTCCATTTGATCTCTTTGTGACTGATAGAGATAACTATACTCTATAGTGATGGGCAAACCTCAAAGATTTGTTTCATGAATATTTACAAGGTTCACCCTCAAGATTTGTGTTTGATCAAACTTGTTAAGCCTGTACTAAAAGTGTTATTATTATTCTCTAAGGCCTCTTCAGGCCCCAGTGTATAATAAGGGGAATGTGCAGAAAGATTACAAAAATAAATAAATAAACCACCTCTCTCACCTTTCCTGGGTATCTGGTCTTTCCCTGGCATCCTTATTATTATCATTGTTATGAGTATGGGACAATCCCTTTAATACTCAGTGACTCTAAGTTATAAAATAATGGAATGTGACAGGTGTATATACTGTATGCATTGAGTTTATAGGGTTCTGAAATAAAACCATGTGGAAATCACCTGTGATCACTGGAAATAGCAGCCACCTATAGGTCACTATGTTGTATTACATTGTGGTTATTAAAATAAAATACGTGGGCCAGGTTTGCCATAATATTAGATCCTGAAACCCAACAGCTTATCTGTAGATCATAGAGGGTAATCCCAAGGGGGAAACCCCTCTATAATGTTTATATGATCTAACAGGGCATTTCTCCTATTATTAATGAGACAAAAACTAGCACATACCAATATTAAATAAGCCTCTACAGGCGGGCCAACAATCTAATAGAAAAAGAAAGTCTCTGCCAGAAGTCTAAATCAATTTGAGCACATGGATCTACTCCAACATCTCCAAATGATCAACGGCATCTAGGCCTAAAAGCTAAATATTAGTTCATTAGGTATTTTGTGTTTAGCTCCGAGATTGGGAATTAGTCCATTGTTTGGAGATGGAGACATTTGGCTTCTGAGACTGAACATAAAATTGTCATTATCGAAGTGTTTGGGGTATTTAAGCCTTCTGATTACTCTGGTTTTAAAGCTATTTTTTTTCTCCTTGTCTCTACTAGCTGGCAAAAAAGATGGACTTGTCCCAGAAGACGTTAATGATGAACACAGCTCCAAAATTAAGAGGAATAAGTGAGTACTCTATATGTGACAATGGGAGTTTACGTGTAGTTCATGTGTCAGTAAAGCATCATATGTAAGAGAACTGGATGTACACTATGTGTGCCAACAGGGCGTGATGTGTACTCAAGGTTTATGTAGTGCTTCATGAATCCTGTAAATTGAAATAGGGTTTAATGTGTACTGCTTGTACCTAACAAAAACATAAAGCGTATTTCCAATTATAAATGAATAGTACAGGTGAATATAAGAAACTTTGTAATATATCTTAATAAAGAAATGTATTTCCTTCTGCACTTATTAGGTTACTCTCCTCCTCCTTATCCTCACTCAGTCTTTTTACGTCTATACAATTTATGTCTGTATCCAGCTCACATATAGAAGTCTATGGAGAAAGGAGGAGGAAGAGTGGGCTGCTGCCGGCTATTATTGTTTATTTATATAGCATCATTAATTCCATGGTGCTTTACTTTTGAGGGTTTACATACAGTACACAAGATATACAAAACAAATACAACACTAACAGTGACCCACTGGCACAGTGAGATAGACGGCCCTGCCCGCAAGGGCTTACAATCTATGAGGGAAGAAGGATAGAGACAGAAGGTGAGGGGAGAGGCTGTACAGATGGTGGTGTGGTGACAGTAGTGTTATTGGAGGTTGTAGGCCTTCCTGAATAGGTGAGTCTTCAGGTCCTTCGTGAAGCTTGTGACTATGGGGGTCAGCCTTAATGTGTCTTGGTAGTGAGTTCCAGAATATGGGGGATGCACTGGAGAAGTCTTGGAGACGATTGTGTGAACAGCGGATAAGAGCAGAGCAGAGTAGGAGGTCTTTGGAGGATCGGAGGTTACGTGTGGGCAGGTAGCGGGAGATTAGGTCAGAGATATATGGAGGGGACAGGCTGTGGATGGCTTTGTATGTCAGCGTTAGTAATTAGAACTCTATTCGCTGGGCGATGGGTAGCCAGTGAAGGGATTGGCAGAGGGGAGCGGCCAATGAAGAACGGGGGGAGAGGTGTATTAGGCGAGCAGCACGGTTTAGGGTGGATTGGAGGGGGGGTGAGGGTGTTAGCTGGGAGGACATGGAGAAGAGTGTTACAGTAGTCTAAGCGGGAGATTATGAGGGCATGGACTAGCATCTTTGTAGTTTCAGGGGTGAGGAAGGAGTGGATTCGGTGGATGTTCTTGAGATCTTAGCAGTATAACTATTTGTGTGTATTTTCCAGCAGTCTCCACCGTAGATTTCAATATAAAAAGTAGATAAACATATTTCTTTAATAACATATATTATAAAGTTCCTTATATTCACATGTACTATTCATTTATGAAATGTTGTTTTGTAATTGAAAGTACTCTTTTTCTGAGAATATAATATCGATGACCCATGCTTAGAGTAGATTATATCACTACCACTCCAGCTAGCAATGTGCTCCTTTTGTTGTTTAAAATACACAGTGCCATACATTCAATTGTGGCTGTGCCTGGTATTGCAGCTCACAGTCTCATTCAGGAGCTAGTCATTCTTCCAGTCAGATATTGGTATCCTATACTAAGTCACAAATATTATGTTACTATATGTGTTAAAAGGATTCATATTCAGATTCAGATGAATGTTTACTGTTCCTAGGAGTGTACTGCTACAGCCACTAGGTTTAGTATTTCCAATTCTGCCTGTCATGACAGTGGCTCTCACTTGTGCTGTCTGATTCCTGTTGTTGTGGTCAGCATAGATATGAGTTTCAGCCTTGAAGAGACAGGAAATTTTCAGTGAAGTAAAACTGGTTGGGACATAGAGTTCCATGGTTCTGGCCAAAAACTGAATATTCATTTTTTTCTAGATTTTGTCTTTTTATAAGAATTTCCATACCTAGGGGACTTCACACTACTGTTGCTAATGTCTGTTGCTTTCTTCCATCATAGGATGACAGCAATGGACATTAAACTGTCACAAAGAACAGTCACAGACTGATTCTGTGTCCTGTCCCATTGACACTAATGTAAAGTCCTGCATGCACACCCCCTTACAGTACTAGAAGGCATTAAAGATGTTGTTTGATGTGGTAAATCCCATTTTGTTGAAAGAGTCCCTCATGATAAGCTGCAGGTTACAGATTGCCCAACTGCTAAGATCTCAAGATCTATGGGCTGTCCATGTAATGTATCGACTTGTTGGGTCCTCCAGAGTAAGTCAATGTTCACATCTGCGTAGGAGGCTCCTTGGTCATACAGTCTGTCTAAAATGACAGATGGAAAAGTCCTGAATGCAAGATTATTTCATCTGGTGAAATAACGGAAAACATAACAGACCTCATTTTAGTCAATGAGGTCCATCAGGATGCAGTGGTGTCTGACATTTGACATATCTGTCTTTACTGTTTTGTCTGTTCTTCTGTTTCTAAGATGGAACAGAACAGGGGATAACAGCAAACACTGAAATAATTTCACCCTAACCAATACTTTTGGCTCTCATTGATAGAGAATATTCTTGAATGAATGACCCCGACTACATAGTTGCATAGTTACATAGTAAATGAGGTTGGATGAAAACACAGGTACATCAAGTCCAACCTATAACCCTACAGTGTTGAGCCAGAGTAATGCAGAAATTCCCATGAGTCTGATGCCAATTGCCCCATGTCAGCGTGAAAAAACTAGAGATGTATTTTTCTTTAGCTTTCCTCTTGGCTTGACATGTCCCAAGATGAGGGACATGAGATGAAAAGCTCTGAACGCAAACATGATTTTGTATTACTTTATTGGAAGTTGTTGTCGTGCATCTTTCCACCTGTCGAGGGTCTTGCTACCTTTTTGTATTAAAGAAATTTAAGTCCTTACTAAAATTTTTAGAAAAGTAATTTTTGGAAAATCTGTATTCGCATAATAGTTCCAAATGGGGTTTTCTAAAGCAGACGTCCCCTTTAAATGTTTTGAGAAAACTAAAACTTGAATAACATGTTGGACACCAAGCCATGTCACATCATTAAGTTGTAACTTGTCTACAGTTTTCTAGCTTTGTCATTTATCATTCACGTTGAAGCCAGTAATTAATCTCTCTGGCATTAAAGCAGGCAGCTATGTGACACTAATGTTCTAATGGACTTCTTAATTAGACGTTGTAAGCAAATAAATGAAGACTTAATTTCGGAAGCAGTGCAGAATATGCCGAGGAACCGCAAGCTACACTCAGCTCTAATGTCCTAACGACAGGGTAATAGATTTTGTAGGGTTCTTCTGAAGATTAAAGTATGTGAAACTTCAAGGTGATGTTTTATGTTTCAGTGATTTCATTAGATTTTCTATAAACATGAACGTTAAGTACAAAAGTCAAACATTGACGGGTAAAATAGCAAAGAACCGAAAAAAAAAACAAAGATTTCAGTAAAGTAGTACAGTGTGATGTTGTAAGTACCATATTCACAGCACTAGATAGGTGTAAAGTAGCTAAAACATACAGTACCATGCAAAATGTGTGGAAAGGTGTTGAAAAAACGCTGCAAAGTAAGAATGCTTTCAGAAATAGACTGTTAATAGGTTATTTTTTGTTAATTAACCAAATAAAGTGAAATGTATAAAAGAGAAATGTAAACCTCCTCAATATTTGATGTGAGCGCCCCTTGGAGGAAGAGTCCTGGAAATGGTGATATGTCATCCAGTCTGTCTGGGATGACATGAAGAAACAGACGGATTGGAGCAAGTCTACATCCACAGAAGATCTGTGCTTAGTTCTCCAAGATGGCGGGAACAACCTCCCTGCTGAGTTCTACCAAAAACTGTCTGCAAGTACCGAGAAGAACTGATGGAAGGCAAAGGTCACACTAAATATTGATGGGATTTACGTTTGTTTTCATTTCATTGGCTTGATTTTGTTAATTGACATAAAAAATTATTAACGCTATTTTTAAAGGATTCTTATTTTGCAATTTTTTTTTTCCACACATGCTTAAAACTTTTACACAATACTGCACCTAGGTGAATGGTCATGCTACTGGTAGAGGTAGAGTTTTAAATTTACCTTGCACCATAATCGCAAGTGTTCTCTAGGAGTTTCCTTGAAGTGTTTGGCCATAATTCATTGTATCTTGGTATTTATACATCTACATTGGGTATTCCCATTCTATAAAGTGGGGACATCTCTCTAGGATTTTGGACCACCACCAGTCTTGGGAATTCAGAGGCCACAGCACTTGCTACACGAGGTGGCTATCCTATTCTTTCAATGGCTTTTGTTGAGATCTGTAGACACAGGTGTATTGGAGTTAACCTGGCTTTATGCAGTAGGAAATATTTTCACAGTGTGATATCATCATTGAAGACTGCAAAAACCAATGAAAAGCCATTGAAACATCACTTTATCAATGGCTTTTCATTGTTTTTCGTTGACTTATAAGATATTATACTGTGGGAATTTATCCCACTGCAGAAAGTTGGGTTAACTCTGCTTCATCTATACAACAATATATTATTAGGATCAGTCAGTGTTAAAGATGGGCGAATCAGTTCGTAATGAACCAGATTTGACGAAAAAGTTCCAAAAGTTCATAGTAATAATAATTTCACTTTCGGATTTGTGGGTGACGAACCCCCAAAGTTTGTCACCCACGGACGACAGTGAAATTATTACAGTATATTCTGGGTTCTCTATAATAGTGGAGGTGTAAAAAAAAAAAAACGCTACACTCACTTTCCCCTTTTTAGGCCTCTATGCAGCATCTGCAGTTCTCTTTGCATCCTCTTCTGGGTGACATCATGTGCCCAGGGTCGGTGTGTGTTTTATGTTTGTGCTTCCCACTTGGCTAGTAGACCCTAATTTACATCAGCACTAAAAGGGCTTATATCTTTGGAATAACTGAATAGATTTTGAGACACAACCCCAAAATGTTCAGGGGGGACAGTGCCTTTCAGAAGATGTGTCATTGGGATTTTCAGACCTGGTGACAGGTCCACTAGACATATATACATATCTGGAGAATGAAATATTTTGAGGGAGTACATAAGTAAAATGGATCATTTCAAGCAATTCTAAAGCAATAAAGTTTGAACAATACGGCACAAATGACAGGTCTGACATTATAATCATTATGAATATGTTACATATAAATGAGGGGAAAAATGGACAAACTTAGATAAAAGTATAATAGTAAATTATTAGCTTTCTGCACAATTGCTGTGAGACTGACAATAAAAGCTTTCCTATGTATAAAGACCAGTAGTTACCATTCCTTACTATGGACCCAAAATAAAAGAATGTTCGACACGTTCCTTCACCTCGACGCCATTATCTTACTGTAATTATAATCAGAATGCATTTCTGAAAATTATACCAATTTTTGTGTGTTTCGAATGATATATGCCAAATTATGTTCCTTGTGTTATTATGTTTGTGTCACAAATGGAATTTTCACCTGAAAATGGAAATTACAGTACTTTTTGGGTGATGAATAAATTGTAGATTGCGGATTAGGGATCAAATGTCAAACTATGTTCACATCTGTGTCAGAGTTTATGTTCGAAGAGTCTGGCAGAAATCCCGGACAAGCCCTGCAAGGCCCTAGGTCATAGTCAATGGCATCCCTTGGGCTTTGTTGCTGTTCGTCATTAGACTGTTTCTCTATTCTTCTGGCCCCCGATGGACCAGAAAGACGAACAAACTGACACAAATGTGAACGTTTCATCAAAGGGACAAGTGTTTTAAGTCTTGGAATGGGGAAGCAGTCCAAAAAAGTATAGTAAAATTCCTTTAAAGGGTTTTCTCCATTATGAATATGTGTTTTCCAGTCTGATTGCTGGGTGTCCAACCACTGGAACCCCCAGTGATGATAACAAGGTCCTGAAAGTTTCCCTTCATGATTTATGTAAATAGAGTGGTGATTCAGATTTATTGCCATTGTGGGACTGCAAAGATGATGATCTCCAACAGTTGCATAAAATGGAATGCAGCGGTGGCCACAAATACTCTACACTGCTCCATTCACATGAAGGGGAACTTGCAGTCCCCCAATATCCTGATCACTGAATGCACCACCAGTGATCAGACACTTATTCCCTACTAAGCAGAAAGGGGATAAGTGTCTAAAGATGGAAAAAGACCTTTAATCTAGAAAATTTTCTACTGAGGCTGAAGTAATTATCTAAGACCTCAACATTTGGATTCCTAATAATTAATGACTTATCAGCTTAGCAGTTTTCTTTAGTTAAGATGACACACCCCTCCAGAGCGTAACATTTTTACTCCAGACCATTTAGTGTCTGTTGCTCAAAATTAAGAAGTCTGGGGTCTCTTCAGACCCACTGAGCATGAACACAAAACAATCCTTGAGAGATTGGGACATCTGTATTATGAAAGGTCCCAACTGACGCCTCTTAATAATTCAGGTGGACTCCCATGCACCGATGGAAATCAATGCTAGTGAAGAACTGCTGTAGATTTCCTATATAACTCACCAGTTTTCTGGCATGAGTTACAATAAATTTGTGGGACCGAGGTATGCCCACCCAAGTGTGTCCTACTCTCCGCCCCGCTCTTCCCACTTTGTAAAAAGTGGTGAGTGTGGTTCATAAATAATGACGTGGTGCATCTTTGAGGCAAGAAAGGCCTTTGCATCAAAGATGTACCTCCCAATACCTTGTGCTCTGTTGTTCTCTCTCGGGCACCATTCCCTCCTCTGCTGGGACTCACCACAATGGAAACCAAGAGGCTCGTAAGAATGCTGAGGTCACTGATTGGTCTCAGTGGTCAAGTGTGCCTCTCAGCTTTCATTGTGGTGAGTCCCAGGAAGGAATAGATAAACTGGATAAACTATCCGAAATTGGATGACAGAACGCCGGCGAAAATGATTATGACTCTTTATTTTGCTTAACAAAATTCTGGACAATCCCTTTAAGGCTCGCCATAAGGAATAATATAAATTTTAGACATAAATTTTTTTTTTTTTCTGCACTTGCACACTGTACCGTACATAAGCAGCCATTCTTTTCTGTTCCACCTTCAAGGGAATTCCGAACCCATCAACAAATGTAAATAACAACATAAAAAGCAGAATTATTGATTTGGCAATTTTTATGGACATAAATTTCGAGGTAAGGAGTTCTAGTGACAGCAGCCGTTGATGAATGGGCCTATGGTTGAATAAAGCTTGTTTCCAGAATCAGAGCTCACTACATCATATACTGTATCATTCTTTTGTGGCTGCAAATCCATGAATAATATATGGAAAGCGAAGCTGAAGTGATTCCTCATTTCTATTCAAGAAAAGCGAGCAGGGGAGCTGAGCCGGACCTCTAGAGACCACTAAAACTACAACCTTTTATGGATTCCATAAAAAATACCTCTCCACCACATGAAGCTTTACCATCTCTTAAAGCTGCACATATTGAATATGGTAAAACTACTTCACTTGGTCGATTGATCCAAATAATAGCAAAGTTATAATCAAAATTTGTACAAATGTAGCCATCTTCAACTTGAATCTCATAACTCGCGACACCTTGATAACTCATAACAAAAGCCATTGCAAGCTATGGCAAAAGCACGAGCTAAAAGGGGTTTTCCCATGAACATAACCATATCGAAATTTGTAGACAATTAAAATTTAAACATTTTTGGAAATAAAAATAATTGCAAATCTTACAGTGATTTTAAGATTTTCTGTAACCATCTTAGTGGTGATATCTTTTGTCTTAATCGGTTGCCTTAATTTATGTTTTCAAAAATGTTTTACATTTAAATGTCTACATTTAAATATGGTTATGTTAGTAGGAAAGCCCCTTTAAGGTGATTAGAAACTGTTTTCTTAACTTGTTAAAAGTCAAGTTAAACCTGGTTGCAATATGTCTTAGAGCAGGACACTGTATTAATTAAAGAAATTGTCCAGGACTAGACTATTTTTTTCAAAAGCAGTGCCACTTTTGTCTATAGGCTGTTTCAGGTACTGTAGCTCAGCACCATTTACTTGGAATGAACTGCAATACCAAATATGAACTGATGTGTGGTTTTTTTTTATTAATAAAAAAACAAAAACAAAAAAAAACAGAAGACTTTTCTTTTCTACTCTCACAGAACCTCTTGAATATAAGCAATTTTCTAATTTATTCTTATTAACAATTTTAATCTCTTATATTATTAAAGGCTGCCCCCTTGTTAGGCAAAGCAGCTGATGGACGGTCATGTTACCAGATTGGTTCATCCGCCTCCTCATAATGTGCATTTGTTTGCCATGAGCAGAGGTTGCTATAGGATGGAACTAGTCACATGACCTTCCATCAACAGCCATTTTCATACAGGAAGTCAATGAAAGCCAAGAAGACTGCTTTGCCTGTAAGGGGATCAGCACTTTACAAGGTAAGACTAGGTTTACATCTGCGCACGGGTCGTTGTCGTTCGGGTCCACTGGAGGACCCGAATGACGGAGAATCAGACTGCTAAAACAGCGACTACCCAAGGACACCTGCAGACTCCATGGACTATAATGGGGTCTGCCAGATGTCCGCCATTTTTATACTGTAAACTATACGACTAACATTGAATAGTACAGTTGGCATACAGGAATAACACTATTTCTAGTCATTATATAACTTGGAATCTGAATTTTGTGTTAGCAGTTCTTGCCTTTACAGACTCTGTGTGTAATTTACAGTTCTCCCTATGCTGGGAAATGGAGACTTGCTATGATGTCTCCCACGCATCATTACGCATCAAGACGCATCAGCAAGATCATATAGGATAGATGTATATAAAGCACTTGGAAAGATACAAAGCTTACTGTTATTTGCAGCAGTCTCAGTGTGTGGGTTTCTCCTCTCTCTGCTCACTTCTCCCCTTCTCCTCTCCATAGACTTTTAGTGTGGGTTTTAATATGACACATTTGTAAATTTCCATTCTAAGTGATTTCTTCTACCCTGAAACTGGATGTTACAGAGGAAGAAAAGCTGAGTTCTGTGATATATAAGTTTATGTAATGTGGACCAAGATTTCTAAGTAAAAAACTGAGTAAGTCCTCCTAGGAGAGAAACAGAGAGTCCTGATTACGCCATCCCCATAGAGTGGTAGACAGCCTTCAGTGTACAACGTCAATCACTGTGTGTGGGTGGAGAAATCAGGACTCTCACTGTCTCTCCTAGAAGTCCTGTCAGAATTTATTCCAAATGACATAATAAACCTATATATGACATAGCTCTGCTTCTCTCCCTCTATCATATAATCCTATATATCACAGAGCTCAGCTTCTCTCCCTCTATCATATAACCCTATATATCACAGAGCTCAGCTTCTCTCCTCTATCCTATAACCCTATATATCACAGAGCTCAGCTTCTCTCCTCTATCCTATAACCCTATATATCACAGAGCTCAGCTTCTCTCCTCTATCCTATAACCCTATATATCACAGAGCTCAGCTTCTCTCCTCTATCCTATAACCCTATATATCACAGAGCTCAGCTTCTCTCCTCTATCCTATAACCCTATATATCACAGAGCTCAGCTTCTCTCCTCTATCCTATAACCCTATATATCACAGAGCTCAGCTTCTCTCCTCTATCCTATAACCCTATATATCACAGAGCTCAGCTTCTCTCCTCTATCCTATAACCCTATATATCACAGAGCTCAGCTTCTCTCCTCTATCCTATAACCCTATATATCACAGAGCTCAGCTTCTCTCCTCTATCCTATAACCCTATATATCACAGAGCTCAGCTTCTCTGCTCTATCCTATAACCCTATATATCACAGAGCTCAGCTTCTCTCCTCTATCATATAACCCTATATATCACAGAGCTCAGCTTCTCTCCTCTGTCATATACACCTATATATCACAGAGCTCAGCTTCTCTCCTCTATCATATACAGCTATATATCACAGAGCTCAGCTTCTCTCCCTCTATCATATAACCCTATATATCACAGAGCTCAGCTTCTCTCCCTCTATCCTATAACTCTATATATCACAGAGCTCAGCTTCTCTCCCTCTATCCTATAACCCTATATATCACAGAGCTCAGCTTCTCTCCTCTATCCTATAACCCTATATATCACAGCTTCATTCCCTCTTTCAATATACTGCTCTCAGATATGGCAGTAGAAATCACCTATTGGGTTTGCTTTATATATGTATATAAATGACCTTCTATTGTAACTTTATTATAAAGCTGTGATAAATGTTTGCCAAAACATATTTTTATTAAAGGACAGAGGATTCCCATTCCATTGAACAAGGAGAAGAGGAGGACGAAAAATCTATGGCCTTGAAATCATTGCCCCCTTTGGAAGAACGGATGACGTGCTTCAGGAACATGCTACTTGAGAGAGGGGTAGGAATGCTCATCTACTGTAGCTTTATGCTTTGTTTAATTTGTATTCTTAGTCCTATTGGTAAAATTCTGTTTCTATGCTGGTGAATGTGATGGGGGGGGGGGATACTCCTAACCCATTATGGCAACAATAATAGTTCCCTAGATCAAATGACTGTTTCTCCATGTTTTTGTGTGGTAATAACTTTTCATTACTCACATTAGGTGTTTTATATGGACTTTTCATTTTTTTTTCTATCACATTTTATTGCTGCGGTATTTTGCATATTATTTTCATACACATTTATAGTATACAACCCTGAGGGGCATCATATTTCCCTGGTTAGCATTTTTACATGTCGTCATGAGAATTCAGAGCTTAAATAAAAGCAAGAGAAAATTTGAATATAGTTTCTAGTGTTTGCATGGATTTCTTTCCAAGGGAAATCTGATTTCTTGCCACATTTCAAGAATACTGATAGATAAGAAATAATACTGATTTTGAATAACGAGGACAGGGGGAATCATAAGTGAATATCTCTGTATACTTTATGTAGGGCGACATTGTTCTAAATTGATTTAAATCTATATTAAAATGGTTTTCTAGGATAATTTAAAAACTCACTGTGATTGGGGTAAAATAGAGAAAGAAATGAAAATATTAAATATGTGGGGATCCAACACCTGCGACCCCTGCAGATCTTTGGTACCGAGGCATCACGACTCTTGTTGTGCTGCTCACTCTCCGTACAAACTGTAGTGGCGAGTGTAGATCCTGCAGCACTATGCATTAGACTTCAATGGAACAGAACTGCAGTACCTACATTCACCACTACAGTTTGTACAGAAAATGAGCAGTGCTGCTCTCCTTTGCTGCCTTGGTACCAGAGATCTGTGGGGATCCTGGGTCTCGTATACCCCCACATCTAATATTGATGACCTATTCTAAGAATTGGCCATCAATTGTAGGAAGTCAATAAATATGCCACCAAGAGGAGTCAGAATTGGTAAATTTGTATATAGCTGCTCCGAATTCTAACAGTGTTTTCAACTGGTGATATCTCTGGAAATAATACAGGTAGAACTTACATCTTTGTGTCATATTACAGCTGATAATCTCACTATTCAACCACTTTCCTAAGTTTTATAATGCCCAAGATATAACTGCTTGAAATGACACCCACTTCAGTGTTGGCAATAGAGAAACAGACAAAAAGTGGAACTTTGTGCAGAATTTAACAGAAAGGAGCAACGTTTGTTAAAAGCATATTCATTTATTTTAATTAGCCTCAAAAATTCTACCAGAAAATCTAAAGTTGTTCAAAAGTTTAGGTACAGATCTATTTTCAAAAAGATCCCAATGAGCACCGAAAGACTTCTAATGTGGTTTCAGTGTTTTTGCCTGCAAGACCAGTGCTGCATACTAAGATATTTCTTTTGTCAAAAACATCTGAACCATAATGGAACACAAAGAAAAGCAGAAGAGAACAGAACATTGCACATTGATATCAACATGAGCAGTACCAAAGGAAAAGCCCAGATATTGTACAAAAACCAAACAACGAAAATAGCTCTGCTATATCTGTAGGAGTTTCCCTTTAACAGATAAAATATAAAACTACCTGAAATAACCTTCTGATCTTTTTATAATGATGAGAATGTTCTCTTCCTAATGACTAGTGTATTGTTCTTAAATATTTACATTTCTTCCATAACAACCGTTACGTCCTCCCGTTCCTCGGCGAGGAATCTTCTAATTATCTGCGTCTCAAGTTCATTAAAGTGTCAGCCGACTATAGCAAGACGGAATGTGAAAAATGTTTAGAATGGAACTGACTGTTTTGAATGCTCCGCAGGTGTCTGCATTCTCCACATGGGAAAAGGAGCTGCATAAAATCGTGTTTGATCCTCGATATCTGTTACTAAATTCGGAAGAACGAAAACAGGCAAGTTCTGTGTTCTACGTAAATGATAGTCCTATGACATTTCACAAAAGAAAGTGTTACTTTCCTTAACATGTATGCAGTGTTTACAACTAAATTTGCAGGCTATATATTATTTAGGTGGAGCATGTTACATGGAATGAATTACCTTGATTTTGTGTTACTAAACCTTGGTTAAACCAGTCAACTAAAGATATCTGTCATGTGTGGAAACCAGAGATGTCAGCCTGGGAGAGTTCTACACAGGGGGGAATCGCAAATGGCAGATTGCGGTGAAAGTGGGAGTGGCCTTTTCAGACTCCATATAATAATATCAGAATTGCAACTTTTTTTTTTATGCCATTTATCAATCACTTTAAATATTGTATTAATTTATTAATATTAATTATGTTATGTTAAAATTATATTATATTATGGCAGATAGGCACCATAACAGCCTTATATATTCTCAAAAGGAAACTTCAATAGTATTTTTCTTTTCATGCATAATGTAAGCTATATCACTATATGCCATTGTATTGTATGCTTACATAAACATACAATGTACAGATATATAGAAAAATATCTCTATATAACTAATGCATTATGCATGTGAAGAACAATCGTATTGAGGTTTTGGTCAGAGAAATCTCATACTGAGACCAGTGAGGATCCTTTGGTTCAACCATTAGGGTGCCAGTCTTTCATATACAATGTCTGGGGTTTGAGACCCAGGTGAGTCTATTGAAAATTTACACAGAATAAATTGTTAAATGGTGGATCCTCCAGCAACCTCCTTAATAATATTCATTATGGTAATGTAACAGTGCAATGAATCCTAATGAAGCAGCTGGCAGGGTGAAAGTGAACATTGAAGGGGAGACCAGGCACATATCATGCATTAAAGGGATTTCATCCAATTATTTTTATACTTTTTATGGTAGTTTTTTGTTTTTCTTATCACAATGATCACACTCATCACAGATTACTCCCAATATGTTAAATCTCCTGACTAGAAATGGTCATCATTCATTGTGATGAATATTTGTGAGGTTCGACCCTCTGGTTTGCTCTTATACTTTTAAAATGAAAATTTTAAAAAACTCAGGTAAAATCCAGCTCCATCAGAATGGGTTTGTCATCCCTACTCTTGATTTGTAGAGATGATTTATCAGCTTGTGTTGTATTCAATGGAGGAATGGTCAGAGGTCATCTTATTGTTATTGGAGGTCATGTTTTTAATGAATGGAAACATTTGTATTGTAAAGTTGGAGGAAGATAAAGCAGGATCACACTGAGACTGCTCAGTTCCTCCCCTCCTTTTCTCTGCAAAGTGATCTGTGCACATGTTTCAGAGCATGCCCACAATATTCTGCCATAGCAGTTGAAAAGATGTGCCTGCAGTAAAGCAAGTCTGTGGAACATGGCTTATTCCATCATCATCATCAAGGAAATACAAATATACATTAATAAAACTTAGAGAAGAACTGCGTATATGTCCTAATGCAGATTTTTAATTGGTATGAAACTTGATTATTACTTTTGGTGTTCTTAGTGTTCAGTCTCAGAATGCCCACTTAATCTGTCCATTTTTTCTGAGAAGGAGCCTTGTTCCGCTTGTTCCTATTGACTGTCTTGCATAACATGAGGAATCACTGTGCTACCCATGTACAAATGGATCCAGCCTTTTGGGGCTGAACTACAGACTTAATAAATATGACCATTTTTGCTTAGTAGGTCTCCCCCAGTATCTTTAGTGGGCATGAATTTGTATAGTATACAGAAAGTAATTATTTAGACATAAGATCCAACATTGTCCTCTTGGATCTGACTTTTTCATTACACTTTTGGTAAGAAACTGAAAAAAATAATGTAACAAAACTTCTGCCATTCTCCTGCTATAACACATGTAAATTGCATCACTTCTAGGTGTTTGACCAATTTGTAAAGACTCGAATTAAGGAAGAATACAAAGAGAAGAGAAGTAAATTAATGCTTGCCAAAGAAGAATTTAAGAAGCTTCTAGAAGAATCCAAGCTGTCGCCAAGGTATTATTATTGCTTCTAAAAAGTGAATCATAGTAGGTGGCATCACAGTATTTGTAATTCTGCTTTTTCTACTGAATTCCGGTTCACACCTAAAGTAAATTTATGTGAACCAGTGTATTCTGTAATTTAACAAGTATAAGGTGACATATTCACTTACTAGTACTACAAGGAGGTCGTGCTCTGGAAGACCTAGCATACATTATTTGGGCAGCACATGTAATGGCCATTGATTTCACTGGAACTGTGTAATGCTTCATTTCCCCTGTGGTGGCGCTACAGGGGTTCTTGAAGGAGTTTTGCGCTATCCCTTTTTTTCGTCAAATCCCCTTCAAATAAAGGCATAATTTGGGGGAGAGACTGCAAATTTATTTATATCCTCATTCTATGCAGAGGTAGAGTCTTATGGTGGTGAAGCACTATGTACCAAATGCAGTTATAACTGCACTCAGTTCCGGGGCCACTGAATATTTGCAGGCTATCTTTCATTATTGGCCTCATTGGCAGCAAAACATCACAGTCAGTAATGGCAAATAGCCTGGAATTAATGTTTCATTTACTTTTAAGGGAAAGCACGTGTCCTCAGAATTGAGCACAGCTATAACTGCGCCCATTACATATTGTGTTGCCCAACAATCTTGAAACATATCAGTGTCAGAGGAGCTCCCTCACACACAGAGTGGAAGAGTATAGCAGCTACAGTTATTAGTGAGCCATTTACAGCAGCCTCCTACTCCCCCTTCCCTTCTCCATAGACTAATATGTAAAAATTAACTCAGCTTGATAAATGGAGAAGGAAGCAAATTTCTTAGCTAAGATATATTAGAAACTTTCTTATTTTTATCTGTACCATTAATTTATGAAAAATTGTTTAATTGGAAATAAACTTAAAATAATTAAAGCATAGTAGTTAAATCAGTTTAAAGCAACTTTTCTCTTTTTTAAGATTTGATAATGTCAGTGCATTAAATTCTAAAATGTCATGATATTTAGAAAATGAAATTTTATGCCTGAATATTTTCTAATTATTCTAATTATTCTTAATTTGGAACAATAGGAAGATCTGACAGTCTACCTGCAAGGAAAATATATAGCCATGAAACCAAATTGATAGGCATTGTGAGGCAACTTGAATTAGTTGGGGGACATATGAACTTTAATATTATTCTAATGCCTTGTAAAAGCAATTCTTTACTTAGGACTCTGTCTTTTCGGTAGAAGGGTTCTCTGATAAAAGTGTTCTATTAGCTATCATATGGAAAATGACGTATTACTCAGTTCTTACTGAAACCAATGTTTTTTTCATGTAATATCAGCTGTTTCTGGTTCTCCAGAGGAGGAGGATTCCCTCAATGACCCTATTAGTGGTCAGATTCCCCAAAAGAGTATTTCAAAGTAAGGTTTAACTGCAATGGGAGATATTAAGTTGACCATATACCATGAGTAGCTGTTGGCTGAATGTCCATTTAGAGCCCCGACCAAACATTTGTGTGATAGAGACTTCTGGTGGTGACTTATCTCACTGATAGAGATGAGCAACAAGTTCAATGAGGTTTGCTAGGTATCTCTGTAATGTCAGTGGGGGATCACTGAGGCTCAATCACAGACCTCAGCAGTCCTCCAGGGCCACTGACATCACCTAGAAAACCGGAAGAGGCCAGAAGACATTCGAAAGAGAACACTGGATACCGCAAGAGAGTCCAGGAGAGGCAAGGGAGGCTGTTTATTTTTATGCACCTCCCCTTGGCCTTCAATTATACTCTGAAGAGACCCCAGAGTATAATAGAATTTTCGGTTAAAACAACTCTGACGGGTGAACTTCGACAATATTTGTGAAATGAATCTCTCAAGGTTTGCCGTTCTCTACTCCCTTAGAACAAATGGATCATGCATACAGATAGAGACTGTACACATATACATTAGATGGTCAACCAATCCAGCTGAAAGGGTCAGTGGTCAAACGTTTATGTGTATGAGCAGCTTAACACTTCAAACCAACGAAAGTAACTAAGTAATGATTTTTATTTAAAACATTCAGTATCTATATATCTAAATTGATAGATAATATATATATATATATATATATATATATATATATATATATAGTGTATCTATCAATTTAGATAATTTACAAATGTACAATATCAAAGGGGTTTTTTGGGAGTTAGATATTGATGATCTATCCTATAGGTCATCAATATCAGTTTGGTGGGGGTCCTGGATAACAGACCCCTACTGATATGATTTTTAAGACCTTTCCATCAGTTGTTTGAATAGACTAATGAAATCTGGTGAGAGCTGCAGCCAAGCACAGCACCTTACATTGCTCGCCATTGCGGCTTGGTCTCATTCACTTGAATAGTACTGAGCTGCAAACAGGCCTGTGAAGTGAAAGTGGCTCCTATCAGTATCTAACTCATGGGGAACTCAATTCAACATGAAATGAACCATTATAAAATCAATAACTTTGTAAAAATTTTAAAGAACTTTCACCACCTCCACTACTTCCAACTATTTGCACCCTTCAATAGGTGCAACTACATTAATTATGGCACAGTTTCCAATTTTTTCTACGACCCTACCATTCCTGAGAAACGGATGATGTTAGTCAACACTCTCTACTCTCAGGTGGGTAGTCCTATACTATCTGCTGCAGCTTAGAACTTCCCACCTGACAATTGAAGAGCTAGTTTGCTTATTTGGTGCTGAAAATAGCAGAACTGATTGCTCAGGAACAGTGGGGGCTAGAGAAAAAATTCCAACTGCCCAGGAATCAGTGGATCGGTGCCTTCAGAATGATACAAAGATTTGGTAGACATGGTGAAAGGTCCTCTTTAACTTATTTGTACTACTCCAAAGTTACTGCTTGTACTATAGTCCAGTATTTGCAGTTCTGCAGATTTCAGAGCTGTAATCTCTTAGCATTTCCTGATGATTTAATGTCAGTACAGAACGTGCTCTAAGATTTGCATGCTAGGAAGTGTAGCCTTTACACCAGACACTGTAAATGAATCTAATGTAGGAAGAATAAGTGTCCCTCTGCATTACAGGATCTCAGCTAAGCTGTTAGGGATGTATCTGACTACAAGATGTTGGATTCTACTGACGATAAGCAGAAATATGGCTGCACCTCTGTTCTACAGATTGTCAATCAGGATCTGTACATAAGTCTTACAATATATTGTATTAACAACTTTACTTATTGCAACTTTTTTACTAGAATTGTTCCCTATTTTGGAGGCAATAACACAATTCCCTGATATACAAAAATAGATTTACTTAAGGCCCACCAGAGATAAACCTAAAATTAAAGGTGTATTCCAATTTCCACCTCTGAACCCACATCCATTTGAAGAACAGGTGTCCATCGATCTTTGATGATAATGGAGGGAGAATATTCAATGAATAGGGGATAACTGCTTGATCATTACGGATCTGGCTGCTGGGACCCCAATTGATCAAGAAAACAGGGGTCTCAAGTCCTCCAGTTTAAATGGAGTATGCACACTGCATTTCGATTCATCTTTATAGGACTGCTGAGTACACAGCCCATAGTATTGTAAGGGGTTACAGCATGCATGCATGATCGACTCTCCTTTCAAATTTGGGGATTCAGGATTAATATTATTATGATCAGTAGGGGCTTCAACAATGAAACGCCCAACCAATTAATCCCTTCCTTGTAAACATCAACATGGCAACTGGAAGTCAAGCTTCCTACCACCATAATGTTATGGCTCATAGGAGTGTGCCACAAGGGAATACCCTTTAAGATGTTTACATATCATAAGAGTGTGCCATAATAAGAATGTACCTCAAGGGAATACCCTTTAAGATGTTTACATATCATAAGAGTGTGCCATAATAAGAATGTACCACAAGGGAATACCCTTTTGGGATGTTTATTTAAATATTTGTTTTTTTTTTTGCTATTTTTTTATTTATACTGATCATAATGATAAAAAAGTTTATTACTTGTTATTTCACATTTTTTTTCATTAGGACCACCTTTAAGGAATTTGCGGAGAAATATGGAAGAGACCAACGTTTCCGTGTTGTCCAGAAAAAAAAAGATCAAGAACACTTTTTCAACCAGTTTATCAATTCACTTAAAAAACGGGACAAAGAAAACAGAATGAGGTTACGGAAAATGAGATAAAACAAAACAAAATCACTACCCACGTGCAATAAACATTTCCCCTATGTTGTAGCTGCTGGAAGAAGAAGGGAAAATTTACTTTATAATTTATCAGACAGAAGAAATCCAATGAGGATATTATACCCTGGAGACTTAACCGGCCTAGTGTATAAAGAGTATCTCCGAAGAAAAAAAAACAAAAAGTTATCTAAGGAATAATGTTTCATATTGAAGCTATTTTTTTACAATGTTCAGTTTAATGTGTTTCTATTTTCCATTATAATTTGAAGTCATATATTAAGTTGCTTCAATTATGCAAATTACCAGTGAGATGCACAATGTACAAGAACTAAATGACATGACAATAGAAGCTAATTCCATTAAAATATCAAAACAAAAAGACTTTTTTCCATTCTCTTTGAAAGCACAAGTGTATCCGGAAAGACCAATGCTTTATTCATGTCCTTACTCCATTGTTTGAGTGGTTACAAAATATGGTCGAAACTATACGTGAAGTGTGAAAATTTGAAATGATGTCGTTGTTAGCACAAAAATATAATTTTTTTTTTTGGCTCTGATGGAAACACTTGCTCTAAGTAACTTGTTTATAGAAGATACAGTAACACTGTTATTTTGTAAAGCCATCCGATGTAGAGTTCTGTTCTTTCTATTGTATGCCAACAGTATGCATGGGATTTTTCTCATCAAATTTGTATACACAAATATTTTAGATTTTTTTTAATCAATAAATATTTTAAGAATGTTCATCTTCATGTTGTCTTAGGTTTATTGTGTTAATAGACCACCACTGTATTTTTTTTTTTTACTATTTTTTTTATTGAATTTTCAAGGTTACCATTGTATTCTTGAAGTGTATATCCACTCTTTTAAGCCCCACTTTGCCAATTTGTGTTACTTCTTAGCGTGTTTTCTGGCATAGCAGTGACAGTAAATCCCCCCATTGTGTTTTGTGGGGTCCTGGCCTAAAAGGGTTAAATTAACAGAGAAAATATATGTATTTTCCAGAACATAATGAGCATGTTGCAGAGTTGAAAATCTGCAGAATGATCCTATTTTTGTGTAGAATATTTGCGCTACTTGGTTGGGTTTGGAAAATGTTACCCACATCTGTGTACTTTGCAATTCCGAAACAAATCCATCACACCAAACATGGTCTATGGAATCCTCATCTTCCTGCACCTTTATCTATTAGTACATGTAAGTGACCTTATGTGCTAAACATACCCACAAATACTATACAGTATATACTGATAAAATATTGATGAGCACATTCACATTCTACATTCGCATATGTATACGAGTACAAACTCATGCATACACATTTCACACACTCCCTTATACGCATTGCACATGCTTATATCTATGTCTGTCCTGAGTTTATGCATACACATTGTATTCTCACTATACACTGTCACAAGCTTATGCATACACATTTAGACACACTCACTTATACATACTCCACATACACTTGCTTTTTCTGTAGAAAGTTGAAGTCTGGAAATGAAGGCAGCCTCAAGAAGTACAGAACATTTTGTCTGGTCCCATGCCAGTAGAGCAGTGGAGGGGAGCCATTAGTAAATGAGCAGGGGTAGAGGAAGGGGGAGAACAGATAGGAGACATTTGGCAAGGGAGAAGAGGGGGGTAATAGAGATCAGCAGGAAGCAGCTGAAGGGAAGGGTGAACAGAAGACAAAAGTCTACTGTGTTTGTCCTTTCCTGTCCATATATGTCTCTGCTCATTCTCTCTCCTTCTAGACCGACAACAACACAGTCTAATTGTTTCAGGTGGGGGATGGTCTCTCTAACTGTTCTGTCATTGCTGGAGCAGAGCCTATGGCCCGGCCCACCACCCAGCAGCCATAAACAGCCATAGTCTTTTCTTCACATGAGGTAAATAATGTATCTAAATAATGTGCCAAGCATAGTGACCTTTGGTAACCCAATCTGGCAGTCAGCAGCTCTGAAATCTGTATCACATGATCCATTTTAACCATCTATCTTAAAGAGGACATTTCACCACCAACCTCAACACCGACTTCCTTCACCAACTCCAACACTTTTCATCCTTCAATAGGTGTCACTCTGGCACAGTTGTAAATTCTTCTAGCCCACACCATTCCTGAGCAATCATTGCTATTAGTTACAGCACCCAATATGCGAATTGGTCACTCTACTGTCAAGTGGGCAGTCCTGGGCTGGAGCAGACAATCCAAACAAGGAGAAATTAATTAATTCATTGGGTACAGAAACTAACAGAAATGGTTGCTCAGTGACGGTGGGGGCTAGAAATGAAATTTCAACTGCAATGGTATCAGTGGAGAGTCACCTATTGAAGGATGCTAAAGCTAGAGTTGGGAGAGATGGTAAAAGGACAGGCCAACAATATTATAGTCTTGAAAAAAAAAAACTTTAAGATACGATATAAATGAATATCCTAAAAGTAAGTAAAATATACATTCCCCATAAATATTTACCACCGTTTTAAGTTTGTGAATACAAAGCTATACTTGATATCAAAAGTGTAGGAAATGATGACAGAACCAAATTTGTTTTATATCCCCTACAAGGGTACAAAAATGTCAATACCACAATTAAGGTATGTAACCATTTCTTAAACTCGCATCCACTTGGCTGCTAGTATAAAATGCTGCATATTTTCTACACCGAAATTGTGCACAAAAATTCTAAAGCATTTCAGTACCATGGGAACATAGGTTAAGTTTCATGCATGCTCATGGGGCAAAAATATTACTGAGGGCCCTTCTCTCCAGTGGTAGTTTCACATAGTGTATGGCTAGCTTCACCGGACAATGGATAACAATCTAAAACAAATTGGCCATATTTTATTTTTGAGGACTGCTTATACAATGGAAAGTAAATAGATGTACAGTAGGTTTATGTTCCTGAATGTTGGATTATATTTAACACCCCATGACTTATCAATATGACAGTTCTGTTCTGAGGATTGTTCTCTAGGAGAATCAACACCTCGTATTGATATTGACTACCAGGATCAGTAATAAGCTTCAGAATAAAAAAAATCCTGACATTGATGTTTCTTTCCATACATCTACAATTATACCTTTATTAAAAATGGATGATTTACAACATACTGTGTTAATCTTGGTTTGGATTTCGTGGATTAGATGACTCTGGATGTGCCAGTCAATAATGTTCAATGTTATTGACCAAGCCTTCATGTGGTGCCGTATCCAGTCATGGGTTTATGAATGTTTGTGTTTACTTACCACTTTATATGTACAATACATTGTTTCATAACATTTAATAAATAAAACATAGTGTTATACTAAGAACATATGGTTTCTATAGATTCTCGACCATTATTGTACTTGTACTATTTTTATGATCAGCAAGTGATCAGGAACCATCCTACGTTTAGAATGAACATGAACCCAAATTTTGTAAGACAGAGCTATAAAAAATTCTTAATTTAATTCTTAACATTCTAGCATACAGATTTGTGTTTCAGCCTCCATTATCTAAGCAATACTAAGCAATAATCCAGCAATAATAGAAACATTTGGAGTAAAACAATGATGATGCTAAATTTAATATATTTGAATATTTGGCAAATGGTACAAACATAACAAATATAGTTTTTTTAACATACATATACAAATGTAATAAAATTAAACATTTCATAGAGTTTTTTGTCCCAGCTTTGTTACAGATTCATGCTTCTTCATGGCTATGTACTAGAAACGATCCCTATGCCTGACCATCCTCCTCCATCTACCCTCTCCCTGCTGGAATGCCACATTTTAATTACTTTTACAATCATTTATAGTGGGTTTGTGAGATTAGGAAAATGTGGGATTTTTTTTCATAAACTCTTACTCAGTTGTCCACAGGCTATACCTGGTTTCACAGTGAATTTTATTTGCATGAGACTTATCTACTAAACCAAACACAGACCATGACCAAATGTGGTGTTATATCTCTAAGTAAGAAACTATGCTATATTTTTTTCTAATGTCGTACAACCAAATAAGCTATAGTTGTTTACAGAGGTTAAGCAAATTCATGCCTTTGATTCTACATTCCTGCCTTTTTTTACTGCCACTCTTTCTAGTATTTAGAGCAGCTAACAAAGTGGCAATAAATAGATTTGTGATTATTTATGTTAACTACTGTAGAAAGTTGCTAACTAAGGAAGGATTAAATTGTTTATACGTTCTTGATATTATTACCCATATCAAAGTCATATTTTTCCACATTTTGTAATTTAATTTTCTGTAGGAAGAGCAATTTGTAAATTGTATAATATATTTAAATTTTTAACATTGGATCTAACAACCTTCAGTCGCACAATTACTTGGCATCACACACCGTGAAGAGTGTACATCATTCTCTACGGAATAGTTTAATTGACATCTTTTCAGTTTTGGCTCTCTATAGACCTAGCGATCTAGCTTATTCCTAAAACATGTCATTTCATACCAATACTGCCAGGTTTTAAAAATGGAGGTTGCAAGTTGAGTCAAATGTCTCTGTCAACAATATTAGCAAATTGGCAGCAGGACCATAACTTCTCTTGGTGCCCAGGCACTGTTGGCCCAATACTTATATTCACAATAATTATACAGTAGGTCCCTAGAGAAAGCTAAAAAAAAAGAAGCAAAGGAACAAACAAACAGTTGCGTCTTGGAACTTGTGTAAACATCCTAACATGGATGGCAGCCAGTAAATACTAAATGTCAGTAATATAAAGTCGATAAAAAGTATCTTTTACTAACTATACTTTCATACTATAAACTACTGGTGTGGACTTATAAACTGTGAACCTCATCCAAAAGAAAAACACATCACTGGCTCCTCTTCGGTCTTGGCATTTGTAGTAGTAGCAATAGTCACTTCCTTCTGTTCCACACACCAGGAGAGACAAAACTTTTCTAGCTCAAAGAAGCAACAGAGCTTAAAGGGTTCAGCCTATTACTGAGTGTCCCTGTGCGGTTATGGTCAGAGAAACTTCAGGAGGGAGACAAATGAAACAACATGGTGTGAAATCACTTTTAACAATACTAAGCTTTCAATTTTATGGCACTTACAAGATATAAACTGCACAACAAAAAGCTTGTGGAGTCATACTTAAGGGTATTGCCAGACTGGTTTCGCCTTCTGACTTTGTCAACAGTATTATACTGTAGTTTGCACAAATCCCTATTTCCTGTTCCTAAGAATTAATTCCAGATGACACTCCAAAAAAGTATTACATAAAACCAATAACAGAAAATAAAATCAACTACAATCCAAATAATTCAGGTCCAATTCAGTGATACAGTGGGGAAAAAAAGTATTTAGTCAGCCACCAATTGTGCAAGTTCTCCCACTTAAAAAGATGATAGAGTCCTGTAATTGACATCATAGGTAGACCTCAACTATGAGAGACAAAATGAGAAAACGTATCTAGAAAATCACATTGTCTGATTTTTAAATAATTTATTTGCGAATTATGGTGGAAAATAAATATTTGATCAATAACAAAAGTTCTTCTCAATACTTTGTTATATATCCTTTGTTGGCAATGACAGAGGTCAAACGTTTTCTGTAAGTCTTCACAAGGTTGGCACACACTGTTGCTGGTATGTTGGCCCATTCCTCCATGCAGATCTCCTCTAGAGAAGTGATGTTTTGGGGCAGGGCAACACGGACTTTCAACTCCCTCCAAAGGTGGAGATAATGTGATTTTCTAGATATGTTTTTTTCTTTTTAAGAATTTATTTGCAAATTATGGTGGAAAATAAGTATTTGATCTCCTACATACAAGCAAGATTTCTGGCTCTCACAGACCTATAATTTCTTCTTTAAGAGGCTCCTCTGTCCTCCACTCATAACCTGTAGTAATGGCTACTGTTTGACATTGTTATCATTATAAATGACACCTGTCCACAACCTCAGTCACACTCCAAACTCCACTATGGTGAAGACCAAAGTGTTGTGGAAGGACGCCAGAAACAAAATGGTAGACCTGCACCAGGCTGGGAAGATTGAATCTGCAATAGGCAAGCAGCTTGGTGTGAAGAAATTAACTGTGGGAGCAATAATTAGAAAATGGAAGACATACAAGACCACTGATAATCTGCTTTGATCAGGGGTTCCACGCAAGATCTCACCCCGTGGGGTCAAAATGATCACAAGAACGGTGAGCAAAAATCCAAGAACCACACGGGGGGGACCTAGTGAATGGCCTTCAGAAAGCTGGGACTAATGTAACAAAGGCTACCGTCAGTAACGCACTACGCCGCCAGGGACTCAGATCCTGCAATGCCAGATGTGTCCCCCTGCTTAAGCCAGTACATATCCAGGCCCATCTGAAGTTTGCTAGAGAGCATTTGGATGTTCCAGAAGAGTATTGGGAGAATGTCTTATGGTCAGATGAAACCAAAGTAGAACTGTTTGGTAGAAACACAACTCGTCGTGTTTGGAGGAGAGTGAATGCTGAGTTGCATCCAAAGAACACCATACCTACTGTGAAGCATGGGGGTGGAACATCATGCTTTGGGGCTGTTTCTCTGCAAAGGGACCTGGACGACTGATCCGTGTACATGAAAGAATGAATGGGGCCATGTATCATGAGATTTTGAGTGCAAACCTCCTTCCATCAGCAAGATGAAACGTGGCTGGGTCTTTCAGCATGACAATGATCCCAAGCACACCACCAGGGCAACGAAGGAGCGGCTTCGTAAGAAGCATTTCAAGGTCCTGGAGTGGCCTAGTCAGTCTCCAGATCTCAACCCCAACTCCAATCAACCTCCTGATCTCAACCTTTGGGAGGAAGTTGAAAGTCCGTGTTGCCCAACGACAGCCCCAAAACATCCCTGCTCTAGAAGAGATCTGCATGGAGGAATGGGCCAACATACCAGCAACAGTGTGTGCCAACCTTGTGAAGACTTACAGAAAACCATTGACCTCTGTCATTGCCAACAAAGGATATAGAACAAAGTATTGAGATGAATGTTTGTTATTGACCAAATACTTATTTTCCAACATAATTTGCTAATAAATTCTTTAAAAATCAGACAATGTGATTTTCTGGATTTGTTTTCTCATTTTGTCTCTCATAGTTGAGGTCTACCTATGATGTCAATTACAGACCTCATAGGTAGAACTTGCACAATTGGTGGCTGACTAAATACTTTTTTTCCCCACTGTATTTGCTGAAATCGCAGTTAATTGAAGAATTATTTCCATTTCATTCATGATAAGGCATGTATTTTATTCCCACCTATAAGTTGCACAGGAATTGAAAAGGATGGGGATAAAAATATGAGTAAAAAGGAAGTGGGAATGATTTATATATTACATATAATGTCACCAGAGGCTCAAAACACTCATTTTGATTTTGTTATTTTATGGGGGTTTTTTTGCGTATTGCTTTTGGAGTGTCAGTTTTGGCTTGAAAATGATTCCTAGGGAGAGGTTGTAGGGATTTGTGTAAGCTTCAAGATAATGCTCCTGACAAGGCTGGCAGGCAAAACCAGTCAGTAAAGTACGGTGAGATTTCTGATGTGCAGTGAAACAAGTCTTTATCTTGTAAATACAATAAAGTTTCAAGTTAAAGGTTCTGGAAAGTGACTCCACACAGTGTCACATTTTTTGTCTCCTTCATGATTTTTCTCTAACCACAGCTATACTAGGACACTTACTGACAACCTAAACACTTTGAGCTCTGACCTAGAGTACTGTCCCTCGGGAAGAATGCATTATCTATGGAGCATAGAAGAGTGAGCTCTACTGCTACAAGTGCCGAGACAGGGCAGGAAAAGGGTGATCAGTGCTCTCTTGTTGAGTTATTTCACTTAGGTAGTATATGTTTACCGTTTAACAAGTTTACATAGTAGATGAGGTTGGATTTAGACACCAGTCCATCAAGTCCAACCTATAACCCTACAGTCCCCTACATTGTTGATCCAGAGAAATACACTGGCCGTTTATAGTATAGTATGTATAGTCCAGTTGTTGAATTATTATTGTATTTGATAATTTTTTACTGTTCTTTTTTCTATTAGTGATTTATAGACTTCTGCCCTTATTGCAACATTTTCACGCACTCCAACACACAACCATTTGTTTGAGCCAATCCGTTTATTGTTGAGGTGTTGAGCATGATAGCTATTAGGTGGGCAATCATTCCATCACTGGCTCTTACCCTTGATTCACTCAATCATACGTAAGTTTGGCTTTGCTAAACACGTTACGTTGATGCTTTTTAGAAGTGTACAGCATCATTTACGCCATGTCTTTGACAAAATTCAATTTTTCTTTTTTATTGAAACTCCCCTCAGGAACTTTCCACACATCAATGGTGAGCATTACCATGATTTTTATCCTGTTAATTTTCAATGGTACATTAAGTAGTGGATGAATTGGACCTTATAGTGTATACTGGCTTCACATATTTATATAACAGCATTATATTCTGCGGTGCTTTTACAGAGACATTGTCAGCCACTGTCCTATATAGTGTTCACATCTACATTCCCCATCAGTATGTCTTTGAAGTGTGGTAGGAAATTGGAGTATCCTGAGGAAACCCATGCAAAAATGGGGAGAACATACAAACTCTGCAAATGTTGTCCTAACCAGTCCTAAAAATTCGATCCTAACTGCTATAAGTAATTCAAGGGTCTAATTTTTTACAATTTACCTTAAAAAGCAAAGATACTTTGACATAAATTAATATTACTATTATATCACTATGACAGGTGTGTCCTCTCTCACCCAACCTCTATGCTGGACAAAACCAGATGTGTTACATGTTAAGCTAGGTTCACACTTGCGCTGGTCTCTGCCTGGGGATTCCATTCCCCATTCCGCTTTAAAAATGCGGAGAGAAAAGTCCTGTAAGCAAACCCAATGGACCTTATTACAGTCTATAGAGTCCACTAGTTTCCAAGGATAACTGCTTTTTTGAGCGTATTAGGTTTCCGTTCAAGGGGTCCCCAAGAGGACACCCAGAACACAAACCCAAACTCAGGTGTGAACCTAGAGTTAAGCAGTTTTTTTTCAAAGCAACATCATTTCATGATAAATATATTATGAAATATATGTATCTATGCTTGGCCACTTTGTGGTAGGAAGATGCGAATTAAGGCCATAATGGGTTTTGTCAGCATGTTGTGATATTGTATTTAATTAGTTTAATGAAAAATTTTATTATTTTTCTAAATTGGAGACCAGTTAAGTGTTGTCCCATCTGAATGCAACCACTTATTGCCCTAATCAATCCTGATTCTAGCTAGTGATGGGTGATCCTCAAGAGAATTGTCCATGAATATATGAATATTAGCGAGTTTCACCTGCAAGCTTAATCCAAACCAGAAGACCTATTATTATACTTTGGAGTCTCTTCATACCTGATAATATAATAATCATAGTCAAAGAGGAGGTGTAGCAGCCGGGAGGTTGGAAGAGGCCCACAGATCTTAGTCGTGGCCACTGGAAGATACCAGAAAATGCTCGGAAAGAAGACAAGATGCTGCCCCAGAGACATGAAGAAAGGTGAACATGAGTTTATTATTTTTCCACACCTACCCTGGATCTCTTGTCTGAAAAGACACCAGGGTATGTTAACCATTTTTGAGTAGCGGAACCGAAAACTCTCCGCTTCAACCGAGGCTATAATTTTGGTAAACATGTAATGAACCCCATTTGTTACAAACTACAGTGAGCAAGAAGATATCATGATTATTGGGGCTTGTGTGACTATGAAAATGGGATGGAACCTGACGAAGAGTTCATGGAGGTCTCTTGCAAATGTCTATCAAGCATAACACTAGCAGCATGTGCATGAAGTCATGGTTAAAAATACCATAAAAACAGATAAGCAATTAGCAGAAATGTTATAATTCACGAGGATCGTAAAAAAGATTATGTATACAAATCACAAAGCCAATAAATATAGAATGAAATATTAAATGAGCAGTTGGGGAAATTACTTACAATCTAGTCTAATATTCTATGCCTCAAATTTCCATTAAAAATTTCTCTAGTGTTTGTTTTTCCCAAAGGAATAGTGTGTTCTATAAAAATCTAGATCCATTTTAGGATAATGTTCGACTATGAAAAAAACTTAGATTCATTTCAAGCTCAGAAGCCGATATAAAAGCTTTGGCTACTAATTTCTACAAATTGAAAGAGAATGTGTAGACGGAGAGAAATTGTAAGCAATTTCTGATTATAAAAAAAAAAAAAAAAAAAATCAACATTTTTGGGAATCGTGATAATGTATGCTCTGCATGTCATCTTAGTAACATTGTACATTAGACATAATACAAATAACGCACTCACATTTGATGTATTGCCATAGAGATGATTTGTGCTATGTAATTTTCTAGCAACAAGAAAGGTATGAGCATCACTGACGCCTCCTGATTCCAGTGATACACTACACTATGACTATTGACATTTCTAGTGGGTGTACTGTAGACAACAGGTACCATTTAAGAATTAATAGCTGTATAACCTTGCAGCTATTAAACTGAAGAGCTTTTCAGAAACTGTCTTGGGAGTCAATTTTGATACATTTTCATGAAAATTAGAATTCATACTTTATTTTTAAGATTTGCAGTTCCATTAGCTTTAGAGAATATTCCTTGTATGTGGCAAATCTTTGCTTCAAAATTAGACGGTACATACTTTAAAATCAATTTACACTGTACAGTAAATTACTTTCTAAGTAGACCATGCAGACTTTTAATGTGCCACTTAGAATAACATATGGATAAACCTATTTTTTCGTGATCGTAAGATGTGTAAATTATTGCAAAACTATTTTATGCTCTGAAGTTTAAACACTTCAGAGTTTCGAGAATGAACTACTGCAAAGTTTAGTGAGTCAAAAACATTCCAAAAGTTTCAGGTAACGCGAGAAATGGCACTTGGTCCATTAAAGGGGTTTCCGGAGCTTATTAATTCATGACCTATCCTAAGGACAGGTCATCGATTGAAGATCATTAGGGTTCTGGCACCTGGACCCTGGGTAGATCAGCTGGCTGAAGAGGCTGAAGCAGCTTGCTTGAGTCATGTAACCTCTTCACTACTTACCATAGTGCCATACATTTGTGCAGTAGCTGTACTTGGTATCAAGCTCAGCCCATGCATGTGAATGAGATGGAGCTATGATGAAGCCATGTGACTGATGAACATGACGTCACATGGCTTGCCACTTTTACAACTGGGAATTTGAGTGTTGGACCCCCATTGGATCTTCAATTGATGACTAGTGTCTTCGTAAATAA
Source organism: Leptodactylus fallax (assembly GCA_947044405.1). Lineage (NCBI taxonomy): Eukaryota > Metazoa > Chordata > Amphibia > Anura > Leptodactylidae > Leptodactylus > Leptodactylus fallax. The sequence continues at coordinate 1,056,611 of CAMRHE010000055.1, forward strand.
GTGGGGTGACTGCCTTGCCGATTGTGCATGTACAGTCACATAATTGCAGTGCCCTTTGAGATCCAGAAAAACAAAAAATAGATTTTTTTCATTCCTGCCAAAAAGCAGTGGTTAATTCATGGAAATCTTGGTGAAATCTGAGCTTCTTTTAATGATGTCCATTCCTTTCATATAGCAGTAGAATGTCAAAAAGTATTTTAAGACTGAGATGTCAAAAACTGATTCCAATGGTTTACATTTTGTAGGAATTGAGAAAGTGAACAGAATAGTTGCCTACTCTAACATAAGGCTCAAACGATACACTTTTAAAGTTATCAGTCCTAAAGGGGTTGCCCCACAATCACAACTCAAAACCTATTTGAAGGATAGCTGTCTGAGTGGTGGGCTCTGTGCCGAGACCCCATTGATTGCAAGAATGGTTTGAGTGGGGAATGGTTTCACAGGCATGTTATACCTCCATTCAAAGTCTATGGGAGTAATGGAGATAACTGAGGACAGCACTTGGCTTTCTTCATAAGTCCTATACAGACTGAGTAGAATGGCAGAATGCATGCATGACAGTTACTCTTGATCTGTGGAGATCACATTACTGGCGCCCCCAACCTATGAATAGATAATAAATTGGGATTGTGGGATAATCACTTTAAATAATCAAAATTACCTTAGGTCATATTTGTAATTTTGTTCCTGTAGTATTTGTGTTGATGATATTAATTGATAAAAATGGTTAATTCTACCAGTTTGGTTTTCAATTTTCTTAGGAGAAAAGTAACCTTTGTAATATTTAATATGCTATAATGCTGGAGATTTTGGATACTTTTATAAGGAAAACAACTGACACAAAGGCTACATGCACACAAAAGTATAAAAAAAACACACATTAAAGCTGGTGAAAAAACAAATGTTTAAAAACTCACCAATAGACTTGTATTTGGCTTGTGATGCTGGAAAAAATAGACAAAAATTGGACATGTCATTTTTTTTTATTGACGGTATTACCATTGCTCTAAATAAGGACATACTGTATAACAGATTAAAAAAAAGTTAATTTTTTTTTCACTGTTGTGTACACGGGATCAAAGGATTGTCACAAAAACAAAAATTTCTGCTATACGCTGATGATACTGAATTTATCGTTTTAGGAGAGGCAGATATTCCAATTCCTTTAGTTATAAATATATCAGGTATGTTTGGTAGATTTTCCAGGATAAATGAAAAATATGCTAGCCAATTTGAATAAGCTTAGGCTTCCTATTAGTCAAGGGAGTCTTGCTTTACTGGATATAGCTTAATACCACTATGTATCTCAGACCTGCCACTTAATTGGATGTAAGGTAGATTTATTTAGATATTTTTTGCTGGATAATGAGTTGTTTTACTCACCTATTAAAATAGTTATTTTTGTTAGAAGCAAATCTATTGAACGTTTACGCCATAGTCATGCTACAAAACAGGAAAATATTCTAATATCATTGGTTATCTATTTTTTGCCAGTATATGGGAAAATAATCTAAATTAGAAAATATAGAAGATGCACAATTTTGGTAAAATACATATTTTTTTTGTTTCACAATTTATAAAAGTTGTTGTATTCAAGTGTTTGTAACTATCATAATTATTATATATCATCTTTCTTCCATAGGCTTGTTGGCAGGTCCAAACCAGGGGCATAGGGTTTTAACCCATAATTTTTCTAAACATCTATATTATTATTATTATTTTTTATTATTTGTATTGCAATTTGAAGAAATTAAATTTTCGGAGGCTATTTCTAAATTGTATAAATTAGCACTAGGACTAAAAATTGTTATTAAATATCAGATAGCAAATTTAAGTGGTGAAAAATTATCCTATTTTTGAAGAAGAATATTTCTTGTTTTAATTCTTGAAGTTTTGCAGAATGATACTCACAGGGTCTCCAGATACAATTGATATGCTTAATTATCCACCAAAACTGTGAATAGCTTCAGGTAGAAAAATCTTTGAATGTCCCAGATGCTTATATTATGTCCTAAGATGTCCTAGGCTTCTTCAATATTACCTTAATTATTGGTACACTAAATTTTATCTTCCAAATTAATATACCATGGGGGGTGCTTAAAAATTACATAATGGAAAGCGATGAAACAATTATGACTACTTTAAAGATCTGTCGTACTGTGCTAAAAGCTTTATCCTTGGCTATAAGAATAAATCCCTTAAATTGGATATCATCAAATATCTCACCGGTTAAAGCTAAAATACGTCTTAAGAATATGTAAGCAGTGTATCATGGAGAATATAAAATCCAGGTAGATTTGGGAAATTTGAAGAATTTAATCCCCTGATTATTTGGGTTGTCCAATGGGGAAAAGTTTTGGGTTAAGAGTGGGTTAAAAAGAAATAAAAGAAACAATAGTTACAGATCACATGGGGCTCATGTACTGACACTTTCCTGCTAATTTCTACATACATCCCGATCCTGTCTTGACACACAGGAAGTGCCAGGAAGTGCCATCTCAGCCAATCACTGGCCACAACATTGACCTTATGTTAGGGTCTTGCCAAACGTAGCAATACCCTGACACTACTGCTGGGGTCTGGGAGGAAGGACAGAGACAAGTGAGCCCTAATCTCACCCCAGCCACTGTCCCTTCCTATTGCCTCAGTTACCCTAAACGGTAAAAGGACAACCTGAAGACGAGCCCTATACTGAGTAAGTGAAAACACTGAACAAAGACAGAACAAACGACACAAAGGGAGGTCAGGAAGCCAAGGGTCTGGTAACAGACGAGCAATGCAGTACAAAATCACAATCCAAGAGAACAGTCACAAGGCAAGCCAAAGATCAGAGAATCGGGTAACAAAGCAGCAAGGGATATAACAAAGAGAGCAGGCAAAGTGCAATAACCGGCGACCATGTGAGGGCGGACAACCTGTTTATAGAAAGTCTGGGCAAGCTCTAGGCTGGATTGGTAGACAGGCTGTCAATCACACAAGCAAGGCTGAGATTAACTATATGCGGTCCAGAGAGAAATGCTCAGAACACGGGTGTGGCTGGAAATCCATTACATTGTCTAAGACCGTGTTCAGACTGAGCAACAAGAAACCTACACAAGGAACCAAACTGAACACGCCTCCTTCGCCGCAGCGTGCGAGCGGAGGGTGGCGCAGAGACCCGAACCGGCAGAGACATTACACCTTAAGAGTATGTTGTCTAGATTGTCTTTTTGTTTGTTTTTGTTTGTGGTGGTCTTCTCTTCTCTTCCTCTGCAGCCACCTCACACTTGTCCAGGATCACCACATGGCCTGATAAAGGAGATTCAGAGCCTGAGATGTTGCTCATATTCTTTGATTATGTAAAACCAATTATGTGTCCTTAGACTTTACATGGAGTCTAATATTTCTGTAACCATAATAAAAGTTCAACAAATTCATCTGGAGTGTTGTCTATCTTCCTTACTGTGGAATACTGTGGGGGAATCGGGCCAGTTCTCCATGGAATTGTGCACCTGACAAGTGACATGACATGACCCAACACGAGAGTGCTACCTGTCTGTCTCTTTGAAGCGGTATACATCCTGGTCCTGTCTTGACACACAGGAAGTGCTCGGAATTGCCACCTCTGCCAATCCCTGGCCACAACAGTGAGTATGAGTATGTTGTCTAGAATGTTTTTTTTGGGGGTGGTTCTCTCATCTCTTACTCTCCACCTTTGATATTGAGTAAGTATGGGTAAAGTCATTTATTTCTTATTTTTGTGCTTTTTTTTGTCTGTTTTTCTTGCATTTTGGATTAAATAAATTCCAGAAAAAGGAATAAAATGAAGTTAAAAGAGCAGAAGAGAAGCTCATTCAGAAAACAGAATAAAAAATGTACAACTGAAAACAGATTAGAAAAAATTATGTATTTTACTACCTGGTTTTAATAAATAAATATGAAAAATGTTGATACATCCCATTTCATGATCATTTTCTCAGGAATTTTATTTAATTTATCTGCTTAATAGGAAATATAAATTATTTTCTTTTTTTTTGTAAGTGTTAATGTCCTTTTCTTTACATGCAATAATAAAAAGGGTGGAAACTTCTGGACCAAGATGAAGCATCCTTAGCACAAAATGGCCATTGCCTGTTTCAGGGATTGTGTCTCACATGCTGTGTGATTTAATGAAAGAAATAAAAGACACTCCATGCGGGAACGCCACAACTCCTCCGTATCATCTTTATAGACTGTCGTCTGCCTGACATTAATTGCTGAGCACTTTATCATTCTTGGGCTAATATTAAATGCATAGAGAGTGTTTGGGAACTTCTACTTTTGCATAGAAAGAGAGAGAGAGAGCGAGCGATATATAAAGTGTATCTCAGTGCAAAGGTGCAAACATGAAGAGCGCAATGATATATTGCACATATAGTCGTAGTATTCAGATCATGTAAGACATGAGCCATATATTATATAAATAGTAATAAAAGCACAAGTGTGAACAGTGACCATAAGTTACTAACCAGCTGATATATAAGGAAACGTCAGTAAATGAATAAAACACAGCTATAAAGGATTAAGAACTTCCCACATGTACGTCGCCATTATACCACCAAACAAGCATGTATCTGTGTGTATACAGAGGTCACATGACCCAACAGCTATCAACTACTGAAACTTTATTAACAAATGTACAAATGCACACAATGGACATTGCACAAATATAATGCGAGTAAAAGTAAACCATGGACACCATCTTTATAAAGGGCATGATGATAAGAAGGTCGTCTTGTATGTAGTTCCAATTTAAATGCCAACACATTATAAATATTGAATATCAAAAAATAAAATTATAAAATAAAACAAAAACAACAGGGCTAAACCTCAGACAGATGTGTCAATCATACAATAACCGACAACATCAACGATGTATCGCCCTCAAAACACTATATATCTTAATATATAAATAAAATGCCATCCTGTTGTGAGAATCATAATAGTGACAAACACCTCAGTAGGCAAAGAAACTAATAAATGTACAACTGCCTAATAGATATGCGCAATCCTGCTCCAACCAGATCCCCTCATATAACCGCGCCAAGGGAACAAGAGAGAAATCTACGGGTATGTCCCACATGAACAATGAAAACTATTCACAGATCGCCCAGATACAGACCCCATGAATGGCCTATGGGAAGTACTAATTCAAAAACAAAAAAAATTAATAAAAAAATCAAGATTTATTGTGCTAAGACCAAAGAACCAAATACTAGACAGCCCCCTCTCTCCCATTCTGAAATATAAAAATAGGAAATAATAATAATGAGATTATGGGCATGTATACACACACAGATACAGTAGATAGAAAAATGTCGATATACAAAAATAAAAACACAACTTTAATTTAAAAAAAAATTATAAAATAATCTGTGATACACAAATGAGTAACGTTCGGAGGGGAAGCTTTTAATCCAACATGCTGACAGCATCTAAATTTAAATCACCGTCTTCAATCTTTCCTAAAGAGAGAAAAAAGTAAGGTGTCAACACCCAATATACACTAATAATGTGCATGGAGACTTTTAAAGTCAGGACTCAAAAAAATTTTCAGATCAATGACTACAATCTCAAAATAATTCACTATGGATAGAGTTTAGTGAACCTCTCACTATATATGTTTGAACATTTTCACTATGGCTTTGCTTGATAAAGATCCTCTACCATTAGGACCAAAATGTCGCAGTAGTATGGAATAAAACCACTATAATTTTTTGCATATATATGGAGTGCTATCTATTCTTTCCATTTTAGATAGTTAGATAGTCCATTTTTTCACTATTTTTGGGGTTACTTACATAGTCAATAAGCTGTTGATCTGAGGCATTTGCACCCATCATTGCACAATTTAACTATTTGATGCTGCTCTGTTGTGGAAGATAGATAGATAGATAGATAGATAGATAGATAGATAGATAGATAGATAGATAGATAGTGAGATAGATAGATATAGTATTATGTTACATAAATATATAAATGTGAGCAATTCATGGCCTAATCCTATAACATTACAATATACTATAGATTAGTACAGCGTACTGTATAAAATGTAGTAAAACCTATAAAAGGCATACAAAGAAATGTCTATTATATCAATTCTTGTTGAAATCCTATTTTCTCCATATTTCTACGCTCTTTTTGTTCAGTGTTTTTACTTTGTACTTGAGAAAAGCCTCTAAATTCAAATCAGCCATATGTTCATGTGTGCGAGGATTTATGTAACGTGACAAGCGAATAACACTCCATATCGCACGCTGGCTTCTGCTGTTAGGAAGAAAAATACTGTGTGCTTGGCCTTGGCACTATGTTGTATTGTACATTTTAGAAAGTCTTTTCACTTCTTTCTTATTCCTGAGCTGTCAGGCTTGTGTCTGTCTGCCGCTCCATAATGCGCTCCCAGCAATACCAGATTTATTAAAATAACAGTGTTCATTTAACAAACGGCCAAAGAGAAATTTTTGAAGTTTAATAAAAATGTGTTGCATTCAATCTACCGTATACATTACAGCTACAATTATTTCACAAAATCCGAGACGTTTGCTGGGGGGTAAAGCTTACTAGTACAAATGCTGTCAGATGAAATCGCTCACATTTCTATATCAATAACTTCCGAGACCAAAGAGAACTTCCCAATTATTTTTGTACACAATGAATACCTTGATGTGCCATAAGACTGGATAACATAATACGCCCAATGGTAGGCTGATGGATGAAGAGAGAACAATTTATGACACACATATAGTACACAACCTATTGACTTTACATATCCCATTCTTTCGCTTGCACTCTATAATTTCCTATTATAATTTCTCACACTATCAATCTCTCAGTTTAATGCTCCAAAAAATAAGGATTTTTTTTTTACATGTTTTTCTTATGTTCCCAAAACAAAAAGGGGGCTCACTATACAACTACATGATATTGCCTGACACCTACAATGTCACACATACTGTAATTTTTTTTTTTTTTAGTAGTAGCTAGCCTCTGACTGTTTCTGTCCTGGGGTCCAGTCAGTAGTCTTCAGTCTGGCTTTTGCCTTGAACTAGTCATATCTGTATCCTATCAGATCCTACCATAGTCTCCCAAGACAGAATGTCAGCTCATAGAGGTATCCGATTGCATGTGGTAATAGAAGTCTAGGTAGAAGTAAGAGGGGGACAGGGGCAAGAGAGCAAAAAGCAAATAAGCAATATATTTCACCACAAGGACTTTGTTCTCATCAATACTGTTCAGGCCTATGGTATAATGTCTGTGTCCATTCTGAGAGAGAGAGGGTTAGGGACCAGAGTTTCCTGTTTTCTCCAAGTTCTGTCTATGGGAGACATCATAGCAGCTAGTCTCCACCTAGTAGCTCAGGGAAAACTGAAAATTAGAATTAGAGCCTGCAGAGAGGAAAACTGCCAAACAAGACAAGATCGAAGCCATATAACGGGCAGAAATAGTGTTAAACTGAAAGGTCATCCAAAAGGATAGGTATGCTTTATACTCCTATTCAATAAATGTGCTTTATTCAAGTGACTATAAAGTGAAAACATGAGGTCTATCTACTTCATAGGTGCCAATTAGAATTGTTGTCTATGCCAAGAACCCACCTATTACATGGCATTAGTTTCAAACGGTATGTAAAGAGTATCATGTCACCTTTCCAGGGTGGTCCATGGATTACAAGATCTGTGGGCCACTGTGAATGGGAAAGAGGGTAACACAATTTTTATACCAACTAAAACACCCTCCCTCAAGTGTATATTACAGTGTACCAGTTGGAGAATATAGCTCTGACCATAGAGCCCAGGTGTCCTGTTCACTTGACTATATATGGCCTAGAAGGTGGCATGTGGACTTTATAACTAGAGATGGAAGAACCTCCCAAGATTCTGGTGAAAAAAGAAAGTTCAGGTGGCTCAGGTCCCTGATTCATTTTGGGCCAAACAAGTTTGGATAGAAACGGAAGTGAAATTATACTCTGGGGTCTCTTCAGACCCCAGAGTATAATAGGTAGATGCCCAGGGGAAGTGTGAAAAAAAACCAAAAAACATTTATACTCAGCTTCCCTCACCACTTTTGGACATCCTCACTGCATTTGGCGGTCTTCTAGTGACGTCATACGCCTGGAGTCACCACTGAGGCCTATGATTGGGCCTTAGTGGTCACATGGGCATGCCAAGCATCATGATGCTGTGAGGCCCAATCACAGGTCTCAGTGGTGACACCGCGATCATGACATCACCGAGGAACCGCACTGCAAGGAGGCCCAAAAGAGGTTAGGGAAGGTGAGTATAAACATTTTTTGTTTTTTTCACCTCCTCTGGGCCTCCACCTATTATACTCTGGGGTCTTAAGAGATAGTTTACCACGATGCATGTCGCCACTGCCATTGTAGTTCATCCGAGATGAATCCCCGACTGTTCGATTTTATTAAAAATTGAACAATTTGGTATATTTGGGTCAAACTCGGCTTGTGACAAAGAAGTTCGCCCATCTCTATTCATAACATCTTTCTCTCAAACCTAGATATTGAACCTGCTTATTATCCAATCCCTAAGCCATACAATGCAATGGCTTTACTAAATGACACTTCAGCACGTACCCTCCATTCTAAGTATCTGGAAGCATTCAGGCAGAGGCATTGATCCCATCAGTAATGTCTTTTATCGTCTAGAACTTACATAAAATGTGTAATTAGAATATTGAAGCTGAATTTGATGGTTCAGTTACAGTGTGCCGACACGATGATGTTTATTGTGCCGCTACTACATGTTCATGCGCTCATTAAGGTCATCAAGTTTTCCAAAGTTAAGTGTTTTTCAGTCCGCCTTAATTATTGGAGAAGTAAAGGAAATGGCTCATTTATATTGAAGATATGTGATTTGTCAGTCATGTAAACATTTTGGCAAAGTCACGTAAAGTTACAAAAGTCTCCTCGCAGCCATAGACTTCAGCGCGCTAACTAAAGGATAATGAAACGGCTGGAGTAAGAGAGACAACAATGGCCACTGTGCCCTTGAGATAATGAGTCTCTTGTGGGGTTCATTTTCAGAAGCCTTATACTAAGCGAGAATAATGTACACAGGAGAAGACAGCGGAGACCGCTTTATAAAGAAACCCCCCTCGTTCCATTCTGCACTAATAGATACCTAGCGCGGGGAGAGCATAATGTACGGATACAGTACATGACAACCTTTCCCATAAAACATCGCCATCAGCGCTCAACAAGTAAATAGTGTGTCATCTCCAGAATGTCACCGCGACTCACGTTCTCCAGATAATGAGTTTCCAACCTGAAAAATTAATTATGCTTTTTAGACAAACAAGAAAATGCTTTTAATTTGGGTTTTATGATTGTGTTATGTGATCAATTTCTTAATTCTCGCCATCTACACAGAAAATTGCAGGTTTGAGTATTTTTTTTCAATGACCGATCCCAAGTTATGATAAAGGCTGGCAGGGCTCTTCAATATTCAAGGCTGCGGCTTGTACATGTTGGATGGTAATGAGATTAAACATTTTCCATTTAGGTCTTGTGTGGGAGCTGGGGAATGGTTGTGCAGACTGTAACTTCTTGGCATTGACGGTATTAAAAAAATATATTATCAATGCTACAGGAGAAATCGTAAAATCTAGTAGTGGTTAGAGAGGAGCGAACCGATTTGTAATGGGGTTTGTCATCCAAAAATCACTATTATACTCAAGAGTCAGTCCCCAGAGGGGAGGTACATAAAAATAAAAACAGTAATACTCACCTTCCCTCACCTCTCCTGGGCTCCCTTGCAGCATCTGGTGTTCATTCCTCTGCCAAGGGAACCCCTGAGTCCTCTGATTGGACCTGAGGGGTCCCCCAGGGACACAACAGCACACAGGAGGTTGGAATAAACCAAGCAATGCCCAACAAACAGCAGATGTGTTCAGGGAGGTAATCGTGACTGCTGTTATTTTTGAGCACCTCCACTGGACATCCGACTAATAGAATCTGAGGTCTGAAGTCTTCAGCTTGGACATAACTGCTGATAAAGACTACAAATGGAGCCATATTTCATTAACATTTATAACTAATCAATACTTTGAGGGTACTTATTTGAAAGTTTTGTACTAGGAGGTACTTTGCTTGGAAAAGTGGAAAAACACTGATGTAGACAAACCATGGCATCCGTGGATTTACAAGATGGAGGTGGATGTCTTGCAGGAGGAGGTGGCCATGCCATTGAACCCATATACATCCTCTATCTGACCTTGTGATGAACACTTTCAGCATAGGCAATGTAGAGGAAGAATCATCCGTATTGGAAACCCATGATAGAGATGATCAAGAATGGGGTAGGACAGGGGAGCAATTTTTTTCTTAGTTTTTTTTTTTTTTTTTAAAGCTGTTTCCTTCAGAACATAATAAACTATTTTAAAGGACAAACTTGATTTGGATTAAATAAATTCGGTCCATCATGAATATTTTTCCCCATATGGATTGAGTACTTACAAAATTAATCTTGTGAGATTTGCTCATCTCTACCCATGGAGGTTTCAGTTTGCATACTTTACCCATGAAATCCAGAAGAAGGGGTCCTCACAGTGCACGTAAGTTCAGCCCTAAAGTGGTTTACAATTTCTTATGAATTGAAATAAATTTGTTAGGAAATCTGTTAGACCCCTTCAATATACATAGATTGGTGGAAGACCCAGGAAATAACACTACGAAAAGGACCACAGGGGAGATAAAAAATAATTGTTTTTCACGTCCTGTACTCACTTACTAGTAAGGACGGCCATGTTCAAGTGGAACCTCTTTTCAGATTTTGCTATGGGTCCCAAAGGTTACTTGTTATGGCCCTGGCTCAAGGAAAAATAGACATATTATTCTGTAGAAGCCTAAGGCTACTGATATTACATTGGAACCTGGCAGTATAGTCTGCTGTAACATGCATAAGAAATCCACAGTCTTGCGCAATAAGACCTCTACCGCACTCACTATTTGCATAGGTTCACAGTGCGAGCGGAGCTGATTTATAATTCAATCTGCCTATGACAGGTATTGTTTGGGTAAATGAATAACGCCGGCAAGTAAAAAATACAAAGTGTGAGATTGTAAAGAAATCCGCTATCGATCTAGGCATTCATATTCCAGTTAAAGCTGTCACAAAATAGTACAAACATTGCGCATAATTCTAGTCTAACCATAATTCATCTCATAAGTGGCTCACACATTGCATCTATTTTATCACCTTGCACCGCAGAATTTTATTTAAATACAGTGCAGGATAAATAGGTATTTTCATGAAATGTGAAAATATCTGCATTGAATAGACAAAGCTATATAGAAAACTAGCTGTACTGTAGAGGTACTGTAGAGTCAAGATAATGCCACAAGGCCATAGTAAATGTGTCACGAGAAGTCTTTGATGACTTTCAAGTTAATATCCCTATCCCTTCGTGACAATGACATATCTCCGTATCCATCCTCCATTATCATTACAATAATTATCTTATCGTTGGGAATGTGAATAATGACACTGAAGAGTATCTGAACATTCACAAAACAAAGAGTGGATTAGGATATGGCCTTTTTGGGTGACCTCCTGCGGCCCATGACCCAAATTTATCACCAACTTTAAGTAAGAAGTGGCCTGCGGTGACAATAAAATGTTACATGTGTCTGTAAATACATGCATGGTGGCTGCTAGTCTTCTTATAAGCAACGGGACAGCTTCATAATGTGAGCAGTGCATGCCTACTTCTAGCATAGCCTGCTGCTTTTTTTTTACAGTGATGTATCCCCTCCTGTACCCCATGGCTATTAAAAAGTGTACCTCCAATTTATTAACTAACTTTTCATAAATGAAAAGTACAGGTGAATATAAAAAAATGTGTAATTTATCTTATTAAAGAAATGTAGAAAAGTAACTTTTTACATATTAGTCTATGGAGAGGGTAGGGGGAGGAGGAGGCTGCTTGCGGTTTTTAATTGCATATAATGCCCAACACATGTTACTAGGCATCGCAGCTGTATGTTCATGTCCATCACATTGAAAAGCTTTGGTTTATTGGTTGTTGGCATACAATGTGTAGTAACATATTCTAGGTGTTATTGCAATTAAATACTGCAGGCTTCAGCAAAAAAATTGATATGTAAAAGAATCCGCCTATTGCTATGTTTCAAGGTAAGAGTCTATCACTGCACATAATGAGGCAATAAATCAATTAACCACCTCCTTCTCCTCTCCCCTCCCCTCTGCATAGACTTTTGTATATGAGCTGGATATGGATACAGATTCTATGTAAAAAACAGACTGAATGATAATGAGGAGGAGAGCAGTCTAATAAGTTGAGAAGGAAACAGATTTCCTTAAGATATATTACAAAATTTCAGGTGAGTTTTGACACGGCAGCCTGCATGAGAACAGGTTGCAACTACAGATGGGCAGACCTCTCATGATTTATTTTGATCCGGGTTTGGGTAGTTCGAGTCCAAGATTCGATTGGGGTCGAACAAATTGGGTATGAACCACACCTTAAAATGGCTTAAAACATAGTGTAGAATATAGAGCTCTAGGATCCTATCTATCCAATTTCTGTCTCTCTAAGGCAACACAGCCAAAGTGAACGTGACATTATTATACTCTAGGAGGGTCTCCCCAGAGTATAATAGGTGGAGGCTCAGGGGAGGTGTAAAAAAATAAAAAAATAAAAAAATAAATCACTCACCCTCTGTTACCTTTTGGGCCTCTCTCTTTGCATCACCGGCGATGTCTAGCACTCTCCTGTGATGTCATGATGCCCATCTATTGGTCCAAACAGAGGCCTCAGCGGTGACCCCAGGGTGCAAGACATCACAAGGAAGTGCCAGACACCCCAAGGAGGTTCAAAAGAGATAACAGAAGGTGAGTACAAAGGTTTTTTGTTTTAGCCACCTTTCCTGGGCCTCTACCTATTACACTCTGGAGCCTGAGGAGACCCCTGAGTATAATATGACGGTCATTTTAGTTAGTCTGAGATGAATCTCCCCAATTTGAAATATTTGGGTTGAATCCAGCTTGGTACGAGTCGGTTCACCCATCTCTACTTGCAACGACAGAAATTCTGGAGTGTGTTCATCCCATGTGTTCCCAGTCTAAAGAAGCTCTGACTACATGACTATTTACATCATGTAAGGGCTATTTTGCTCCTTGTAGGAGCTTTGGCTAGTTGGCTGAATCCTGAAAAGAGCAGCTCATTCAGATTTTTATTATACCCAGGTGTAGCTGATTCTCAAATTAAATGAAGTCAAGGACCTGCTGAGCCCAGCGTGTATACGGAGTACTATTATACTGTACTATACATTCACATCATGTCGCAGAGAAGCTTCAAACCAGCGCAGTATAACACAGGCCGCTGCTCGCTCTACTTTCAGCATCTGTAATTCACTTGCATTTTATACACCCAGGGGTCTCATGCACAAAAGCTCAACTTCTCAAGATAATTCTTAGACCACCAAATATTAGAACAAACTTGTACAAACTGACTTTATGTCTTTATGATCAATGTAAGTTTAACTTTTAACGATGAAAATGGATGAAAATATATATATTTTTTCTGCTTGAAAATTATCAATGAGTTAAATTATGGTTTAAAACATGTAAAATGAAAAGAAAGATGAGATTCACCTCAACAAACCCAGTGCTACTCGTTACAACACTGCCTGGTCCCCTGACGGTCTCTATACATGTGTCAACCCTTGCATGTCTTCTTGGTTAGACGTGTTCAGATATTTGTGTCACAAGTTAAAGGGGTTGTCCATGATTTATTTATTTATAGATATGCCATAAATATTTGCTTGTTGCGGGGTCAACAGTCAATCCCTGAATGGATCTGCCTATCGGAGATGTATTCGGTCTGTGTACTATACAGTGCATGTAGATGAATGTAGTTGGCTCCATGCCCTGTATAGTGGCTATAGTGGCCAGGCAGCAGTAGTGCAGCTCATCTCCTATTGAAGTCTGTGCTCGCTACTATACAATATTGCAGCCTTTCAAGGCTTTTGTTAGCATGTTGTCAAATTGTGTTCAATTGATTTCAAATTGGGATTCCGAATTTTTGGATTTCAGTTAAGAGCTGATAAATATGTACCGCCTGCTACAACAATGACCCTAAGGTCCCTATTATCTCAAAAAGGGGTCATTTAGATCCAAAAGACTCAGGGCAATACCTTTTTTTTAATGCCTGGACAAAAGGTGTTTTGCAAAAATCACAACCATATTTAAATCTGTAGACTATAAAAAATTCAACAATTTTGCAATTATAAATAATTTAAATTTCAGAGTTTTAGAATTTTTCTCGAGTCATCTTAGTGGTGACAGTCTTTTGCCTGATCCCAATGAATTGAATCATGAATGCAGGAATTTTCTATGGTCTGGCAGGAATAAGTGATTTCCACAGAGAAAAACACATAAAAGAGAAGATAACACGACCACAATAAGGACATCATGGCTGGGTTACTGACAAGTCCCAGACCATAGAAACTTCCTGTATTCATGGTTGTATCTATTGGTAAACTATTAAGACAACAGATGTCACCATTAAGATGGTTAAAGAAAATCCTTAAAACTCTACAAAAATTTTAATCATTTATATTTGCATAAATGTTTAACTTTTAATTGTTTACAAATTTAAATATAGATAAACATAAAAAAAAAAAATTCCTGGACAAATCCCTTTAAGTCTGTACAACAGACTGCATGTATGTTTTTCACAGACCTTTCCAGAAAGAAAGCATGATAAGATGCATGAAGGAGGAAGCGAGTGCTTGAACGAGGAGCGCTGTATGTCATGTGCTATTTATGCAGTGAGGGTGTCTTGGGAGAGACATTTAGTAGACTTTACCATTCTACAAAGCATTCACCCACTAGTAATGTGATTTAATATCACAGGTCTGCGTATGGCGTTTTATTACTATCCAGATAACATCCTTTGCTAGCCCCGCTGAGAGAGTAGTATGATACTGACTTATGAGAATAATTTACGCTATGTATGGAGTGTGTAATTTCCATGCAGTAAACTGCGCACATGTGTTTTACAGGCAGCTGAACGGGAAATAAGAGACAATAAAACCTGCAATATTTTATATTCGATCATTAACAGGAGCCATGAGAACCATTAAAATATCATATACACATAATGGAGGTAATATAGGAAGTACTGTACCAACAAAGATATTAGAAGCAAAATCTGTACTGACGCCACCATGACGGTACAGCAAAATAGATAATAAGAGAAGAAGCAGCACAAGCTACGGTGATATTGTAAGATGGTGTCAACGCACAGCTGACTAGTCTGCTATTCTTCACTTAGGCAGGGAAGGGACCCATTGAGTGAGGTTGTATTGCATATTGCACTGTGTTGTGTAGGGGCGAACTTCTGAAGATTTGTTTTGTTTCAGATAGAACCAGACGTTAAAATATTATACTCTGGGGTTTTTTGAAACCCCAGAGCAGGGGTCCCCCAACCACCAGTCCACGGACCAGGACCGGGCGTTGGGGGTCTTTTGCCGGTCTGTGGGGCGGCAGGCTGGCCTCAGTAGATGCGGCTCCCAGCACATTATGTGGGGCGGGTTGGCGATCTGGCCACAGTGTAGTGGCTCCTGGCAATAGGACCTAGGGGAGGTGTAAAAAAAACTACCCCCTCACCTTTTCTGGGTCTCTTTGCAGCCTCTTCATGATATCACTTGTGAATGCTGAGGCTTATACACAGACCTCAGTTGTGACCCCGGGAACATGACATCACCCAGGAGGCTGGAAGAGACGCTAGAAGAGTTGAGGGAAGGTAAGTATAAATGTTTGTTATTTTTAACGCCTCCCCTGGGCTTCCACCTATAGATCCCAGAGTATAATTTTACTTCCGGTTGATGGGTAACGAACCCCAAAAGTTTTGTGTTTGGACAAACACAAAACTTTTGGAAAATGGATGTCAAATCCAGTACGATCTGAACCGATTCGCTCATCTCTATTGGTATGTGGTTTGGTTGGTTTCTTTGGGTGGTTTGTAGAGGTTTGACCGTACAGTGGCTCTTTGCAAGGTGGAACGGAGCTGCACCTAAGAATTGCAACACAGTTGAACTTGTGTGTTAAAACTCTCCCTTTGTCAGCCACTGACAAAAGGTGTTTCCTTGGATATCCATAGTGGCAAGGGGCATGTTATTTAAGATCCCGTTCCTGCCCTGGGAAGGAGGGAAGGGCTTTAGATGTAGAAGTCAGAAGAGGAGTGCTTGCTGCATGGCTTGGTTAGCTTAAGGAGGAAAGGCACCTTGGTAAACTCTGATACAGTAGCCGGTTCTCGGAAGTAGGACACCAGCCAGACTCCACTAACAGTGACATGGGTTTTAGAAGGTAGACATTGCATCCCCAGAGGAAGTTACAGCTGTTGCACAAAGAATGGAGCAGGAAACAGACAGCGCAGTTCTCTGTTTAGTGGTCAAACCAGGTTACTGCAGCTTGGCTCACATTCAACTGATGGGTCTGGGTTCGTAGTGCGGGGTTCCACCAATCTAATGTGAGTAATCTATACTAAGGATAGAGCATCAATAATTTTACCCTGGAAAGCCCCTTTATCATAATATTTATAATATATTTAGGTAAATGCCCTTTCTCTATATAGTTAGGGTAAGTTGATGTCAGTCCCGGATTTTCATTTTCCTTTTGCTTTTCATTATAGGTATAGGAAGATAGAAATCCCAACAAGAACAGAACCGTTAAATGACAGATGCCAATGGATCCCATGGGACGCCATTGACTATGAGGAGTCCATTGGGTATCCATTATGGTACTTGTTATATGGGATCAATACAGGACTTTTTCATCTGCAACATTTTATGTACTGTGCATCTGAGGCTTCTAACAAACAGCCTCTTATGTGGATATGAATCTATCTTTACATGTACATCATTATTTTCTTACCTACACTGCAAGTCAGAAAAAAATAAAAAAATTAAATAAAAAAAAAATTCATTTTTAAGATGATTCCTTTTGCATATTCACTTCTTATTTTTACAGCTCTTTTGGTAAGTGACTATGCCTTGTAGATTGCTGTTATCACACATCTACGTATTTCTTATTTATTTCCTTACAGCAATGCATTACATTAGTCATATTCCCTATGGGGTATATCTGACTAAGGAAAGTTATACACAAAGTGACAGATTCTGCACTAGGTCCGTATTTGCTTCTGGCAGGTGTTGTTTTTGCTTGGATCTGAGAAACGTTTCTATTGATTAGAAGTCATATTTCCATTTTCTTTTCTTTGCCATGTTTCTGTCATACTTAAAAAATATTGCTGAAACATTCTAATACAATGATAGAATATTTTTTAGATATAATCTACATTATAATGCCCATAGAAGAGCTGTGCGGGATTAGAAAAGCATGGTTGCTAATTTTTTTTTTCATTAACAGCGCCACTTCTGTGCACAGGTTATATGTGGTATTGCAACACATTCACTTCAATGGAGCTGAGTTGGAACACCTTGGAACAGACGTGGCGCTGTCTATCAGCAGGGAGGAGAACTTATTGCTGTACCTTTGCCCACAGTTTCTCATGGGCTGGATCAGGGTAATAGAGTATTCGTCTCATGTACTGTAAGTTTCTCTAGTATTTTTTTTTTTTTTTACTTTATTAGGGTTGAACGAACTGATTTGGATAGAACCAGATACAACCCGAATTTTACAAAATTTTAGGTTCGACATGAACCCAAAGCTTTTGGGATTTCCTGCCCATGAAACACTATTATACTCTGGGGTCTTCTCAGACCCTAGAGTATACTAAGCGGAAGTCCAGGGGAGGTGAGTAAAATTAATTAGAACTGTTATACTCACATTGTATCACCTCTCCTGGGCATCCTTGCATCATTTGGTGGTCCCCCACCATCCTCTTAAAACATCTTCAAGTTTCTGGGTGACATCATGTACTCCGGGGACATGTGGGTCTTGATGATGTCATGGTGCATTGACCCAGCATCATGAAGTTGGCATGCCACATCACTCACAGACTGGAAGAGGCTCAATGTGGGCGCTGTGGGATCGTTGAATGCTTCAAGGATGCCTAGTAGAATTGAGGCAAGGTAAGTATAACTGTTTGTTATTTTTACTCATCTCTCCTAGGCTTCCACTTATTATACTCTTGGGTCTGAAGAGACCCCAAGCTATAATAATAGCTCTTCGGTTCGTGCCAAAAAGTTCAGCCCGAAACAAACCAGAGGGCTGAACCTCACAGTTTTCAACGTTACAAATCTTGTGACAATTTCATCTCTTCCATATGTGCACTTTGTCCTTTTGATTATTCTGTTTGACGGCACAGCTGGTTATGGCAATGTTAGCCTCCAATTCATTTGTATTCCACATAAGAGCTATTCTAGAAGGTTCCATAAATAACAGAATTGCATCCATAGATATTGCATTGCCTCTTTCTTATAATCCTTATTGTAAATTATATATCAATCACATTTGCTGTGTTTTATTTCAGATTGAAGCAATGCATCTCTCTCTGTTCCGGGTGACATCTGGGGGTTTGGCTCTGCTCATACAGATCCTAGAGAATGCTATAACTATACTAAAGACTGACACCGTCAGATTAGTAGCAAACAGGGAAATATGAATATTAAGGCTTGTCATGTGGCATAACACACTGTGATATGAATGGTTTTCCATAGGACTGCTGGTAAACTTACTGACCTGCCAGCTGTGACTAGGATGATGAAGATAAAGAAGTATTAGAGAGGAGGACTCTACATCGTGACGCTAGTCTTTCTTCCAGCATTCACTCAACCATGACTAGTTGTACGCTTGACTGCTCGCAATGTGATAAGTACAAGCCATCAAAGACAGCCATGACTGCTGGTGTTTTCAACTCTTGCCATACAAGCAAAATACAATATTTTTCAAGTCTTTGATACGGAAGTCAAACTTGAACACTATAAGGGGAATTTGTCAAGATTGGTGTTAAATGCGCATGCGCAAATCTTGTTGTCCTTTCAAAGGAGTGATTTGTGCCTAATTCAATAAAGAGGTTATCCAGGGACTAAAAGTTTCCAGCATCTGGCTTGAGTTCTGCAGGTTCAGAGCCTCCGGCATCCAGGCTGGTTCCAACATTGGGTCACATGTTTGGCTTCTGGCTTTCGTTGTCCCGATATTTGGTATAATGTGTACGATGGAGATTTGCTCATTGTAATCTCCAAAGGGTCTGGCTTTACGATCATGATGAGCAAGTCTGTCGGCCTCCTCCATGGTCTGTCAACCTCCTCCATGAGATGGTGGGAGTCAGGTGCTGGATATTTGACCTAGTGTTGGAACCAGCCTGAAGCATGAGGAAAGCTGCAGAATCCACACTGGATGCTGGTTATTTTCAATTCTTGGATACTTCCTTTAAGAGGAATACATCTCTGAAAGGGGTCTTCTGAGACAACATGAGATTGGTGGCACCCCCCACCAATCAGCATTCAGGTAAGTGCTCTGGCCTCTACTAAGTACCAATCACAGCACCCTACATACTGTAGGGTCCATGTTTGGCATCACAGCTCAGCCGCATTTACTTGAATTGGACCGAACTGCTGCTGTACCATGAGACTAGTGAACTTGACGTCATCAACACAGAGAAGAGTCCACAGCTGATCATTGGGGGCCCTGGGTGCCAGACCCCACCAATCACATATTGATGACCCACCCTAATGAACTAGGAACATCTGTGACCCCTAGATACATCTGTTTTTAATGACCTCTTCACATACAGTAAAGAAAATCTATCTTCCAGTTTTTTTTACGGTAGATGCTGCATCTTATTGATTCAGAATACTGTCTACAAAGTTTCTTGCTGAAAGGATTTGGTTGAATGAAAGAGATTTTGCAGTTTGTGTGAGATTCTGGACATAAACATTTCTTTTCACAAGCTGAATCCTCACTTTTTGCAGAAAGTTAACAACCTCCTCATTGTGCATTCTGTTGCTGAACAGCCCCAAAGTCCCGAGTCAAGTTATTTTTAATGCAAGTAAAGCAATCCGAGTCCTGATAAGTGAAGTAAGTGAAGTGTCATCCCTCCTTAGATGAGTTATTCAATCTTCACTGCAGAGAACCGTCCCTCCGCTGCACCGCAATTTTTTAAAGAATTTGTCTTTGTTTACTCATGTTTTGTAACAAAGAACAAATAGTATTCACTTATTTATGGGATGTCTAATGATTAGGATTTCACTTTCTAGGCTGAGTCACAATAACATTGCTCCATTAAGACCTATGTCAACTGTGGTCAAGTAGTGGACAGACGAGTGGATTTTGGGAGCTCGAAAGGGTGAGTTCACACATGGACCATTTTTTGGCACATGGATAGAGGTTGTTATTGTGATAACATTGTAGCTAGTCTCATTCTAGAGAAAATGAATCATGAGAATTACTTCTTTAAAGAAGACTTCTTTAGAAATCCCAAACATACATCATCTGATCGGCACTGTCACCCTGAGCATTTTGGTGCTTTGTTTATCCAAATCAACCATTCCAAAGATATAAGTCCTTTTAGTGTTGATGCAGGTTAGGGTTAGGGCGGTAACACTGAATGACACATACAGAGGTCCTGCCTTAGATAATTCACAGTGTTACTTGATCACATGCCTCATCAGTACCCCAAAATCCATGACCTCCAGTTATTATACTCTGGGGTTTGAAGAGAGAAATGACAAATTGCATTCCTTAACCAAATTGGAGATCAGCTAAGTGTTGACACATCCATAATCTGTATTTGGTGAATCAAAAAGTTCGTAGAAACACAGCACAAAACTACTGCCAAGGTTAAGATGACTATTAAGTCTTAATGAGTTAAATATACAGTTGCAGCCATCTTCAACTTGACTTTGTCAATGGTGTTCTGTGACTTGTATTGAGATCTTAAGGTGCAAAGGTGCAGCAAGTTATCAGATTCAAGTTGAAGGCAGCTGCATCTGTATGTAGTAAACTGATAGCATAAAGAAGATAAATGTTTCTAAGAAAAACAATATTCAGTGATAGGACAAGACCATTTTCTTCTGTTTTATGGTTTGGCCATGTTCATTTTCATCTTTTATCAAGCGTGGAAAAACTATAAAAAATAAATCATTAAAAAAATTTTACAAGATGAAGCATAAAATACACTTTTCCCTCTTGTCCTGGAAAAAGGCAGCAATGTCTAGGGTTCTACAAAGAATCCCAGTAGACAATGAAGTAGCATTAACTCATCCCATAAACCTAATGCGGCAAGTTGAGAAGATCAGTCTTAGCATTTCAGAAATTTAGGGTTGAGAAATTCTCAGTATCATGTATAAAATACTCATTTTCTTGGTTAATATACAGTACTGGCTGCAGCATCCAGAAAATTATTTATTTTTTTTTTTTACCAAGAAAAACGCTACAATGAGGCTCATCACAGAGAACAGAAGACTCACAGTAGGACCCCTACCTTGAGCTAATTTAATTCATTGCACCCTATTGGTTATGTTACTACAATGCGTTGGTACTTATTATCCACATTATCCAATCTTTTATGGGGTATAATGGTTAGGCAACGTCTTGGCTAAGTTGATTCTTCTTGTGCTTGTTAAAAGGCAAGGGCAAAAACCTGGAATTGTGAGACGCACGTACTAATAGCTCAGTGCAGAAATAATATATGCAGTGATGCCATAGTACATAGATAATAAACACAGTGATGTCACAGCACAGTTATAATAAACACAGTGACATCACAGTTCAGGGATAATAAACACAGTGATGTCACGGTACATGGAGAGTAAACACAGTGACGTCTCAGTAGAGGGATAATACGCACAGTGATGTTATAGTACAGGGTTAAGAAACACAGTGATGTCACAGTACAGGAATAATAAACAAAGTGATGTCACAGTACAGGAATAATACACGCAGTGATGTCACAGTACAGGAATAATAAACACCGTGATGTCACATAACAGAAATAACACACACAGTGATGTCACAGTACAAAGATAATCAACACAGTGATGTCACAGTAGAAGAATAATACACACAGTGATGTCACAGTACAGGAACAACACAGTGATGTCACAGTACAGATATAACACACACAGTGATGTCACAGTACAGGGATAATACACACAGTGATGTCACAGTACATGGATACTGTACAGAGTGATGTTACAAGAACCACTGTCTAAAAATAAACTATGGATAATAACACAATGATATAGTCAAAGGAAAAGTTTATTACCATGTTAGCAAGCTGAAAATGTTTTATAGCCCTCAGTAAAACAATCTAATAGTCTTGCAGTTATAATAAATTTTAATGGCTAAAAAAATACAACAATAATGTTAAACACCAAATTTTCTAGATAAATTTGTTCTCTGTATTAGGCAGGGTGTAGAAACCTAAGTTGTCTTGACAGCTTAGTTTTTAATATTATTTGTTTTGTTAGCCATTAAAAGGTATCACAACTGCAAGACGATTATTTTGTCTCTCTTACTGAAAGCAATAAAACTGTATACAGGTATACATAGATAATAAAAAAAATTACTTTTATATATGGAAAAAAATAATGTACGTATAAACAAGGATGATAAATAATATACAGTACTGTGCAAAAATTTTAGGCATGTGTGATAAAAATCCTGAGAGGTAAAAAAAAAAAGCTTCAAAAATAGAAGTGTTAATAGTTTTTTTTTTTTTGCTCATTTAGAAAATGCAAAGTGAATGGAGAAGGAGCAATCTAAATCCTATCAATATCTGATGTGACCTTTGCCATCTGGAGGAGTCTGGGAAGTATAAGGATAATACGGCCCCCACAGAGCCATGATCTAAATACCATCCAGTCTGTCTGGGATTACATGAAGAGATAGACGGATTGGGGCAAGCCTACATCCACAGAAGATCTGTGCTTAGTTGTCCAAGATTGAGGGAAGAACCTTCCTGCCATATAATGGCAAATGTCATCACAACAAGGTCCAGTTTTTAACTACTTGTTAGGATGTCAATTTAGTCTGTGTAAACTATAACACTGCCACTTATCTCCAACGGAAAACCTAAGAAAATGCCCACCTTAACACGTAAATCTATATTAGGTGTTTTTACTTGAATGGGAGCTGAGCTTCACATAACCGGCACAGCCACTATACAGTGGACAGAGCCATCTGGTTCTGGCTCCTTCTACTGTATATTTCCAGCACTGGTGGCTACTGGATGTTGGACCCGAACCAATAAAATATTGATGGGTTATACTGTGATCTCTGATCACAGACACTTCCGACAGGTCTACACCGTGTAAAACACCAGCTACACAAGTGGACAAAATTGTTGGTACCCCTCGTTTAATTTAAGAAAAACCCACAATGGTCACAGAAATAACTTGAATCTGACAAAAAAGTAATATATAAAAATTCTATGAAAATGAACAAATGGAAGTCAGACATTGCTTTTCAACCATGCTTCAACAGAATTTTTAAAAAAAGAAAACTCATGAAACAGGCCTGGACAGAAATGATGGTACTTTTGAGGCAATCACTGCAATGAAACGATTCCTGTAACTGTCAATGAGACTTCTGTACCTCTCAGCAGGTATTTTGGCCACTCCTCATGAGCAAACTGCTCCAGTTGTCTTGGGTGTGAAGGGTGCCTTTTCCAGACGGCATGTTTCAGCTCCTTCCAAAGATGCTCAATAGGATTTAGGTCAGGGCTCATAGAAGGCCACTTCAGAATAGTCCAATGTTTTCCTCTTAGCCATTCTTGGGTGTTTTTAGCTGTGTGTTTTGGGTCATTATCCTGTTGCAAGACCCATGATCTGCGACTGAGACAAAGCTTTCTGACACTGGGCAGTACATTTCTCTCTAGAATCCCTTGATAGTCTTGAGATTTCATTGTACCCTGCACAGATTCAAGACACCCTGTGCCAGATGCAGCAAAGCAGCCTCCTCCATGTGTCCCAGTAGGGACAGTGTTCATTTCAAGTTATGCTTCATTTTTCCATCTGTTTACATAGAGCTGATGTGCCTTGCCAAAAATTTTGATTTTTGTCTCATCTATCCATAGGACATTCTCCCAGAAGCTTTGTGGCTTGTCAACATGTAGTTTGGAAAATTACTTTTGTCAAAGTTATTTCTGTGACCAATGTGGGTTTTTCTTTCATTAAACGAGGGGTACCAACAATTTGTTCCACGTGTGTATGGTTCTAGCTCAGCCCCCGAGTGAGTGCCATATTTAAAGCTCCAACATGCTTGTCGCCAAAAGGGAAAAACATTACCGTATCCTTAGTTATGCTTTTTCTTTCTTTATGGAAAAACAACACTTGCTAAAAAAAATGTAATGTCATAGAGTATAATATATACAGTGCCTGCTGTTGCTGTATACAAGGCTTGTCACACTAGAAGATTTGGAATGAAAATGGGACAATGTAAATAAACAGCATAAACAAGTTCAAAAAAAGTAAACTTTAGGGAAACCTTTGGAGAGACGAACATAATGTTGTCTACTCTACGTATTAAATTTTAAAGCCATGGCAATGAGTCTGCAACAAGCTGTCAGATTTCAGTGCTTTCTGAGCTATGACTGGGTGCTACACTTAATAATTTATACGGTTTGCCTTGATCAGCTCACAATGCAGTCATGCAGATTCCTAATTCTGGAACAAAGTAGTACATTTCCACTGAACAGGATATGTCTCACACAGTACAATATGTCTACTTGCTGTAGTTATGAGACGTTGCCATCAGCTAGAGGTTTAACCTCCGTCACACCAGCATATTGGTCATATGAGAACGTTGACAATAAATCTATGAAATGTTGTGATTGTGGGTAGAGATATAAATCACACCTAAAGAAACCAATGACCCGCGAATTCAGCAAAAACAAGAAGACGTCGCAGGGTGATCTGAGTCACGCAATGAAAGAAGACTTCAGATGATCAGTGTGACTTCGCTTCTTAGTAGGGGATAAGAAACATCATCAAGTGTTATCGGAGAAAATAAAAACAACATGTAATACTTATAGACAAAAAGTAGATGACTGTGTGCGCTATATAATAAATAGGAAATATATTACAGTAAGATCTAGTAGTGTTTTGCACTCATCTTCATATGGCCCCATACACACCTGCATACAGGGCTTCAAACAAACTCTCAGTCAGAGTAATATTTCACAGCACCCAAAGTCTGGTATGAATATAATCTACAAATGAGACATGTCACACGATAGCACAACACATATAAATATTTAGTATTAAACTGCTATATCTGTACTATCCTCTAAAATGGCAAAGCCCATCTGGATGTTAATGCCAATTTGTGTTATTTGATCAAATGTTTTTTACTGATTTGTTCAAACACTTTACTTGCAATACCATGCCTAGCCATGTGGAGTGCTGTCTTATAAAGGCTCTTTCAGTCAGTGAATGCTGACATTTACTTACAATATACTTACAAGCCCAAATAATTTTATCCATAACCAATAATTCATGGTAACTGAAAAATTGAACAAACTACTTTCCGACATTTTTAAAGTGAATTTTTTTTTCCTCCTATAGCAAGAAGTCTTCAAAAATATTTTCAAGGTATTTTATCGCACCTATATTAGTTTGCTGGCAATGTATGATACCATATAAAAAAGAAATAACAGAAGGCAGAGAACTTAACATTTTAATTTTCACATAGCTGAAACAAAAGTGCTTAAAGGTTAAAAAATGAGATTACAAAAGTTTAATTCATTCTTGAAGCTTAATAAACCTTTATCGTCCTGTTGCAGATATCTTCAGTGTTGTTGACTTCACCAGGTTTCCTCTTGTGATTGCCAATCGAGAGCTCTTGCCTGGTCATGACCTGCTTCAGTTCACTGATATAATTGAGGGCTACACAATATCATTTGGCGAATTACAGTGCGTACAAGATTTCTCCCTCGAAAAAAGAAAAAAAAAAAAAAAGAAAAATTCTGTCGAATTTTCATTTTTCACCTAGTCTGACATCTCAGTGCGTGTAGTCCAAGCAGATTGTTTCATTTATGCTCAATGCCAGGTTAGTTATTTGTGACCTTCAAAAAGGTTAGATTGTCATCTGGTTTTAAGCATTTTTAGGCATTTCCTGAAGATAGACATATCCTTACGATGGGTCATCCATATCAGATCAGCTGTTGTCACCAGCTCTCGGTGCATTAGCTAACACAGAGAAGAGAGCCAGAAGCACAGCTCCATTATCTGTGTTGTGGCTGCGCTTAGTCACTGCAATTCAGATCTTATTGATAGAGCAAACCGGTTTATGATGAACTGGGTTCCTTATGACTTTCCCAAAAATCTTGGGCCAGCCAAACCTCAAAATCTACAAATCACTGTTATACTCCAGGGAGATGTCATTGGTTCCAGGGGACTTTAAGGTCTGTGATTGGTTCTCAACAACCCTCATGGTCCTTCACTTCATTCAAGATGTCAGAAGACAACTTAAGTTGACCAAGATGGAGTGCAGGGTCAGGCCATGGAGCCCAGAAGAGGAGAGGAAATGTGAATATAAAGTCTTATTATGTTTTCCCATGACCCCTGGGTCCCCACTTATTATACTTTGGGATTGGAAGAGACCCTGGAGTATGATAATAGCACTTCCAGCTTGGACTAAAACTGGCAATGGAATCTCATGAATGTTTACAAAGCAATCTAGAATGAATCCAAGCTGCAGCAAATCACTACAAAGAAAATCAACCTTGCTCTTGGATATGTTGATGATGTCATCATCAACTGGAATCACAATATCAACATAACACATAAAAGACTAAATAGTGTTTATAAGATATAGTCTATAGGTTCTGTGTATTGTATAAAGTTCAGTTCTAAACATCAGTATACAAAACAATTCTACATGTGACCCACATAGTTGAGATTCCAGATTTTCTGCAGATTTCTTTTAGAACAGAATGTTTTTAAACTTTAATGAAAATGTACTTTTTTAGCATTGCAAACAGCATCCAATAATTAGACTTCTTTTACTATTTTCCATAGTTTTAGGTATTATGTCATCTATATGCATGAACAATTTTTATATATATTTTTCAAGGTGACATTAAATTAAAATGGTTATTTTCACATCTTACAATGTATCACCCATCTCAACAATAGGTATTACAGTCAAACAAGTCCTTGATCTGCAGTAGGTGCAATTTCTACTTACGGGATTTGTAACCACTAATGAGTCATCTCAGTCAGGGACTCTACACACTGTAAAGATTGGTTTGTGCCATAGCTATAACCATAGTTAACACCTGGAATGAAGTAGCGCTACTAAAGCCATATTTCAATTAATGCAGATGAATCTGAAATGTATAAATCCGAAACCGTACAAATTAAACAATTACAGTACATGAATTCCGTCCACAATTCTGAGCGTAATAGTTTCTTAATATATCTTTATAGCAGCCCAATCTAAGTTCTTCTGACATAGAACTCCAAATCCCCTTCAGTTGTGTAATACAATTTTTGTCACCTGCGGTATCCACAAGAGGTAAGTACAGCAAACTTATAGCATACTGTTAGGGTCTTGCCAAACGTAGCAATACCCTGACACTACTGCAGGGGTCTGGGAGGAAGGACGGAGACAAGTGAGCCCTAATCTCACCCCAGCCACTGTCCCTTCCTATTGCCTCAGTTACCCTAAACAGTAAAAGGACAACCTGAAGACGAGCCCTATACTTAGTAAGTGACAACACTTAACAAGACAGATCAAACGACACAAAGGGAGGTCAGGAAGCCAAGGGTTCGGTAACAGACGAGCAATGCAGTACGAAATCACAATCCAAGAGAATAGTCAAAAGGCAAGCCAGAGGTCAGAGAAATAGCACAGTAAATATCAAGAGCACAAAGAAAGCAGGCAAAGTCAGAGCAATAACCGGCGACCATGTGAGGGCTGACAACCTGTTTATAGAAAGTCTGGGCCAGCCCCAGACTGGATTGGTGAACAGGCTGTCAATCATACAGGCCAGGAAGAGATTAACTCTATGCAGTCCAGAGAGAAATGCTCAGAACACGGGTGTGGCCGGAAATCCATTACTTTGTCTAGGACCATGTTCAGACTGAGCAACAAGAAACCTACACAAGGAACCAAAGTGAACACGACTCCTTCGCCGCAGCATGCGAGTGGAGGGTGGCGCAGAGACCCGGACAGGCAGAGACGTTACACATACAATGGGATTATTAAAAGCCTGTTGAGGGTACCAGGGGCTTTTTAAAATTATTATTGGATTGCACTTATTATGGAGTAAAACTTCTTTCCTAATAATGATTTACCAGAAAGTCTTTTGTAACACACAAAACATAATAACAGAATATATAACAGAAGCACTTTGTCTTTGACAGCACACTTGTGGGGAGGGAGTCTCCCTCTACTCCTACACTTGGTCTACACACGGCAACCATGGAACTTCTGTGTAGTTTACGCATAGTTCCTTCAGCATAGGAACAGTACTGCTTAGTTAACAGATAATCCGCCTAGTAATAGTGTTGTGGGTTCATGGAAATAAAGGACTTGACTTAGGGATGGATTGGCCAAAGTAAAAGGCTGGTGCAAACAAACGTCGATTGATGCATTTATTGTTGATTAGCCCTCGTCTTCACTGAATTTTGAGGAGTGTACTTGCGGAGTGAGACATCTACAGGCTAAGGCTCCACGTTAAGAAAAAACTGCTTTTTTTTGTTGCAGATTTTGCTGCGGGTTTTTGAGCCAAAGCCTAGAGTGAATTGAGTAGAAAGGAGATGTATAAGGGTATGTTCACATGGCAGAACTTTTCACGGATTTGGGGGTGGATTCCGCCCTTGAATCCACGGCAAATTCTGCCCAGAATCTGCCTCCCATTGTTTTCATGACCAGAACATCATGGAGAAGGAAGCAGAGAAATTCATGAAGTACAAAGATCTTGAGATCAAAATGAACAGAATATGGAAGACCAAAGCCAGAATTCTACCTGTGGTGGTCGAAGTTCTATGCACCATCAAATAAAGATATTAAAAATATCTTCTAGGTCATCATAATGGCCGAGCGAGGGCAAATGATCACACTTTGTTTAGTGTTCTTTTAAGTTCAATGTAACAAGCTCCTGAGCTCCCCTAGTGGTATGCGCAGGCAATCAGAATTAATCATTAATAGCTTTTGTTGGGAATTGGATCTCTGGCAACTGTAGAGATGTGTTAGCAATATATTCTCCACAGATGTTTCTGACTATTCAGACAAAGTTGGGGACATCAATTCTATGTCCATATTTTAAAGGGTTTAATATATGGCTGGTATAATATGTTACCATATGGTTAATAAAGGTTGAACCATGACAGATTTGTGATTGGGTCTCAGCAGTCAAGTGGGGCGTGACAATGTCATAACACTTTCATGCAAGCATCAAGATGACAGAGCTCCCCATGTGAACACTGGGGCCAAATCACAGGTCTCAGTGGACCCTGTGGCCAATGACACCACCCAGGAGGCCATAAGACAGACCATAAGAGTGAGGTGACAGCTGAGTGAGGCACTGAGACCTGAGAGTATCATAATGATCCATTTTTGCTGACCCCCAAAAAGCTCAGTTTTGGCCAAACCCAAGATTTTTGGAAAATTTGTAATAAACTTGGCTTTCTATAAACTGGTTTACTCATCTCTACATATGGTTAACAGTCCATATGTATCCAAAATCTAGAAACTACTTTAACAGTAAAAACATAGAACACCGAGCCTAAAAAAAAACCTACGCAATAGCCAATTCTTGGCATTTAAATGGGTTTCTTTTTTAATTTTTTGCTGCCTACTGAATATTATACATATCATTAAGTCAGAAATATCATATTTCTTGAATGTCAGCATTCTGGATAGAATTTGTAGGCCACAGCTGCCAAAATATAAAGCTACATATTCAATTATAAAAGCAATATTTTTTCAAAATGTCACAATTTGTGAGCTTTCAAGACTTTCAATGCTTTCCATTATAAAACAGAAATGGATACTCCGATCCCTAGCCTTGACATTATCATTATTTCTCTGATGGGAGAACATACCCATTTTGTAGTTGCCAATGAAATATCCATTATCTCTATTGCATACTTTGTTCGGTTAAATGTTATTTCTTGATTGTATTTCTACTGTAAGTACTATAGGCGCTTTACTTTCGCGTTCTCTATTTTTCTGAAAAGTTGGGAAAAGAAAACTCTATTATAGATGTAATGGAGATAGACAGATATCCTTCGGGCTTAATACAATCATTTATTTTGTATTCTTATTGCAGAAATTGAGTATAACTGAGTATTTTATCACACTGTTAAACAAATGTATTTTATATGATGTGTCTTATTGGTCACTGTGAGATACTATTTGTTACAGATATATGAATTATCACCACCTGTGGCAAACCCTTTCATATCAATGTGTTCAAAAATATTACACAATTGGACAATATTATTGGATTTTTTTTCTTTCTCTTCTTTTATATCAGCTAATGCAAATGTAATCCTGTTGGGGAGTTCTGGGAGAGAAAGCTGTCAAAAAATAGAACAACATAGAAATAGTTTGGCTATGGTAAGTCACATCTAATCCAAAGCTTGACCTCAGGATAACAAAGCAATAGTACCAATGAGAATTCTGTACTCAGGAGTGTAACAAGTGGTTATAAGGTCCAATAACAAAACTTAAAATGGGGTCATTCTCCACCCCGACCATTTCTAGATGATATGACAGAACATAAAATGATGCATCATTAATTGTTTTGGTCTTCACTTAATGTGAGAAGTCATGAAGGCTGCGTATTCTCGCCATGCTCCCTTTTCGAGAAGGTGGGTTGGCGATGCAACAACTGGCATTTAAAATGTCACAAACCTGAGGTTTCTGCCATAAAATAGTAATACATCTGCACCAATGTCTTTCCTTAATGCAAAGAGATAATATACACAGTGATGTCACAGTGCAGAGATGATAAACATACTGATAAAAAAGTGCAGGGAGAATAAACACAGTGATGTCACAGTACAGATAAAATAAACAGTGATGTCACAGTACAGGGATAATACACACAGTGATGTCACAGTACAGGGATAATACACACAGTGATGTCACAGTACAGGGATAATACACACAGTGATGTCACAGTACAGGGATAATACACACAGTGATGTCACAGTACAGGGATAATACACACAGTGATGTCACAGTACAGGGATAATACACACATTGATGTCACAGTACAGGGATAATACACACAGTGATGTCACAGTGCAGAGATAATAAACACAGTGATGTCACACTCCAGGGATAATGCACACACTGATGCCATATATCATGCATAATGCACACAGTACTGTCACAGCGCAAGAATAATGGATACAATAATGACTGCCATGTATGGGAATGGAGATGAGCCCCTCTCCCTTGTTCCCACTTCAGTTGTTGGATACTATAGAAGCTGTTATGTCTGCTTCCTTAATGGTTATGCCCATGGTTACATAAATATGTCTATGAATGATATTATCAGTTCTTTGCATAAACTTTGTACATTTTAAGTTTATTGCTCCTTTAATGCTACCACAATACATGCTGGAGGGTTTCCTGGGGTCAGTTATATAATTGTTTAATTGACAAAATGCTCAGTTTGCCATGTTTACACGTAGCACATGCTGTCATCTCCACAGTATCATGCCCGGAATACCAGATGCTCCTGAACGTGATCTTCTGTGAAAGATGATGAGCTCCTGATGGGAGTACTTTGCCTTTCACTTCCTCCCAGCAGTTGGCACCACATTAATACAACTGATCATCATGTAATAACAATACTGATGCATTTCCGGCATAGATTCCATTTGCCAGCTACATCTGTATACTCTTTCAGTTCAAATGTGCATTTTCCGAAATCCCCGGGTGACCACGAGAAAAGGAACACAACATCCTTGTACTGCAAAATCCAATTTACTTAAAATGAGGATGTAATAGAGCTAAGTTTGTCATTTGGCACAACTCATTGTGATATCACAACATGTTATTTTGATGGAGTCCACCCAGCATGTCGTCAAGACTTGTAGGGAGAAGCTACTGAATTATATCAGAACACAGTCCTCCAAATATCTACAAAACAGGATCACTCAGTTCAAGGTATTTCAGTGTACTTAGATTGTCTACAGACATAGTAAAGTTTACCTTTGTTCTGATAACTTGCTGCAGCATGATATCTTCTCACAAAAGCCATTGAAAAAGTCAAGTTAAAGTTTGCATCTGCCTTCTTTGATAAATCTGTCACAAGTAGAGATAAGCAAACCAGTTTGTAATGAACCAGGTTCATTACATATTTTCTAAAGATCTTCGGTTCAGTCGAACCTAAGATTTTTTTTGAGAATACCACCCACGAACCACCATTACACTCTGGGGTCTAAGCATAGGCACAGGGGCGGTATGGTAAATTACCAAAAAACTGATACTCACCTTCCTTCACCTATCTTAGGCTCCCTTGCAGTGTCCGGCACTCTGTTATTGTCCTCTTTGTTCGTCTTCTGGCTTCTTTCAGCCTCCTGGGTGATATTACCAGCACTGGGGACTACTAAAGCCAAATCACAAGGAGTGAGGCTCAGTGGTGCGTGCCAACATCATGACCCAGTTGGATGGAGGAGGTAGAAGGAAGCTGGAAGACCACAGAAGAGGACCATGATGGAATACCAGACGCTGTGACGGAGCCCTGGAGAGTTGAGGAAAGGTGAGCATCAAGGTTTATTATTTTAGTAAGCCTCCACTTTTTATACTCTGGGGTTTGAAGAGACCCTGGACTATAATAAAAGAACTTTCAGCTCCTTTCAAGTTTGTTCTGAACCAAAACTTGCATGTGATCTTGGTGAATAATGAATCTTGCTAGGTTGGCCAATCTCTAGTCACAAGACATTGAGCATCACTACTGCTTACTTTCACACTAACTAAAATTAAAGATTTTTTTTCTATCCCAGGGTTTGTGGGAAGTAGAGATGCTACTTTTTTAAAAAATGTGTGATTTTTTAAAGTTATATTTCATATAACTTTTCAATTTTTATAATATTATACAGGTCCTTTAAGGTGGGCTTCAATGGATCTACTTTTTTTTCCCGGAATATCTAGGGAATTTAGAGACCAAGTCACCACCATGAACTCTCACACCATTCCTGGACAATTCTTGCAGTGTGGCAGGAGCATTATCCAATTGTAAGTGTTCTTAGCAGTGGACAAGGGACAACAGGTGCATTCTAGCTATTCTGCAGCATTGGAGCCCCAAATTCACTGGTTGCCAGTTCACTAGTTGACCTACCTTGTACCAGCTTTGGTAGGCACTAACTCCTGCTGACTAGGAACACCCCAAATGACGTGCTGTATTATAGATGCTCTGACCCAGTTGTCTAGTCATCACAATTTGGTCTTTGACAAAGTTGGTCAGATCATTATGTTTGCCCATTTTTCCTGCTTCCAACACATCAATCATAACAAGAACTGACTGTTCACTTGCTGTCTAATATATCTCACCCCTTGACAGGTGACACAAGATAATCAATGTTATTCACTTCCCCTGTCAGTGGTTTTATGTTATGTCATGCCTGATCTTGTACAGTATATTTAAGTCTAAGTTTCTGAATGGGAATAGGCTCCTATATATATTAAGAAATTTACCAGCATGTATGTTTCAGACCTGAACAAAGTGTTAAAAGAAGGACATTCAAAGTTACAAATTTACTTAAAACTTTAATTTACAAAGTTTCAATCTACAAATTTACAAAATTCCTTTGTCATTAAAATAATTAGTTCACCTACAGTGGTAAGAAAAACGCTGTCCATGATGCTGGAAGTCCACATTAGGCAATGAAAAAGTAGAAAAGACAAGGTGAAATGAGCATGTGTGTGGGGCAGAAACAAGATTTTTTAAAAAGGTGGGCATTCAGGTTTACAAAGCTAGAAATTTATAAAAAGTTCCTTTAAATTTTAATTTACAAAATTTTAATTTGCTTAAAATTGACATACATATTTAAATTTAAAGTTCCCTTTTCATTAGAATCCACCAACAGTTGTGAAAAGAAGGTTGTCCATGGTTCTGAAACTCCACATTAGGTATTGGAGAAGACGATAGATAAAATTGACATTTCATCATCAGGATGCCTGCATGGGCAAGATTAAGGTTCCTTTGGATTTAAATTGACAAATTTACAAAGTTACTGTTACATTAGAATAATCAGTACACCTATATTGGTAACAAGAACTTCTACCCAAGGTGCTGAAACTGGACATCAGGTAATGGATACTAAATATACATTTCATCATCAATGTGTGTATGGGTGGGACAAGAACAAAGTTTACAAGAAGAAAATTTTAATTTATAAATTTACCAAGTTTAAATTTATAAAGTTTAAATTTACAAAGTCCGTTTTGACTAGAATCTTTCCACCTACAGTGATAAGAAGAATGCTGTCCACAGAAATGGAGAAGTAGAAAGAACAAGATGAAATGAGCATTTTATCACCAGCATGAATGTGTGAGACAGGAACAAGGTTTTAAAACAACTTTACAAAAGTTTCTTTCAATTTTAATTTTCCAATTTATTACCTGTAATTTTAACTTTACAAATTTGCAAAGATCCCTTTTCATTAAAGTAATAAGTCCACCTAGTGTGGTAAAAAAAAAAAAAAGAACGCTGTCCATGGTTCTGAAAGTCCACATTAGGTAATAGAGAAGTAGAAAGGACAAGATAAATGAGCACAACCACCTTATATTGATGTACAGAACGCAAAGAGATCTCTCCTCCTCATCTTTTTATAGACTGAGAACTTATGTAAACTTCTCTGTTGAACTTGAAAGGGTATTGACTGTGAAGACTACAATCAGAAGGAACAGTTATGTATGTCAATAGTCGTGGTGACCTTGTGGATATTGACTAATGTCATGACCAAGGTGACTAGTTCAGATGAGGCAACACCTTTAATCTCCATTTTACATTCTGCAGGCATACTATAGCATTGATGGACTTTCACTCAATGATTTTGTGCTGTGAATATATTCAGTTTAAATAATACCTCTAAGTTTCTTCCAAAATTTCCCACATCTGTAATTTAGTATAATAATACAGAATTTTCATATCAAAAGTGATACATTAAAATGTACCATAGATTCATGTAGAAAGGTTTGTTTCAAGAGGAAAATATTGCATTTGATGTATTTTCTTAGAAGTGAGGAGTTTTAAGATGATAAAATAACAGGGTATACAAAACCTCAAATACATGATATTAAGTGGCTCAGTCAAAAACGAAGAAACACTGAATATTCTGGTATATGGTAAGCTTAAGTAAGAAACAAATAATAGTAATACCAGAACACCTTTTTTTAAGAACTCTAAGATATGTAGGAAATGTATGTAGGGGAAACTACTACTCCCAGTTCTTAAAGTTGACCACAATTGTTAATACCAGTTGACAATTTAGTCATGATAACCACAACTGTTGACACCAGTTTACAAGTTAGTGAAAAAGGAATGGCATAATACAAATTTTTTTGTAAAAATACTTTAGAATTATAAATTTTTGGGGAATACAATTAATATCTAAAACACTGCTGTCTCATACTAAAAGCATATACAGTGGGGAAAAAAAAGTATTTAGTCAGCCACCAATTGTGCAAGTTCTCCCGCTTAAAAAGATGAGAGAGGTCTGTTATTGACATCATAGTTAGACCTCAACTATGAGACACAAAATGATTAAACACATCTAGAAAATCACATTGTCTGATTTTTTAAGAATTTATTTGCAAAAAAATTTATTTTTTTTCCCCACTGTATAAGGCGGGACAGTAGTTCCCTGGTGGGGCAGCAACTCATAGTATCATACATGACTATCATGTGGCAAGATTGGGTCCCAGGACAGCGCTCAGTCTAGGAAATACAGTCAATATATTGTCAGTATTGTACGGAGTGAGTACACATTCGCCTTGATCTGAAACTGGTTAGAAGGTTCTGGTAACAATAACAATGAATAGTAAATCAAAAATGAATGGAGCGGTTTAAGGCTAAGGCGCCACATCGGGTCTGATGCCCAATGTCCACCGCAGACATCGTGCAGCAGACCCACCTTCATCTAAAAACAGTCAAAGAGACTGAGGCTTTTAGTCATGATTCCTGGGTGGTTGGCCCTGCCTTGATGTGCTTTGCATTGGCAAAGTGTCTTGTGCTGCGGGTTTTTTTCTGTAGTGTGTACATAGCATTAGGGTTTCTTTAAATCTGATCCACTACAATGCTAAAATACTAAGCACTAAAATCAAAAGCATATCACTGAAAAATATTATGAATCCCAGTCTTCTTCACTTCAATAGAGATGAGCTGTTATTATAGATACAGTATAACCTATGGACACATGTGGCTCTGTTTTGGAAAGGAAATTATGTTTTTCTACTCTTGAGAAACTCCGTTACATCATTTGGACATTCTGGTGCTTTTGAGACATTAATGAACTGATTTGTACCAATTTTCCAAAAATCTTGGGTTCCACTTGAGATTTACTGGAGCTTGCCACTCACAAATCATAATTACACAGTACTGGGCTATACTCAAACCCCAAGTTATAATGGGCAGCCCTGGCATGGTTCAGAAAAATAATAAACAGTTGCACTCCTCTTCCCTCACCTCTCCGAGGCTCCCTTGTGGCATCTAGTGCTCCATCACAGGTATCTTCTGTCCTCTTCTGGTCTTCTAGGGGGATATCTTTAGTCCTGTTGGGCACTTCTATGACTTGTGATTGGGCCTCAGTTCCCACAAAGGGTGCACCAATGTCATAATGCTATCCCAAGATAATTTTTAGGTTCTAAGAAATCTCTGATCATGTAGGGTGTTCTTATAATGATTATAGCATCTAAGGTATAGGCAACAAACAAAAACAGAGGGCCACCTTTGTCATTGCTATTTCTTCCTCGAGATGGACAACTTTATACATGCAGTCTGGGTCCAAAAAAGGCCCCCAGTACTGTCCAGTTCAAATGCATGGATGTCCACATACATACTGTTTGGCGAAAGAAAGGTCAAAAATGTATTATATAGTTAACATAAAAAGTAAAAATGACATTGTTAATATTTGATAGATGTCTTCTGCAATACAGCTAGTGAAATACTGAACAGTAGATGGATGCTAATAATGGAATATCTCTTGTTGAAGAGCTCTCCGATATCCTGCTGCTTGAGAGTGCTGACTATTCTCAAGTGCCACTTGGAGTAGAAGCAGCACATGAAGAACATAAGCTCGCATTTACTGCCCTAGAGCAGTCACAGAAGTAGTCACAAACACCAAAATGCTTGTAGGATTCATCAACCAGTACATTATGATCCGAACCTTATTGATCAAAGATTGATGGTGTGCACTAGAGGCATGCCATCCATGTCTTAGTGAGATAACTTATTTATTAGAAGGGTTTTTGGGGATTACAACATTGATGGCCCATCTCTAGAATACTGTAAGTCATAAATATCAGTTTGGGTGGTGGGTCTGACTCTTGTTCCGGCTGATGAGCTGTTTAGTGATGTTGTGGTACTGAGGGTACTCACTTGCATGGGGAGAGCTACAATATATATATATATATATATATATATGGACAAGAGGCTACAGTGCATGCCCAAGGGCTGCACACCCTATAAACTACTGTGCAGTGAAGATAGAGAGAGATGAACCCCCATCAATCTCATATTGATGGCCTATCCTAAAAATAGATAGTCAATATTGTAATTCTGGAAAAACTTGAAAAGGGAGTGGGTCAATCTGGGGTGATCTGCTGGGTCTGGTGAAAGACTTTGGTTTTCCAACCAAATGATATTAACCCTTAGGATACGTCATTAATATCAAATCGTGGAGAACTGAGCCAAAAGCAGACATTTCCATTCTCTATTTAGTAGCCATATCAAGTTACAGTGAATGGGATCTGAGCTACAGTAACTCAGAATGGCCACTACTCGGAGAACAGAGCTATCTGCTTCCTTCTCTGCTCACTGTAAGGTGGCTGCTAAGAAAAGATGTTTAATAGGGGTCCTGGGTGTCAGACCCAACCGATGTGATATTGATGACCTGTCCAAAGTATAGGTCATCAATATCTTTTGAAATGAAAGCCCTTTAGCTCATTTTCTACATTTTATTTCTATTTTTTTTTTTTTAAGAATGGCAGACATACATACAGTCCATTAATATATCATCACTTTTATACATCTGGCCTTTAATACTGCAGGTGCTTTGGTGACCTGTACTAATCTTTACACTTCTCATTGAGTCATACCATTGCCTCCTCGCTATGTTCTGTAAAGGACAGTTACTGAAAAATTTACTCTGGCTCGGCTCCATGACTGTATACGACAGCCTTGGCTTCTATAATTGCTTTTTAGTCAGACTTGATGGATAGGTACAAGTGCCTCATTTTCTATGTTCTTTTTCTTCCATGGGAAAACTAGGCTAGCATTTTAAGTTAAAAAACATGTTTTACCTGAAACAATCTAATCAGTCCCGTCCCTAAAATAATCTCCTTGACATATTTAAGCATAGAGTAAAGAACTTAACTATATATATTCATCATTCTCTGTGAAAGGCTATACAAATGTATATATGAGAAGATCTTAATCCCCGATACAGGGTCAAACTGGTCCACCTTAGTGTTAGAAAATCCTCCAGGGATGCAAGAATGTGCCCTAAAGGTCCAGCATCAGTCAACCCCATTTAGAGCTGACTTTGGAGCTTTCATTGACTGCTAAGATCTACTGCCTTTCCTTTGAGACAATTCACAAATACATTATTAGAACTTCTTGCTGATATACTGTGTCTAGTGTGTACAATGACAACCACGATCATCCCAAAAAAAAAGGTGCTCATGCAAATTTTTCTGTAAATGGAGGTTGGACCTAAAGATCCCACACTGGCAAGGAAGGTAACTTTTTGCCTAAAGTTTTGTAGAAGTCGCAGAGCTAATTAATGTTAAAGGTTTGTCTATATACTTTAACAAAAATTATAAATAAAATAATAAAACTCAGATTTACTAATTCTGAAGATTTACTGTCTAAATAATATTTGAGGGGGCGGAGCCGAGCCGTGGACTGGAATGGCCGTGTAGTAGCAGAGCTCCCGGTCTGAGTCCTAATTAGCGACATCATAGGCGACAAGCCCGTGGCCTCTGGGCATCGACTGTAGTAGTAAAAGGTATCTTACCTTCGGGGGATGCCTCTTAGAAAGAAGTCGGCGGTGAGACCGCATAAGATCTCCGACTTCTATTTCCCCCACGGGGGAGGGGAGGACCAAAATGGAGACGGCCCGCGCCTGGAAGCGGAATCTAGGGCCTCGACTCCACCGTGCGATCCTCCGTAGGAGACAAGCACGCTCTCCGCTAACAAGAGAGCGCTCTCAGCACCATCTTTACCGCAGGTGCTGGACGGCGCGGGAGCGGAGGTATCTGGGCTTTCCCCCCGGCAGGCCGGGGCCTGCACTGGAAGCGGGCCTCCGCGAAGTAGCGCTTTGGGGTCTACGGGCCTATCCAGCCTGGAGAGACACCAGTCACTCCCAGGATGGTGACTCCCAGGATGGCGAGGTGAGCAACATTGTGCAGCCTACCCCTCCACCCACTGATTTTTTTGCGGATATCCCTGAGACGGAGAACCCACTTACTGAGGCCTCTATGAAAAACATGCTCATGGCCTTCTGCAAATCCCTAAAAACAGACATGTCTCTCATGGTAGGGCCACTGGATAGAGATCTTCAGGAACTAAAAAGTCGTACCGTTCATGTTGAATCCAAAATGGCGGAATTTGCGACATCACACAATGCGCTGATAGACGCTCACTATGAGATGGAGTCGGATGTGTCGTTTTTGAAAGCTAAAGTAGCAGACTTGGAGGATCGCTCCAGAAGAAATAATCTGAAATTTAGAGGGATTCCGGAGTCAGTCTCCACGAATAACTTAACGAAGTTCCTCCAAGATCTGATTCGATCGCTCCTGCCGAATCTTACGGAGATGGATTTAATTATTGACAGAGCCCATAGAGTCCCCAAGCCATCGTATCTAGAGGAAACAATACCCAGGGATGTTCTTGCTAAAATTCACTTTTATCGCACTAAGGAACTAGTTCTGATGACTTTCAGAAAGGTAGATCACCTACCTGAACCATACCACAAAGTATCCATTTACTCGGACTTATCGGCTACAACATTGCAACTGAGGCGACAATTCATCCCTATTACTGCAGCCTTACGCCAGCACCACATTTTATACAAATGGGGATTTCCGGTTCGCTTGCTCATTACCCGAGACAACATGGTGCATGTCGTCAAAACTTTGGAAGACGGAAAACGTTTGCTTCAAAAATGGAACATTCCGATGGCTGAGATACCACCCAGACAACCACCTGGTCCTGTGTCGGATGGTTGGCACCAAGCGACACCAAAGACGTCCACGCAAAGGGCTACAAAGCTAGAGACTCACCTTTTCTTGGATTTTGTATGTCCACTGTCGTTGAACTTATCCCCCCAGGATTACGACAGCCGCTGGTCCGCTGTACCACAATCTTTTTTTTTTCTCTTTGGTTTTGCCACGAAAGTTTATCCATTGGTTATGTAATTTGCACGGTTTGTTTTTTTCTTTATTGGTTCTGGCACATTGGGCGTAGTGAATATGAAGGGTGGAAACAGCTTTTCTTCATACCAACATTGACATCTACTGGTATACGTGGTTGCGGTAAGACTCTTGAAGCATTTCTAACTGTATATTATGGTACTTAAAATTGTGTCCATGAATGTCAGGGGTTTGAACTCCCCTCAAAAAAGAGCCAATTTATGGCGTGAGGCCCGAGGGCAGAACTGTGACATTCTTGCACTACAAGAGACGCATCTGTTAAGGGCAGACGCTTTTCGCATTAATCACCCAGCATACCCACATGTGTTTCATGCTCACTACTCCTCAAAACGAAGGGACACAATGATTGGGATTAGAGACTCGGTGGCGTTTCAGCTGTTATCTCAATACGCTGACCCGGGAGGGCGATTTGTTATATTAGTGTGTATTATCAACAATGTCACTTACACGTTGGTATCAGTTTACGCCCCGAATAGAAAACAGATGGCGTTCTTAGGGAGACTTGTGAGGGCGGTGGAAAAGAGGAAGCAGGGATGTTTAATATTAATGGGAGATTTTAATATGGCCCCGGACCCGCTAGTAGATACCACTTCTGGCATACTAACACGTCACCCCCCATTATCACAGGCTATATGGCGTTATGAACTATTTGATGTCTGGCGTATCTTGCATAATACTGAAAGAGATTATACGTATCACTCCACTGTACATAATAGCTATTCACAAATAGACTTGTTCCTAATCGAGCAATCTAGCATTCCCCTTGCTAAGCAGTCTGAGATATCTCAAATAACTTGGTCGGACCATGCAGCTATAACCCTGTCCATAGCTGAAAAATATGAAT
The DNA here is from genome assembly GCA_947044405.1 of Leptodactylus fallax. Taxonomy (NCBI): domain Eukaryota; kingdom Metazoa; phylum Chordata; class Amphibia; order Anura; family Leptodactylidae; genus Leptodactylus; species Leptodactylus fallax. The sequence goes on from CAMRHE010000055.1 coordinate 1,098,044, forward strand.
CTGCTAGAGCATATGTGTGGAGGTGTAACGACTTTTTAATGTCACAACCAAAGCTAAAAGCAACGTTGGAGAATGAGTTTAAGGAATTTTTTCAGATTAATACCCCCTCTGCTCCTGGTCCTGAGATACTGTGGAATTCTCATAAGGCCTTTATTAGAGGAACGTTTATTCACCTAGGGCATATTGAAAAGAAAAATAGGATGGCAGAAATAGATCGTCTGCTCCGTCAGATAAGAACTATAGATACCAGCAACAAACAATCTCCGTCTCCCCTACATGCAAAGAAATTAATAGCGTTACGCCAACAGTTGACCGCTTGTTTGTTACATAAATACGAGAAAAACCTGAAAAAGGTTAGAGCTACATATTACTCTCAATCTAATAAAGCGGGCAAACTTCTAGCATCAAAGCTTAAACAAAAGCATGCAAAATCTAGGATCCCATTTATGTACAGCAAGGATGGTACATATAAAATTTATGACCCCAATGGCATCGCTAACGCCTTTAAGCATTTCTATGAGGGCCTTTACAACCTAGCAGACAATTCTTCAATGGTCCCCCCGAAAACCCAGGATATTGAGCGATTCCTTAAGGCGGCTCAACTACCCGCACTCACGGAGTCACAGCTGGACTCCTTGAACACGCCTATTACCTCAGCAGAGTTACTATCTATCATCAAATCACTGCCGTCTCATAAGTCTCCGGGCCCTGACGGCCTTACTAACGAATATTATAAATGTTTCTTCCCGGCCCTGCTGAGCCCACTGCTGTCGTTTTTGACGGCCGTGGTGGATTCTGGTATCATCCCAAAGGAAAATCAAGAAGCCCTGATAGTTACGTTGCCAAAGCCTGGCAAGCCCGCCACCAGCCCCCAGAACTTTAGACCAATATCGCTACTGAACACAGATTTAAAAATATATGCCAAATTAATAGCAAGCAGACTGGCAGTCTGTCTTCCAAGCCTGATAAATTACGATCAAGTGGGGTTTGTTAAAGGAAGACAATCGTATGACAATACTAGACGTATTTTAAATGTAATACACCACGTTGACTCTAGGAAAGAAAAAGCGGTGATCCTAGCATTAGACGCAGAGAAGGCGTTCGACCGCATTTGCTGGTCGTATGCCTTTTCGGTGCTCAGAAGCATGGGGTTTTCTGGAGCTATCTTGAGAGCGATTGAGGCGTTATACTCTGCACCTTCTGCGAAGATGTTCACCAACGGAGTAGTATCGGATCCATTTCTCATTACAAATGGGACCAGACAGGGGTGCCCCCTATCGCCCCTGATATTCGTTCTTTCTATAGAGCCCTTGGCCCAGATACTTAGATTAGACCCGAGAGTGGGAGGCATTGACATAGGAGATAAGTCTCATCTTATATCATTATATGCTGATGATATTATTCTCACTTTGTCCAACCCGCAAATTTCTATTCCTCATCTTATGGATACTATTAGTACTTTTGGGCAACTATTGTTTTACAAATTAAACATGGCCAAATCGCAGGCATTGCCTTTCAATGTCCCTCCACCCTTGCTCCAACATCTACAATCGACTTATGATTTTGATTGGAGGAAGGACAGCATTCAATATTTGGGGATACAGGTGACAACATCACTAGGAACCCTATACAAAAGTAACTATATCCCAATGTTAAAAATATTGCAAGAAGAGACGGAGCGAATGTCTAAAACAGATGTTTCCTGGACAGGAAGGGTAGCTGCTTTCAAGATGTTACTATTGCCTAGATTATTATACCTGTTCCGCACGCTCCCAATATTCATTCCTGTTTCCTTTTTTGAGACAGCACAAAGGGTTATTTCAAAGTATGTGTGGAATGGTAGGAGACCTAGAATCAATAAAAGCTTTCTATTTAAGCAACGAGAGGCAGGAGGACTGGGAGTACCAGTGGTGAGGAATTACTATATAGCATCCCTGGTCACTCAGTGTGCAAGATGGAAGTCAATGGATACCTCGGTTCCATGGCTACATATAGAGCAGGCGTTTATACTTCCCCTAAAGCTGGAGGATGCGCTGTGGGTACCCTTTTGGAACATTCCTGCTCCGGGATCTTTCTCCCCAATAATGTGTGCCTCATTAATGGCATGGAAGCTACTTCATGGGAAAGCAAACCCAGTGAAGCACTTTCATATTGCAGAAATGCCTTTGTCATTGATGGCCTGGGCGATTGATGGCGTAGGGGTCTCGGGTTGGGAATTGAGGGGGATCACGCAGATTTCTCAACTATATTCTGACTCCAAACAACCTATACCGTTTGTAGATCTAAGACAAAAATATGGAATCCATGTGGGAGACTTCCTTAAATATTTTCAGATATGGCATTTCATATCTTAACACCCTGTGGCGACCTTGCCTCATAATAATTCACTTTTCGTCTGGTTGTCAATTAATGTGAGGGGACTACGATTTATATATGATAAAATGGATGAAATCTCGACTTTTACTAGATCTACTCCGTTCCGTTGTTGGGAGAGAGACTTAGGAATGGTCATTACTTCGGATGAATGGCAACAAACGATTAAATTGATCCATCTGTCCTTAAAATGTAGCACTCATATAGAGACGGCAATGAAAATCATTTTGTGGTGGTATAGAACCCCGTCTACATTACAGTTAGCGTATCCCTCCATATCTGGGAATTGTTGGAGGGGATGTGGAGAAAGAGGAACCCTCCTTCACATTCTGGGAACCTGCCCTATAATTCGCGGTTACTGGGATATTGTTTTTAACATGATCTCAGAGCTATTTGATCTGGGTCTCCCCCCTACTGCACATATGGCGATTTTGCTACTTGGAATTCCCGGTGAGCTGAATAAGCATAAACAACTTATTTGTAAAATTTTAACGATAGCTAAATTAATGTTGGTACAGAGATGGAAGACAGCGGCTTCCCCGCCTATTTCGGCCCTGTTACTAGCCATTAATAATACATATTCCTATGAACGGGTAATCGCAATGGGTAATAACTCTTTTCATAGATTTGAAACAATTTGGGACGCGTGGATATACTCTAGATTTGTCACGTAGAAAGAACCAGAATGGTATCTGGAACCCATTTGAGGTGGTGGTGACAGACAGGGGGAGGGATATGGAACTTGTCAGCCTCGTCGAATGGGGAGTTGAGGAGGAAGGGTCAATACTGCAGGTACAGGTCTAATGCCTTGTACACAGCTAAACTTCTCATGAAGAAGAGACAGCAGTACATGGAGAAATCACCCTAGATATAGATCTCAACAGTTTAACCCCTTAAGGACACAGCCCAAAAGTGCGTTAAGGACCAGGCCTTGTTTTTCAAAACTGACATGTGTCTCTTTATGTGGCAAGAACTTTGAGACGCTTTAACTTACTCAAGTGATTTTGAGATTGTTTTCTCGTGACACATTGTACTTCATGTTAGTGGTAAACACTAATCAATTTTTTTGTATTTATTTATAAAAAAATAGGATATTTGATGGAAATTTGGAAAAAAAATCGCAATTTTCAAAATGTGAAAGTCTCTGCTTTTCAGACAGATAGTCATACCACCCAAATACATTAATAAATATTATCTACCATACCTCTGCTTTATATTGACATCTTTTAATCGTCCTTTAATTTATTTTGGATGTTAGAAGGCTTACAAGTGTAACAGCGATTTTCCAGATTTACAAGAAAATTTCCCAAACTAATTTTTTAGGGACCCCCATAAATCACCCCATTTTCAAAACTGCACCCCTGAAATAATTCAAAACAGCATTTGGGAAGTTTGTTAACCCTTTAAGCATTTCACAAGAATTAAAACGATATCGAGGTGAAATTTAGACATTTCATTTTTTTCCACTAATCCCTTCATTTAGCCCTAAATTTAACACATTCACAAAGGGTTAAAGGAGAAAATGCATCTCCCAGTTTATTATACAATTTCTCCCGAGCACAGAAATACCCCACATGTGGGTGTAAATTGATGTTTGGGCATTCGGCAGTGCACAGAAGGGAAGGAGCGACACTGGACGTTTGAAAAGCAGATTTTGCTGGAATAGTTTTCAGGTGCCATGTTGCATTTGAAGAGCCCCCAAAGTACCAAAACAATGGAAACCTCCTAAAAGTGACCCCATTTTGGAAACTACACCCCTCACAGAACTCATCAATGGGTATAGTGAGCATTTTGACCCCACAGCTGTTTCACAGATTTTACTAACACTGGGATGTATAAATGAAAAATTACTAAAACGTCACTTTATCCCCAAAGTTTTCATTTTCACAAGGGGTTAAAGGAGAAAAAGGACCCCATAGTTCGTTAAACAATTTCTCCTGGACACAGCAATACCCCATATGTGGTCATAAACTGCTGAATGGGTACATGGTGGAGCTCAGAATGGAAAGAGCGCTATTTTGCTTTTGTAGGGCAGATTTTGCTGGAATAGTTTTCAGGTACCATGTCGCATTTGCAGAGCCCCCAAAGTACCAAAACAGTGGAAACCCCCTAAAAGTGACCCCATTTTGGAAACCACACCCCTCACAGAACAAGGCAAGGGGTATAGTGAGCATTTTGAACCCACAGCTGTTTCACAGATTTTATTAACATTGGGACATGAAAATGAAAAATTTCTTTTTTTCCAATAAACTGTCAATTTAGCCCCAAATTTTTCATTTTCACAAGAGGACAATTGAGAAAAAGCTCCCCAAAGTTCGTTACACAATTTCTCCTGAACACAGAAATGCCCCATATGTGGTTGTAATCTGCTGTATGGGTACATGGTGGGGCTCAGAATGGAAAGAGCGATATTTAGCTTTTGGAGGGCAGAATTTGCTGGAATAGTTTTCGGGTGCCATGTCGCATTTGCAGAGCCCATAAAGTACCAATACAATGGAAACCCCTCAAAAGGGACCCCATTTTGGAAATTACACCCCTCATAGAATTTATCTAGGGGTATAGTGAGCATTTTGACCTCACAGCTGTTTCACAGATTTTATCATCATTGGGACGTAAACATGAAAAATTACTTTTTTTCCAATAAACTGTCCATTTAGGGGCATATTTTAAATTTTTGTAAGTGGTTAAAGAAGAAAAAACACCCCACAGTTTGTTACACAATTTCTTCTGAACACAGAAATGCCTCATATGTGGTTGTAATCTGCTGTATGGGAACATGGTGGGGCTCAGAATGGAAAGAGCGCTATTTAGCTTTTGGAGGGCAGATGTGGCTGGAATAGTTTTCAGGTGCCATGTCGCATTTGCAGAGCCCCTAAAGTACCAATACAATGGAAACCCCTCAAAAGGGACCCCATTTTAGAAACTACACCCCCCAAGGAATGTATCAAGGCGTATTATCATTTTGAGCCTAAAAATGCTTCCCAAAAATTAATGTACAAAGTGAAAATTGAAGTTTTTGAAGAAATATCCAATTTCAGAATATGTTGCGGCCACTTTGTGGCATCAGAGACATGAACTCCTAAAACTATTAAGTAGGCTATCCCGGGGGAAAAAAATTATATATGTGGGTGTAACCTGCTGCTTGCGAATACAGCAGGGCTCAGAAGGGAAGGAGCACTGTGTTTTTTTTAGCTTTTGGAGTACAGATTTAGAGGGACTTTCTGGTCGCCATGTTGTTTTTGCAGAGCCCTGGAAGTGGCAGTAAACTGGAATTCCCCAAGAAGTGACCCCCATTTTGTAGGGGCGATTTTAGGGTCTCTGCAAATGTGACATGGCGTCCAAAAACCAACAATCTAAATCTGCGCTCCAAAAGCACATAGCGCTCCTTCACATCTGCTGTGCTGTGCTGCTGTGTGCCCAAATGACAGTTTATGCCCACATGTATGACACTGGTGTACCCAGGATAACGTACTTAATGCCATATGTGGGTATAAACTGCTGTTTGGGCACAGCCGAGCACAGAAGGGAAGGAGCGCTATTTTGGTTGTCGGAGCACAGTTTGGTTTATGGACACCATGTCACTTTTGCAGAGCCCAAGAATTGCCAGTAAAGTGGAATCCACAGACTTGTGACCCCATTTTGGAAACTACACCCTTCAAGGGATTTATCAAGTGGTGTAGCGAGCATTATTAACCCTTAAGTGTTGCATTCTTTTAATTTCCAGAAATGAATGCACAGATGATAATGAAAAGTTAAAAATAACATTTTTCCAGAGATACGCCATTTCAGTGCCCGATATGTTGTGCCCAGCTTGTGTCAGCAGAGACACATACTCCAAAAACTGTTAAGCGGGTATCCCGGGCACAACAGCTTTTGAAGCGTTCATCTCTGATACAAGCCGGGCACAACATATTACGCACTGAAATGACGTATTCCTGGAAAAATTGTCATTTTCACCTTTCACAATCATCTGCGTATTCATTTATGGATAATAAATTATAGCAACACTTGGGGGTTAAAAATGTTCACTGTACCCCTGGATAAATTCCTTCAGGGGTGCAGTTTCCAAAATGGGGTAACCTGTCAGGGGATTCCACTTTACTGGCGTTTCAGCTCTGCAAAAGTGCAATGGCGTCCAAAAACCAAACCTTCCAAGCCTGTGCTCCTAAAACCAAATAGCGCTCCTTCCACTCTGTGCCCGGCTGTGTCCATACAGCAGTTTATACCCACATATGACATTAAGTACGTTATTCTGGGTACGACAAGTGTAATACATGTGGGCATAAACTGCAGTTTGGGCACACAGCCGGGCGCAGAAGAGAAGGAGCGCTATGTGGCTTTTGGAGTGCAGATTCAGATGTTTGGGATCTGGACGCCATGTCATGTTTGCAGAGCCTGTAAGGTACCAGAAAAGTGGATTCCCCAAAGGAGTGACCCCATTTTGAAAACTGCACCCCTCAAAGAATTTATCAAGGGGTGTAGCGAGCATTAGTATCCCAGACGTGAATACACAGCGGATGGGGAAAAGTGAATATGTAATCTGTGCGGAGTTGCATTGGGAACACCAAATTCCCTACTAGTTCCCCAGTAGTTCCTATTATTGGGGAGGTCACTCTGGGGGTCACTTCTGGTTTATTTTCCCTCATAAGCTCTAAATCTGGGGTGTCCCCTGATATCTGCTCACACAGCTTATACATTCCCTTCCTGACTCAGCCAGTTATGTTCTAAAGATTTGGCGATTTTTGGGGTTTTTGTCTTCACATTGTACGAGCTATATATTCTTTATTTCTCTGGTGATGTAGCCATATGAGGGCTTGTTGTTTGCGGGGTGAGATGTATTTTGTAATGACATCATCTTTGGGTGCCTATAACCTATTGAATAAATTTTATTAACTCTTTCTTGTTGGATTAAAAAATACCCCATCAATTCTGACACTGCGTTTTACCTTTGAAATTTTTCACCATGCAGCATAAAGCATAAGTAACATGTTACCTTTTTTCTATGGGTCGGTACGATTATGGAGATACCTCATTTATACTGTTTTTTTTATGCGATACTAATTTTGCAGAACAAAAACCCATTTGGGGACATAAATTAATTGTTTTTGCATCACCATCTTCTGAGATGCGTAATATTTTTATTTTATGGTTTACAGAGTTGATTTAGGGCTTATTTTCTGTGGGACAACCTGTGCTTTTTATTGGTACTGTTTTGGGGTACATATGACTTTTTGATCACTTTTTATGGTATATTTTGTAAGGTGAGATGGCGAAAAATCATTACTTGTGGCGAGTTTTTTTCCGTTTTTTTTTCTCCGACGTTCACCGTGTACATTAAATATTGTTTCAGTTTTATTGTACAGGTTGTTACGGACGCGACGATACCAAATATGCATTGTTTTTATTAATTTTTAGGGTTTTTTTATATATAATTCATTTTATATAGCAAAAGGGAATTTTTGGGGCTTTATTCTTTTATTAATTTTTTTAGAACACTTTATTTTATTTTTTTTTCACTTTTTTTTTACTTTTTAATGTGTCCCATTAGGACACCTGAGCCAGCAATGCTTTGATTGCTGGCTCAGCACTGTAGACTGCAAGACACGAGCTTACAAGTGTCTTGCAGTCTATACAGGAAGTGAGGCTATGCAGATGCATAGCCTCACTTCCGCAGGTCTCGGCAGGATCAACCAGGTAGTGGGGTCTCCAGGCAGCCTGGGGTCACTGAGCAGACCCCGGGCTGCAGGTTATAGGTATCGGCACCCCCCGATCTCGCCGCGGGGGGTGCCGATTGGAGCGGCAACATAGCGGAACCCCTTGGATGCCGCGGTCATGTTTGACCGCGGCATCCAAGGGGTTAAAACCTCGGATCGGAACTCAGTTCCGACCGGGGGATATGGAGCAGGGTGTTAGCTGTCAGTTACAGCTAACACCCGGTTCCGATGCCGCCCGCTCAGATAGTGAGCGGGCGGCCGCCCCAGGGCATATTAGTACGCCCTGTTGCGCTAAGTACCAAGCGCACAGGACGTAATAGTACGTCCAATGTCGTTAAGGGGTTAATAAATGTGCCTAAATGTTGTTATGTTGTTATTCCTGTTTATTCTATAAATAATCTTTATATTTTGTTTTAAAGATATGCGGTTCTAAGACTGTATCTTGAAGCTGTATTACAATGCATATCAACTGTATATCGTAATGTTTATCTATATTGTTCTTTACTTTTGTACTTTGAAAAATTTAATAAAAATTATTGAAACTAAATAATATTTGAGTAAAGTTAGACCAGACAGCTTATGCTAGGTTCACACCTGCGAGGTGTTTCTGTTCTTTGGGTCCCCACAAATGGCAAAACTAAAGCAGGCCTAACCTTATATGACTTTTCAGAATAAGATGCCTGTGTATGTGTGGAACTCCTATTTCTGGCCATTGTATGGTATGACTTGCATCTTGCACTTTTTTGGTTTTCCTTCTGGAGGCTCTATCTTTAATTCTCAGTTATCTCCAACCTAGTGGACTAGCTAAGAAGAGATACTACTACTACTACTACTACTACTACCAACTAATTCTGTCTCGAACTCCCAAGCGGCCTGAAAGACATTATAGCGAAGTACTAACCAATATTGGTTAAAGCACTTGGGGTGAGATAGAAAACTTACTGTTATCTGCAGTAGCCTCTATTTCTCCCTCACTTGGTCCCTCCTCCACACTCCAAAACCTTCTGTGGGTACATCTAATCTGATACTTTAGTGAACTGACAGTCTGTTTTGAGAGATTTTGAGCACAGATTTTAGATAGAATTTCAGTTTAGGAGGGAGGAATGGGAAAAAGATACCGGCTAGTGGAAAAAGTAGCATTTTTTTTTTTGTTTGATGAGATACATTACAAAGTTTTTGATTGAAAATTAGTGACCATATAAGATGTTTCATCGGCATGATAAACAAAGTAAAAGTGGAAAAAATGTCCAAAAATAAATGTAAGGCTACATTCACATTGGTGCTGGAGTCTCCGGTTGGAACCTCCGGGTCAGAGTCTGTCTAAATTCACAGATGATAAAGTCGTACACACACAACTTTTTCATCCAACGATGTCAGAGAAAAAATAAGAGATACCCAACAGACCCCATTATAGTCAATGGGGTCCCTCTGGATCTATTTTTGTCCGTCATTAGACGTAGTAGTTTTACTCAATAATCCTTTCTTCTGGTCTTAAGATAGACCAGAAGAACACATCAAACAACACATATGTGAACATACCCTAATAGGGAGTGTTAGGATAATTTTATAGGGATAATTTTATAGTTGATCAAAATGATGCTGACTTTGTATTTTTTGTGGTTTTAAGGGAACTGCTTTTTCATTGTAACCACATTACCAGCCAAAAGTGCATTTTGTGAAATAATAGACATTAAAAACCAGCAGAGAGTGTGTAAAAGTCACATTATGTCACATTAAAATGGTTCAAATGACAGTCAGAGCAATGCAAAAATATATAACAAAATGGAGCAAATTCATTAACCTAAGTGTAATTTGTAAGAAAACCCTTTAGAGTAATTGCAGAGAAATGGCAGATAGGAATATGCTCTCAATCCTTAATGGAAAAGTTAAAACGTAAGGTTGTAGACTACAAGTACAAGACGCTAAAAGCTATGACTTTTAGTGCAACTTTGACTTTATTTTTAGAAGACTGTTGATTATAATATAAGGTTATGTTAACCTTTGTGTATCTAACCACTCATCTAAGATGAAACTATGAAAGATTTTTCTATAGTAGACCAGTTATTTCACTACATGAGACAATAACATCAATTATATAGGAACAGGGGTTACCTAAGCTGCCCCCTCTTCTTAGTCACCATGGCAATGCATAGCAAGCATACAATATGTGAATGAAGACGGTGCTCCAATGAGTGCCCTCAATCACTAGGTAACTACTAAGAGAGCAGGTGGTTAACACAGCGGAAGTAAGTGAGCACTACTTATAATACTCCATTCATAGACTTCTGTACATTATTCGTTCCCTCTTACAGTCTACGATCTAGGCTATGTGGCAGTGGTGGTAAAATGAAACAATGCTTTGAGATGGATAAAAAATCTAAAATGAATTTTCAATGGTTTCACATATTCTAACAGTCAAGGTTGCTTGCAAAAATTTTTGTAACAATTGTGGTCATTGGAGACAGTGAATTGCCAAGTAGCCAGCTGAGCAGGTGCCGGTGGCTAAGACAGCAGAAGTAAGAAAGCACTACTTACTTTATAGACTTCTGTAAGCAAAGGGCACAAGATTTCAGATTCAGGCACATGGAGGGCATGAGAGGCGCCTAATTTATTAAGCAACATTAATAAGTGGGCACATCTTACTTCGGTGCAGGAAAATCAAGGCTGGCATAGGAACCACCAGTCTTAATAAATCTGGCCCATAGATGGCAGGAAAAAGAGACACAAATTAATAAATCAGAGAATATTCTCCAGTGGCATCTGAGAAAAGTGTTTCAGAAGTTATAAAAAGAGAGGACAAAAACCAAAGATACTATGTTCACTATGTTTTACTAAATCTGTGAAATGCCATGCATATTGACATCATCTCTGTGGGTGTCACCTGGCTGCGTGGTCACATGTATGATAAGTGTTAGATATATATGCAGCAGACAACCATGACACCAACGCTGCAAAACCGATGTGTTATTTAAAGGGCAAAAACTGTATATAGCTTTTTGTTATGCTTAGTCAATGTCCTGCAGAGCTGGTCCCATGGGTGCATGATGTGGTCATCTGTGACAATGATCTTGCCACACTTGGTGCCCAAACATATGCAAAAACAGCTACAAAAGGTGCAAACATGTAGTCTATTTTGACTGGACAATGTTAATCAGGTACACCAGTGAAGGTATTTCACAGGGCAAGAACTGACCTAAGGCCAAACTTGGCCTTCTGGAAAAGAAACCATTTTGAGCAGGAAATTTGACTACTTTGTAGGAACTGATTATAGTATGGCTGGGTTATCTTCTTTTGTATGCACTGTCCCTTCTTGCTTCTGTGTTTCTGAAACACAGCTTTTATTAGGTGTTGGAAGCAGTGGTTACATGAGTACATGGTGAAGAGGCTCCAGATAACCCAGACAGACCACCAGTAGAGAGGTTGTTTCATCCACCGACAAGCAGGAGCAGCTACCATAGTTTCCTTATCCACCATCCAGACAGAGGTGGCATCTTCATTACACCTGTTGTCTCTGTCCAGACCATTTCCAGGCATTTATCAGCAGGAAATTTGCTGTCATGATTCCTATTATGTGTCCTGCCATCGTCACTGCCACCTTCTTTGGTCATGCAACCTAGACCACTAAGGAATGGAATAATGAATCCAGGATCTGTTTGGGATCCGACGATGGACAGGTTCAAGTATAGAGGCTTCATTATGAATGCTTCAATCCTATCTTTGCTGTGGAGTGACACACTATTCCACCTGCTGGTGTGATGATCTGTGGAGCTCTCTCATATGACAGTCGGTCACCCTTAGTAGTGATATGAGCACACTAACAGCTTAGTGATATATGCAGGACATCCTGCTGCCTCATGTGTTGCCTCATGGCAAGATGGATAACTGGCATTTTTTATAAGGATAATACTCATCCAAACACCAGATTACAACACTTCCTTAGCATGCAGAGTTGCCAGATTTATGGGACCAGGTGGGATGCCAGCTTTGGCAACCTACAAATGTGCAGGATGCATAGGCACTGCTGCACCATCTATGGGCAAATGTGTTGCAGGATACCATAGGGAACTTATATGCCTCCAATTACAACTGTATCTCATTTTGTATGCAGGGTAGTGTGGTGGCCCAACAGGGTGCTAGAGCCCTCTCTCAATTGTACAGTTTCCCCCAATAAATTTCTCCTTTTGCTGTAATATTGTAATCACTTCCACATATCACCTTTACATTCACACTGAGAAAGTTCTATTCCATTCCAACAACTTCTGGGTATGTTATTTTTTTTTTTTTATTGATGAGTATATATATTTTATACGCACTCTCAAATATCTCCATATAGCATGCATAGCTTTTTTATGGTAACCACAAACATAAAACAACAAGTGAAGATACTAATCTTTTTGTTTCGTGCTCCCCTGGATCTGCTGCACTCACAGACATACTGTTGTCTATATTTTCTTTTAAGCTCTGGACATTGGATTTTGGGTTTCCTTTCGTCACACTATGTTCTCCTGCTGGTTAACCTAAATTGTATTTTATAGTTTGATACACATCGTGCAATAAAGATGTGCTAGATGTGGGAAGCGGCTGTAATCTTTTCTCCGAGTGGATTCCAGTGGCTGAAAAGTGCCATTTATTTTCATCACTACAGGAAGCAAAAGCAAAACTCTCAAGTCTGTATCCAAAGATGTTGATTCGCTCTACATAAGGGACTAAGACCCCAATGAACCATGATACTTAAATGAAACCAAGTTGTCTATACTTCAGAGCTTCCATTTCAGAGAATCCCTTGCTGTCCTCTTCTAGGTCTTTACCAAATCATGTGTGGACCTTCCATCTAGGAGGCCCTCAAGTATGTGCGCAGTACAGGATTTCATAATCATGTTCCCAAGCAGCAATACAAGGGCATGTATAAAGTATGTAGAATGGTTCCACTGCCCTGTTGGCATGGCCACTGTTACAGTACCTTACACTTAAGTATGACAGTGCTGGCTGTCGATTAGACCCTATAGCAATGCTAAATTCTTGTCCACATCTCTTAATTATTGGTGGATTGGCCCACCAGTGGAGATCCAAAAAGGAGATGGCACATGACTGTAATCTATTGGGAAACTTGGCAGTAAATGTTCACTTCTCCTGCAGCATTACCACAGGAGACATTAAGTATTACACTATATCTATTTCAATTATTGGGGTTTTTTTCTATAATACAGGACAGGATCGGTCCTCCACAGTGATGACAATCCTGAACAGTAAACCAAATACGTAACCAATATAACATGCCTGGTGCTGTGCAGGTTTTTCCTAACAGCAGATGTTCATGTTGAATTTCAACATGTCCATTCCTTTTGGCAGTGGTTTATTCTCCTCTCCCCATTCAGAACACATGTGCACTCAGCCAGTCAAATAAGAAATAGATACATTTTTGATGATTTTTCCAAAAGTTTCAGATTCCAGCGAATCCAAAAAGTTTGTGATTCATTTCTGAGAAATCATTTAAAATGGCCAGCTATTTAACTAATAAAGTAGTAACTTATTCAACTAGAGGAACTTTCTCCACCTCCCACAAGTCCAACTCTCTGCATCATTTAGTAAGTGCTGTTCCACTGTTGTGGCAAACTTGGAATTTGTTTCTCTAGCCTCCACCATTCCCATGCAATCGTTGCTGTTGGTTATGGTGCCTGATATGCTATTTAGTCTTTGTACTGTCAAGAGAGTGGTGTCAGGCAGGAGCAGACAAGGGATGTAAATCTGAGTTCTGACATTGGCTGCCTCTGATTGGAGCTCTGAATCACGCCCTCCTGCATGACACCACCCTTCTAACATTACAGAGCTTGCATAGCACATCACGCACCAAAACTAAATGCGCTTGTTGCTCTGGAATGGTGTAGGCTAGAGAAAAAATTCCAACTGTGCTGGAATCAGTGGAGAGGAGCCTATAAACAGATGCTAAGAACTTGAATTGGTGGAGGTGGTCAAAGTTCCTATTTTTCTAGCACACAGGTCACCTTAGATGCCCCAGAAATCATTGGCTGGTTTAATGTAATCAAAGTTACTCTCGGTCATTCACCTATTTTCTAAACAATTAACATATCATGGACCATTTTCTGTGTGACAAATTACCCAAGATGCACCACAATTATTAAGATCTTGAGTGATTAGAAATGGGAGTTTGGCACAGACACTGCCAGTATCTTGGGCAGAGACTCCCTCAGCACAAAGGAGTCCCTGCACTGAACAAGGAAGGGTTACCTAAACAACATGATCTAAACTTTAGATTATGTGTCTTAGGTTAATATAGGTGATTTAATGTAGAGGTAGTGTAAGACATACCTTTTTATTGCAATTAGAACACTTTTGATTCGGTCAAAATGTGTTTGGTCCAAATCAAATCTGACCTCCCAAAATGAGCGAATACCACTAGAAATGAATCTTAGTAGACTTGATTGTCTCTAATATATAGTTAGATTGAGAGATGGAAAAATAAATCTCTCTCTCTCTGCAACTCCAATAATTAGAATGCAGTAAATTTAATGAGTTTGTGTTACGAACAAATGCAGTACCGAGACAGAAAGTAAGTTCCAGAAACCAGACAGCCCTGCACACTATGGTAAACAGTGCTGAGCATCTGGCGCACTCCCAACCGAGCCGAAACTAGCCTCCAGAGGTTTTCACCAGAACTCCTGATGGTGGAAATGGACTTTGCTGCTTCCTTTGGCCAGAGTAGCAGCAGCCCAGAGAGCGCAGGATGCACTGTGCACCACAAGTCACGACAGGCCCAGAAATCTGAAACCACTCACCTGAACAGGTGCTGAGGTTGATGGTGGATCTGGAGGTGGAGCAGTAGCAGAAACTGGTTCCAGGCGGTGGCAGAGATAAGCTATAATCGTGGTCGTGCAGTCCTAGTTGGCAACGAGAGGTAGTGCATTACAAAAGGATGAGGCGGGAGAATAGTCAGCAAGCCGGGTCAGTAACAGAAGGTCAGCGCAGCACAAAATCAGAATCAATGAGGAGCAGTCTAGAAGGCAAGCGATGGTCACAACAGGAGGGGGCAGAATCAACGGGCAGAAACGAAGTCAGGAAGAGAGAGCAAGTAGTCAGACACCAACAGTAATGAGACGAAGATCCAGATAGCTAACACCCAGAGAACTGAATAGCCAGCGGGGCAGGAGCTGCGGAAGTGCACAGAAATAAGTTTGGGAGCAAGTGGACAATTAACCACTACAGAGACAAGCGCAACTACTGACACGTGTAAGGAAAGGATCGGCAACCTCACAGCGCAACTGGTGCTGGCTCCAGTCCTAACAGTTTGTCTCATCATCCATTATACAGACATGTACGGTTTCAAAGATTAAGGTGCAATTTCACAGTGATGTGGAAATATTCTAGAAATACACACTTGGCTATTTCTAGTTGATATAATAATCACACATAATGTTATTGTTTAATATTTCCCATTCTGACCTGCATAGATATGGTGCAAATGGTAATGATCCAAGTTCCGCACAGTAGGAAAACACATGTAGCAATGATTTGATACATTTACAATAATGTACAATGTCTAGGGATATCAACTAACAATTTACTCTCGAATTATTAAAAGTCATGCAAGAGTGGGAGACAGCGGAACAGATGTGTGTGAAATCTGGGAGATAAGCATTATTTCATTGTTAGCCTGCTCCATGGAGTGAAGGTCAAGACAAATCTCTTAATGGACTTTTATCTGAAGTACAGATCCTGGAAGAGGAAACCTATACAACATATTAAAAAGCTGTTGAAATGAATTAGGATAATTATGTACAATGCATCAGTCATGCAAATGGGTTTCATTGTGTTAGTTTTGCCATATCCATAGCTGTTGGGGGTTAAGTTCCCCCGGGATGGATGTCACTATAATCCTAATTAAATAAATAACCAGTTTCGAGCGCTCGGGAAACAAGACGTACACAGGTATCGTGTATGAACCGTTTCTACTTTATTGCATAGTTCAATACAGTTTTAAAGGTAAGCTCAGTTACATAACAGTCATGTGACCAATGTACATATTTGGTCTTTCCGGTTCCGTTACCAGACAAAGTTGTTCAGTTTCCCATCACCCCAGATGTTTCCTTTTCACCTAGTCTAAATGTTCTCCTTATCTTTCCTGAGAATGGTACATCTCTGAGAACAGCAGAACTGTTGATATTCTTCCCAGACTCTGAGACTATATTCTATCTGTAAACTATGCAGTCTGTCTGCAGAACATTTCACCCTGTGTCTTCTGTATACTGCGTTATAGAATATAATACAAATTATGTTTTAACCCTTACAATAGCATGCGAACATACTCGAGTACAATTTAAAAAAGGCAAAGATTGTTTTTTTTCCCGGTCCAAGTAGCCCATGTGCCCAGAATCTCACTCTGTAAATGGTCACCAACCATTCAACAAACTTTGAATCAATCAGCAGTACAACAAGATTCAGGAAACTGTGCAAATATATCATATCACAGAAAAAAATGCCCATTTCTCCACTTTTCAGGCATTATTCCTTCACCCCAGTTCCCGCCTACATTCTTTACCTTGAAATCTTACCTACGCTAAATCCATCTTGGTTTCCCAAGATAGATTATCAGCTCACTCAAGTATCAAATTACATCTGGAGAGGGCAGAGTTAGGAGAGAGTCAAAGAGAAGCCAAGAGAAACACAGACATGCTGCTGCAGCTAACAATAAGTTTCTCTTTCACCCAAGAGCTTTATTCACATCACTACTGTTCAGTAAATTTCTATATGGTGGTGCTTCTTGTAATTGACAGAGATTTAGGAAGCATAATCTCCTGTTTTCTTTGTGTGCTGTGTATATGAGACATTCTAGTAGGTAGTCTCTATAGACCAGCTAAGGGAAAAATGAAATAATGAAATAGACACTGGAGAGGGGAAAACTGCTAAAAATATAGGACATAAGGCCATATATGGCTAAAAATGGCTTTACTCCGAATGTACACACTCATGGCATGTTATCCTATGTAGTCATCTGCATGATACATGTATGTTTTAAAACATGGTCGACTAAAAGACAAACCAGCCACTTGGGTCTATTTCTTAAATCTCAGCCAAACCCGAGATTTTTGGAAAATTTTGCAACAAACCGGTCTCGTTACATCCCACTTTGCTCATCTCTAAACCAGTTTATATTATTTTTGCAGGTCTTTATAGACTGAACATGTCTAGAGAATGTCTTTCCTTGGCATGACCAGTAACAGTTTTGTAAAAAAAAAAAAAAAAAAAAAAAAAAGAGCAAATCTACGATGTTAAAGAGTTAAAATGGATTTATTTTGTTGGACTGTGCAAAGCTACAGTTCTATTTAGTTAGTCAAGGAAAGCAAATCACAGACCAGTGTGTGGTCTCTGTCAAACAACCTCTGATATCTCTGAAACCTCTGGTTTCTTCGAACCTGGTGTTTTGTTGAAAGGTGGATATTGGCATTAACTGAATTCACACCTGACTTTTTAGATTTTTGCTTAAACTTTAAAGTGGACTTGCCATGTTGTCTATGTACCACTGAGAAGATAAATGCGTCTTTTATTAGCATTGCATTACTTGTTCTCAGATTGCTCCCTAGAGCATACACAGTGGCTGACAGCTTCTCATATACAAGCCTGTATAGAAGTGGAGGAAGTCTATCACTGACATTATAGTCAGTGCTGCACACCTAGACTTTGTACCACCATATGACTGCTGCGGGGTACATGGTGGGATGGGATAAAACTCTAAACTACTTATAATTTTTATCGTCATAGTGCTTGCTTGCAGAAATCACTAGGGGACCTCACTGCATAGAGAACTTACTGCAATAGTAGCTTGTAATGGAAAATAAATGCTCCCCTCAAGGTACAGTAAAAATGGACTGCCGAATCATGGTATTCAGAGCCATGACCATGTCCTGTAACTGTAGCAAACAACAAGATTGATAGCTTCTCATCTTTCTGGAGGAAGTAAAAGCATCATCATAGGTCTTGGAAGAGCTTGGCCCTAAGGTGGTTGTGTACATTGTGACACTGAAGAACTCTGGCCCAATGAGCAGAGGCAGAAAAGAACTTATAAAAGTGGATTGTTCAGTGACATTGGTAAGTACGAATGGTCTAAATAAGGAATCTACAATTGGCCCATGTAAGTGTTAGATTTGGTTTTGCATATCAGGAAAATGTCAGAGATTGTCCATCATGGAAGTATCATTGGGTTTGAGGCTGAAGTAGGCTTGTCCATAGAGAGTGATGTTGGGTTGGAAGCATGAAGTATGAAAAACCTGGCGTATGATTAGACTGTCTACTTTAGCTTTACACTACTTATTAGTTGGCTTGTTAGACACCCCTATGTAGTTGATCACCTATCATGCTTTTTGGAGACGGTATTCAAGGAACAGACATTGAGCTCACATTAGGTTGAGTTTGCTTGTAAACATGGAATGGGCCAGTTTGTAGAATTCTGTGTGGAATAACACTGAAGCAATGTATGTTTAGTATCTTGTCAGTCCTGGGAAGAGTCAGCACTGGAGAATATGTAGAGATCTTAGAGACACATCACCCTGGAGGGTAGCAACTATAGTCTGGGTTTATGGAAGACCTTAACATTGGGGGAAGTGATCACTTGGCCTAAACGAGTTTATATGGCATCATCCTTTTAAAGACTGATGACCAGTGTGTAGGGGCAGATAGGCTGCCCTAAGACCTAGAATATGTCTTGGACAATTCAGTCCTACAGTGTATTGGACCGAGCAGGAATCATAGAAGGTTATGGCTTAAGGAGGACCTTTTATCACCTCCACCAACTACAACTCTTTGCATCCCATTTCACTGACTTTAGCACGGTTAGAGTTCTTTGTCTATTTTCAAGTAATCATGTCTGTTAGTTTCAATATACTAATGAAGCTATATACTGTCAGGTGGGCTGTCCTTGTATATCTGTTCCCACCCACCTGACTGTAGAAAGCCTGATTAACTGATGAAACAGCGCTGATTGCTCAGAAACGGTAGGTACTAGAAGAAAAATTCCAACTGTGCCGGAATCAGTGGAATATCACTTAGCGAAGGATGCAAAGAGTTGGAGTTGATCGAAGCGGTCATTTTTAAGGAGGGCCCTTGGTGAAGTGGGGTCGGTGTTAATATTTTTAGAAAGCAATAGAACACTTGTCAGAGTTCTCAATATTGATTGTGGCCCAAACTAAGACTTGGCATGGGGCCCTGTGATTTCTGTATACTTTCCTTACTGTGGGGTATTGTTATGACCGGATGACAGATACATTAGACTTATAATACCAGTTATGGCTGACAATGGTATGACAGACAGCTACTTCCTGTCCCTTAACCTATATACTGAATGATCTGAAGACTACATGTAAAGTATTTATTACACATAGAAAGTGAGTAGTCCAGCCAAGTTTCCATCTCTATCGGAAGGTTCTATCTTTAATCCCAGAGCCAATAAATTTATTTACATTGCAAACTAATAAAGCCACACAAATAGAATTAAAATGTATCAGCCCTTCTAACCCCCCCACCGTTCCCTCCTCAGCTTCCATTATTTTAGAGACTTCTGCAATGGTTTCTACTTAAACCCCATGAGGACAAGGGTAAACGTTTTATTTTTTTGTTTTCTATGGCACAATGTGCTGAATCCATTCACAGCAGTTCTGAATCAATATAAAGAACCGGCTGAGAATAACAATTAAGAAATATATTCCTGCAAAGCAAATCTGATTTTTCTCTTTTTTTTTTTCCTCTACACCTATGACTTTTTGCATTTTATTCAGACCTGTTTCTCTATCGACCAGAAATCCCTGTTGATTCTAAAAATATAATTTAATTGCGTCTATTTGGAAAAAATAATAATATATTTTACATATTTTTTACAATGTTAGTGCAGGATGTTTTTGGGCCGTTTTTGACAAATGTACTTTAAGAAACAATATCTACTTTGATACAGTGAGAATACCCCATGGTGTACAACTGGAATAAGGATTAGAATAAAATAGTTAGGCCTTTGTTATTTGCTAAACGGAAAATCGCTCACATCAAAGAGCCAAGGTAAGTTATTCAGTCTCAATCTATTTCTTTAGCTCCAGAGAACAAAAGTTAATCACTATTGTGAAATTGTAGGAGCTCGGGTGTAGATTTTTTTCCGAAGTTTCACTATGTAGGATTAAATATAATTTTTTTCAGATCCTCATTTTATGGTTTTTAAAATAAAAATGAATGGTCATATGTAACTTACAGGAGCAGGGGTATAATAACTAAAGCTCAGCTCGGGGCCAGACGCCCAGTTTGACCCTATCAGGTAATTGCCCTACTTAAGGCGTAAGCCTCCAACATATCCATACTATATGATGTGCAATACTGACCAATTAGATGCTCAAAGGGCACTATTTTGACATATGATGAGGGTATGTAGCACATGGACACATTTAGCATGTACCCCTGGAACTTTCCTGATGTACTGCCAAATGTCTGCAAAAAAGTCAGTTCTTCCCTGGCTTATGATTACTGGGACCCCGAGCCCCTGTGCTATGCACTGTTCAGTAGTATTTCTATATGACCATGGAGGTCATAACTGGACCATATAGAGATCATTAATGTCATTTAACATAATTACAGTATCTAACTACAATATCTGTCTGCCTATCTGCAATATCTACTGTATCTATCTATCTATCTATCTATCTATCTATCTATCTATCTATCTATCTATCCAGTATCTATCTACAATATGGATCTGCCTATCTATCTATTTATCTATCTATCTATCTATCTATCTATCTATCTATCTATCTATCTATCCAGTATCTATCTATCTGCCTGCCTATCTATCTACAATATGGATCTATCTATATGCCTACCTATCTATCCAGTATCTATCCATCTAGAAACAAAAAAAACGTATAGCAGCACCAAATACAAAAAACAGAAACCTTTCACGACTAATGGGTGAAAATCCTCAGGGATCTGGCATCTGGTCCCAAAATAGTAAAATGGAAAGAATGGATAGCACTCCAGGTACATGCAAAAATTATATTGGTTTTATTGCATACTGTAGCGACGTTTCAGTCCTAATGGTAGAGGATCTTTCTCAAGCAAAGCCATAGTGGAAATGTACAAACATATATCGTAAGAGGTATAAATGTATCTTCTGAAGCTATAACTGTGTATTGGATAGAGATAGATAGATAGATAGATAGATAGACATATATAGTGAGAGGTTCAGCAACAAGCACAATGAGTGACATCACATCTTATTAAGTGCACAATATAAAGTGTATCTCAGTGCAAACATTAAGAGTGCAATGATATATTGCACATATAGTGATAGTATTCACATCATGTAAGACATGAGCCATATATTATATAAATAGTAATAAAAGCACAAGTGTGAACAGTGACCATAAATTACTAACCAGCTGATCATACAGGTGCATCTCAATAAATTAGAATATCTTTGAAAAGTTCATTCATTTCAGTAATTCAGTAATACAATCCATAATCGGCGTCTTCCATGATTGTGTGTCCTACTGAACCAGACTGAGGGACCACTTAAAGGCTTAGGAAACCTTGGCAGGTGACACAATTTACAATACTGAACTTTTTTACAATATTCTAATTTTCTTAGATTTGGGTTTTCATTACCTGTAATCCATAATCAACATTTACAGAAATAAAACACTTGAAATAGAAGACTCTGTGTGTAAAGAATCTAGAAAATATAGGAGGTCACTTTTTTAATTTAATTACTGAAATAAATAAAGGTTTCAAAGATATTCTAATTTATTGAGAAGCACCTGTATATCAGGAAACGTCAGTAAATTAATAAAACACAGCTATAAAGGATTAAGAACTTCCCCCACATGTACGTCGCCATTATACCACCAAACAAGCATGTATCTGTGTGTATACAGAGGTCATATGACCTAACAACTATCAACTACTGAAACTTTATTAACAAATGTAGAGAATGGACATTGCACAAATGTAATGCCAGTAAAAGTAAACCATGGACACCATCTTTATAAAGGGCATGATGATAAGAAGGCAGTCTAGTATGTAGGACCAGTTTAAAGAGCCAACACATTATAAATATTGAATATTGTAAGGGTTAAAACATAACTTGCACTATATTCTATATCACAGTATACAGAAAGCACAAGAGGGTGGAATGATCTGTAAACAAGACTGCGTAGTTGATAAGGACAGACTTGGAGTCTGGGGGAGATATCAACAGTTCTGCCGATTTCAGCAGAACTAGTAGTCTTGGAAGGACATTTAGATAAGGTGAAAATGAAAACATCTGGGGTGATGGGTAAATGAACAAATTTGTGTGATAACGGAACTGGAAAGACCATATATGTATATTGATCACATGACTGTTATGCAATTGAGCTTGCTTTTAAAACTGTATTGAACTACGTAATAAAGTAGAAACGGTTCATACACGATACCTGTGTACGTCTTGTTTCCCGAGCGCTCGAAACTGGTTATCTATTTAATTAGGATTACAGTGACATCCATCCCAGGGGGACTTGCCCCCGACAATATCAAAAAATCTAATACAAGAAACAAAAACAGCTGTTTAGTAACTTATGGTCCCTGTTCACACTTGTGGTTTTATTACTATTTATATAATATATAGTTCACGTTTTCCATGATGTGAATACTATCACTGTATGTGTAATATATCATTGCACTCTCTCTCCCTCTGTGCACCTTTGCACTGAGATACACTTTATATTGTGCACTTTATATAATATTTTTGATGTTTACAATGAATAAGATGTGATGTCACTCATTGTGCTCATTGATGGAGCTCTCACTATATATGTTTGTACATTTCCACTATGGCTTTGATGAGAAAGGTCCTCTACCATTAGTACGGAAACGTTGCAGCAGTAGGGAATAAAACTCACATGGTGGGTGTCAGCAATGACAGAGTTCACACAGGCAGAGGATTTTAAACTCCAAAGACACTTTTTATTCCAATGTTTCAGCACAAAACAGCATGCAAACAAAACAAACCTAAGCCTGTCCGGCTCTATACAGCAGCATGCCTCACTAACCTAGTGCAGGCCTAATACGGGTCACCAAGCACAGTAGCAAACTGTGCATAACATCCACTACAGGAGAGCTCTCTCTCAGGCTGCAAAACCCGTCAACCCTCCTTTTACCAAGCTTCCCCAGTAATGAATATCAGAAAGCCTCACCTGAGAACACCCGGGACTAGGGAAAACCCAGTAGTGGACTAAAGGTGTGGACTGGAAGACTCCCACTGCCAACCTGTCCTCCAGTCCAGGAAATCCAGCCCATGTCACTTAAACAAAAGAGCCCTAACAGACTATGTTCTGCTAAAGCAACATATATCCTTCTGGATTTCCGCTACCCTGCCTGGCTGAGGAAACCAGATGAAATATACACATACCTCCAAACTTTCAAAGGATAGAAAGAGGAACAGTACATGCGGTGCGCTAGACAAATTTAGCTCCACCCACTTCTACATGGACTCCGCCCACTCTGATCCATTTTTCTATGTGCCCCCGAACAGTATAATGCACCTACAGTCACCTATTATATGCCCCCAGATTATAATGTTCCTCTCCAATTACCCCACAGTATGAAGTCCTTCTCCTCGTGCCCCAGTTTAAACTGGGGGAAACTAGAGGGGAACATTAAGCTGGGGCATCTGGAGGGTGACATTAAACCATGGGGGTATTTTGAAGGGGACATTAAACCATAGGGGTAGTTGGAGGAGGACATTAAACCGTAGGGGTAGCTGGAGGAGGACATTAATGTCCCTCTCAGCTACCCCCACAGTTTAATGTTCTCCAACTTGCCCCCAGTTTAATGTCAAGCTCTATCGGCCCCCTCCTCCATCTGTCCCCAGTTTAATGTCTCCCTTCATCTGTCCCCAGTTTAATGTCCCCCCTTCATCTGCCACCAGTTTAATGTTCCCCCTCCATTTGCACCCAAAGTTTAACATAATAAAAACACCGATACTCACCTCTCCTCGCTCCCCTGCTGCTCTGTCTGAGGTCTCCCTCTCTGG
Organism: Leptodactylus fallax; assembly: GCA_947044405.1. Classification (NCBI taxonomy): domain Eukaryota; kingdom Metazoa; phylum Chordata; class Amphibia; order Anura; family Leptodactylidae; genus Leptodactylus; species Leptodactylus fallax. The sequence goes on from CAMRHE010000055.1 coordinate 1,122,188, forward strand.
ACTGTTCAGGGATCTGCAGGTGTGACGTGAGTGACGTCATCACATCGCACCTACAGCTACCGGGGCCAGTGCATACAGGAGCACAGTGTTGAAGCAGAAACTGTCTGCGGACGGTCCCTGCTTCGTCATTGTATTCAACTCATCTGTGTCCTCTCCAGACGCAGGTGAGTTGATACTGGGACATAACTCTCGCCAACCGGGACAGCAGGACAAGACTCAGAGTCCGGGACTGTCCCACCGAATCCGGGACGGTTGGCAGGTATGTATACACCCCGTCCACAACTTTACCATATAGGGTATGCACCATTTATGCATCCATTTAGTATTAGTGTCCCTTCCTACAGATGTAGCAGACATTATTACATTATATATATAGCATCTATCTATCTATCTATCTATCTATCATTATTGTGTATGTACCATTTATGTATCTATTCAGTATTAATGTCCCTTCCTACACATGTAGCAGACATTATTAAGCTTCTATGTCCAGTATGTATGCTAGTGTCAGTAAGCCTTGAAGCCTCTTGTTTTCTTCCTGTAGATGATACACGGATGAGTACACAGAGCGCTGTCTTGTCTCTGATAAGCATCTCATAGTTCGATATCTCAGGTAACTGAGTTACTGAATCAACATTCGGATTTCACTTTGTCTCCATAGGATTGCTTAAACTAAGTAAAATAGAAATGACTTAACAGCAATTTGAACATTTGCCCTGGAGCCAGCAGTTCCCAGTAATGTACAGTGTGCTCAGCTGACAGTGTGTTACTACACAATAATGTAGAAGGCTTTCTCTCAAGGTCAAGACTGACTCTTACAACTTACATTGACACATAGTGGAGTAGCGAGACACAGAGGGATTGTACAGGGTAAACTGTGGCAGCTATTGCTACAGCTGAGGCATTGTATATGGCGGTGTTACAATTCCTCTCTGATATCAACCTGAAATTGGATACGATTTATTCTCTGGTGATTTTTTTATATGTAGATATTACATACACGTTATAATACACAGTGGATAAAGATTCATTGTATATTACATTTTTAATTGCATAATAATGCCAAAATAAAAAAAGCCAAAAAATGTTAAAGTTGTTTTTCCAAGAATATTATGTTTATTGCAATATTTGATGCAAGAGGACCATTGTATTTTGTCACACGTCTGCTTTAGTAAATACTTGCATTCTTAATTTCTTCATTCTGTTTTTGTAATGGCCGACACATGTCACTACCTCAGCAGGCCTCAGGAAGAGGACCAGTGATGTCACAGGCAGGGACATTCAGGCACTTCGCTGATTGGTCTCAGCAGTCACATAACCTCTGAGGCCAATCAGCGGCTTCAGCACATCGCCGGAAGAGACCCGCCAGAGAAAATGAACCCAGAGGCGCGGGAGGACCCCGGAGCAGGTGAGTATGCATTTTTTTTTTTACTTTTTTCCCTGTCTCCAGCTTATTTAAACTTTAAAATAGTTGTCCATTTTTGCCTGGACAACCCCTTTAAGTGAATGCCCCATAGATGCAAAATGCCAAAGGAGTGACGCTAGCTTTTGGGTTTCCGTTCTTCGGGTCCGCTTGAGGACCCAAAAACAAAAACCCTATCTGCTTAAAAAGCGGTTGCCTGCAGAAATCCGTGGACCTCAGACTATAATGGGGTCCACAGGGTTTTCAACCGAAATTGACGCAGAGAAAAGTCCTGCTTGCAGGACTTTTATCTCCGCATATTTTAAGAGGAATGGGGACAGAGTCCCCAAATGGGAGACTGTTACCTCCCAACCTTATTCTGCTTGTGAGATGCCTCAAAATATTTTAATCAAATTTGAGAGGTTTCTGGTAAGTCTTGAACCCATAGCCTCCAGTCAGCAGGGTGAATCGCACACTCCCTGCTTATTGCCGGGCGGGATTTTCTCAGCTTAAAAGCCTCAACAGCAATGTTCTTATTTACAGGAACAAAATCCTGGTTTATAGAGATATAGCATATCCTTGTATGCCAGTACCTTAAAACAGTTTAAATAATGGACTTTTTGGTTTTAAAGAAAAAGAACATTGCTATTGAGTTTTTTTAAGCTGAGCAAATCCTTCCTGTAATAAGTGGTGACCATGCGGCTTGTCTTGCAATGCTGTTGCTTTTCATACCAGAGGGTTCAATACCCAGCAGAGACATTTTATATATATTTATTGGCTGAATTTTCCTCTTTCCAGGAATAAAATACTGGCTTATAGAGAAGGTTCTCTGTATGCTGGTACCTTACAAGTATAAAAGGAAAAGTATTGTGTGCCTTTAAAGAGGAACATTGCTATTGAAGCTTTTAAGCTGAGAAAATCCTTCCTCTGATCTAAAGTCACCATGTGGCTTCCCTTGCTACACTGTTGCTTTGCATAGCAGGTCCTGGGGTCGAGACTCAGCAGAGACTACTGAAGTAGTTAGAGGCATCTCGTGAAAAGGGAAGATTCCAGCCAAGGGGCAAAAAAAAAAAAAAAATCTGGTAATATGTTGGCTTTTTTGATGACAGTATATTAGAAAACTGTTTTTATTGCAAAAAGCTATTATTTTTTTTCAACATACAACCCTCTTATCTTGAACCTGATGACAGACTGTGTTACGATATCATATAACAAAAGCTATTGAAAAATGTCAAGTTACAATATGTTGCAACTGTTAACTGCAATGGTAAACTTTGCTACATCTGTATATCTAAAATGACAGTTCATTAACACTGCCCCGCTTTGATATCTAATGCCCCCTCCGCCTCTGTGTGTTATAGCACAGCATTCTGTTATAGCACAGCATTGTGTTATCTGCAAGTGACAGCTTAAATATCCTCAGCGACCGATGATCTTAATGAGTAGTTCAATTAGTTGTGACTTCCGAAGAACATTCCTTGATACATAGCTAACTAGACGTCTTGTCCACACAAAGCGAGCAGGAAAAACCCATTAGCTCATTCCTCCAGAATTATAAATCACTGACATCCTTATACTGACGGGTCTCACAACTTCTGTCCTTAATGTGCACTTGGCTTATATACAGTACATGGCCAAAGGCTCTTCTCCTATTGGTACAATTAATAACAATACTGACAAAAGACTTGTTGTGCAATTACTCTTCATTAGTGCAGAGAAGTAATATCTGTGCTATTGACAGCTCATGGGAGTTTTTATATTAGCACGTTGCATTCACATTTATAACTACCGTTGTTGCCTATTTTTGCCTATAGGTTTTCATTACCTTATATAAACCATTTAACCTATGAAAGACATTTTGTAACAAGACTGACCGGACCTAAAGAAACAATTTCAACATTTTGGATTTTTGGACAAGTGCCCTTGAGAATATATACCAATATTCCCTTCCTTACCTTTCCTCTTAGCTCGACTTATCCAATGAGGAAAAGTACAAGATAACCAGCTTTGAAAGAAAACATTATTTTGCTCATGCTAATTAAGTCTTCATGTCCATTTTTTATTTATTTTTTTTTAACAGAAGTCACAAATTTTGGAGCAATGGTCATTTGATCAAATATTTGCAACTTTTGTCTGTCTCAGGCTGGGTTCACGCCTGCGCTTAGTCTCTGTTTGGGGATTCCATCCCAGGACTTTTCTGTCCGCATTTTTCAGGTGGAAACTGTGCGGAACCCCGTGGACCCCATTATAGACTAGGAGGTCTGCGGGTAACCGCTTTTTAAGCAGATTGGGTTTCCATTTTTTGGGTCCCCAAGCAGACCCGAAGAACGGAAACCCAAACGCAGGTGTGAACGTAGAGTCACACTCTCAAAAGTGTTTGGATTTTAGGAGGCAGGGCATGGCCTTTTGTGGTCTGACGGATTTGTAATACACATCATATGCTGACAAAGTATAGCAAAGTTTATATTTAATATTCTGGTGCAATGTAGGAAAAATTATGCAAATTAGAGTTCCTTCATGGGAAGAAGGAACACTGTGCCCCACCTATTGGAATGTAGCTTCCTATAAGTCAATGCATGGTGATGGTAAAGTGGTTGGTGGCAGATATGTGCCACTGAGATTTCTTGTCTCAGTGATGTAAGCAACTGAATTTTGGATCTGAGATTTAGGAAAGACTTAAGATCTTGTTTAGGAAAGTCACTCCCATACGCCATCCCTTGTATTATATACCTGAATCTGATAACTAGTGAGACCTGTGATTGGGTCTTAGTGATCATATGGGGTATGTTGACATCATGCTTAAAGCTGAAAGCAGCCCCCCATCAGACCTCAGAGTATAATAGTGATTCCTGAGTGAGGAACCCCAAAAGATTCAGGTTCGGGATGAGCCTTCAACTTTTGGAAAATTTTGGGAAAATTACGTCAAATCCAGTTTAATCTGAATCATCTCTAATTCTAAATAAACCACTAAGAATTCAGGCAAGTTGTCATATTGTATGAGACAAAAATTAGAGAAGATTTTGTAAGTAATCAAAATGCTGTCACAAGTTTCAGCAGAATTGGAATTAGAAATGGAAATAGTATTGTATGATCCTTCCTGCCTGCTCTCACCACTCTATGCAACAATGTCTCCTATATTCTCCCTTTCGTCCTGCCTGCTCTCAATGTCTCCTCTATTCTCCCTTTCTTCCTGTTGCTGACATAGTTCTTCTAAGTCCAAATAATTCCACTGTGTGAAATTTGGGAAAGGATCAAGCACTAGAGTGAAAGGTCTGAGTGCTGGGAGCCCAAGAGGAGCTTCTACTAGTAGAACCTGACTACATAAGCAACTGTTTGTAGTCAGGATCTACCAGTTTACCACCGTGAAATAAAGAAGGAACAAGGAGACAAACAGGATATATTACAAAGTTGTGGATTGTTACATTTTTAATTACTGGCCTCAACTTGTCTAAGGATGAACTTGAGCATGAGAGGTTAATTTAATGACTAGATGAAGAAATGTACCCCACTGAAATTCTATGCCTTACCACTCACCCATCACTAGTCAAGTGTTTGTAGAAGGCACTGGGAAGAAATCTGTTTTCACCACGTGCATCATACATTAAAAAGACTTAATTGAACAACTAAGCACAGCAGGCAGGTAATTGATTTTATGTAATCCAGAGACTTAAAATAAAAGGCTTAGAGTGCTATGGTTTTCATTCTGAGTAATATATACTGACCATAGTGGATTCAGAATGAAGGTGGTTTATTAGTTTCATCCACAACAAACCATATATGATATGGTTATAGAACTGGATATTTTGTTACTTTAATGCTGTTGCTTATATAGCTGATATATTATGCACACTTTTGAGAGAGACTGCCAGAACCAGGAAAACATTAACTGACCCAGGGGGAACTATCTTAAAGGGCATATCGTCCCAACTCACCAGATAGATAGGTTAGGATCACCAAAATCAAACAGTGTTTTACTGATGTGAATCGCTGCCTCCATTGCCGAGATATACATCCTAAAGTCATACACTTTATTATTATACATTAATATGCAGTATCTGGAGTAAAAGTGACAGTACATAGAATACAAATCAACACAACAATCTCTGTGAAGACATCTGATTGGTAAGCAATGTTGGGAGATTTCAGCTGTGAAGCCAGCAGAATTGTGAATTCAGCTTTAGACTATAATACAAGCTGTAACTCATCAGTGCATTGTTTTGCAAACAGACTCATGGTATATAATAATATAACACCATTCATCAGGGTCCCTTAGATAAAAATCAGCCAAACCTGTTATTTTTTAAGGCAATAGTTCACTATATGATGTTTCTGAGGTGGTTTTAAAGCTTCACCAATGGCAGATCTGATATGTTGGATCTCAACATGCCAATAATCTGAGCCCATGGTACATTACTCCACAGATCATGACAATGGGTATAGGGATTCTGTGTCCTCCATTTGAATTGGATATGGTCACACATATATTCTTGTACTACAGTACATTCAATATCTACAGGACTGAAGAAGATACCCAAGAGCTGTACTCAGCTACTGTCTGTCCATCAATTCCATAGAGATTGAACAGAGAAAAAGAGTAAATGTAAAAAACCATCACTACGACATTAAAGGGGTATTCCCATGAACATAATCATATGTATATTTGTAGATAAGACAAAGTTAAAGATTTTTGAAAATATAAGTAGCTAAAAATTCTGCAGAATTTTAAAGATTTTCTCTAACTATGTTAGTGGTGACAGTCTGATGTCTTGATCGGTTGCCAATGGATACGACCAATGTATGCAGAAACTGTCTATGTTCCTGCATTCATGGTCATATCCACTGGCAACCGATCATGACAACAACTCGTGACCACAAGATGAGAAAATCTTTAAGACTCTGCAAAATGTTTAATTACTTATATTTGCAAAAATGTTTAACTTTTAATTATCTACAAATTTAAAAATGGTTCTGGTTATGGGAATACCCCTTTAACACATGACCTCTCCTTTCACCATGTTTGCCCAAATAAGACTAATTTCTGCCTGTATGGAATTTAACAGTTATAAAAACCCATCCAAAATGGTCAGTTCCATCCTTTTTAGGGGCAATCCAGAACAGAATTCAAATGTCCCTATATTAATGAAATAAATCTTGGTGAGTATTGGGTAGTGAATGTAGGACTTCCTACTAATGATCAGATGGGGCTGAATAATTATAATACTGACTGGAATCCAATATTTACCATGTGCAAAATGTACAGTAAACCAAACAATACAGTCGAGACTGATGCATGACTCTCTGAAAATCTACAGTATTGTGCAAAGGTTTTATTCAGGTGTGGAAAGGTTGCTGCAAAGTAAGAATGCTTTCAGAAATAGAAGGGTTAATAGTTTATTTTTGGTAACAAAATGAAGTGAATGAAGAAAAGAGAAATCTAATGCCATCAATATTTGGGGTGAACTTTGCCCTTTGCCTTCCATCAGTTCTTCTCGGTACCTGCAGAAAGTTTTAGGCAGAACTGGGCAGGGAGGTTGTTCCCGCCATCTTGGAAAACTAAGCACAGATCTTCTGTGGATGTAGGCTTGCTCCAATCCATCTGACAGACAAACAGACTGGATGATGATGAGATCAGGGCTATATCTGTGGGGGCCGGATCATCACTTCCAGGACTCCTCCTCCAAAGGGCAAAGTCACACCAAATATTGATGGGATTTACAGTTCTCTTTTCTTCATTCACAATTTTGCTAATTGATACAAATAAACAATTAACCCTTCTATTTCTGAAAGCATTCTTACTGTGCAGCATTTTTCCCCAGACCTGCCTAAAACTTTTGCACAGTACCGTACATTACTCAGTAATACTACATGTTAGATAGTATCTTCTTCTTGTATGTAATGTACTAATATGCACATCATATAAGTATACAGCCCAGTACTGAATAGGAAGCTTGTACCTAGCGATTTACACTCTATATAGAGAATCCCTGGTTACTGCATCCTCTATGCAAGCCACTGAGGTTACCTGGATTGGCAATTATGTTTCGTTAATTAAAATGTTCTTTGTTCATAACCTTGCAATCCATCAGTGACTGACAAACACACGCGGCGTATGTGTGCAATGAGAAAATTAATTGTCTGAATTGTTTACTCCGCTCATTGGAACTTTCACCTGCGCATTGGAAAATACGAGGCTTTTCTTCTTAGCTCGCTTACTGATGAGGTGTAGACTCGGATTCAGGAAGGAGAATAAATCGAAATGACTATTACAGGACAGCAAAGCATAAAACATGCATAATAACATGAAAGATATCATACACGACGTGGAGGGGGAGGGGGCTAGCATATGAGCTTGGCCATTTATTCTACATTAAAAAGTAATTGTATATAGACTGCATATATAATGCTGATCCCGATTGAAATGAATTAGAACTGACATCAATGTAAATGGTTCTTGTGGTAATAACATACATTAACCGTAGCGTCAGTATTTCAATATGTGAGTGGTAAGTAATTCATGTGAAGGAAACCTATTAGCCTCAATTCAGACCATATTTTTCCAAACAATATACATTTAGAGCAAAAGAATAGGACTAGCAGGAATAATATATATTGTCCCCTAGTAATGACAGTAGGTGCAACTGACCACCATTCAAGGCTCTCTAATAATCCCTGTTAATAATAATAATAATAATAATAATAATAATAATAATAATATAGTAGCAATAATAATACTAATATATTAAGAAAACTACTACTACTACTACTACTACTAGTAATAATAATATAATAGTAGTAATTATAATAATACATTATTGATAAACATTATTAATAATAATAATAATAAAAACAATAGTAATAATAATACATTAACAAAACTTAATAATAATAATAATTATTATTATTATTATTATTGACAATAGTAGTAATATTAATACAATAAAATATATTATTACTATTATTATTATTTTTTTTTTTAATTAATATTTTACTCTTCTCCTCTCCAGCTATATTGTGGGATAGGTATGGTAATTGGGTTTACGTGATTGTATTGTTTTTTTGTGTGTGTTTTTTTCGTATATTGGATCATGCTTGATTAAATAAATTAAAATATTTTTTAAAAATCCCCAACTGGCTGTATCAGTGACCACAATCGCTGACGTCACCCCAAAAACCAGCCTAAAGTTTATAATGTTTAACTTTTAAGGGTCTACAAATTGAAATATGGTTAGGTTCATGGGAAAATCTCTTTAATATGCCATGCGCTATTTGTAATATTTGCGTCTCCTTACAGTATGTAGCAGAAGGGCCTTTGGACCCTGGTGGGCAATGATGCAACTAATACATCTATAATCCCTATAGCTACGACCCTGGGTTCACATCTACAGTATACGTAAAGAACTGAATGATTTGATATAATGTTTGCCATATTCGGTTACAGCATTCTTCATGAATATACATAATCTGTATGCTAATAACTTGCTGAACATTCAGAATAAATGCTAATGTGATGTCTATGCAAAATTCCGGACCTTACCCATAGACACGTATTACTACATTCTAGATTTTCCCTTTAGTTTTCTCCAATTTCTCTCTCCCCCCCGCCCGTTGCTGTGGACGGCTCTGGACACTGTTCATGCTCCTCACGTGCAGCTGTCTTGCTGTGTAAAAGAGTAATACTAGACCATCATAATTTTATATGGCGTGAGCTGGAATAGCAGGCTGGGTTACTTGGGTCAAGCTCAAACAATTCTTTTCATCATACAGCAGTCTTGCATTTCATGAAATGAATGGACATTTATTCTATGCCGTTCACTGTGATAACAGCCTGTCCCATTCAACTTCAACACCCTAAATGTAATGTTTCGCAGGCAGAATGGTAACCTATTTTTCATGTGACTTGGAGGCCACCAGAGATAACAAAATGGGGCTGGGTACTCATATAAGGCTTATTAATGGTGGTTTTAACTCTCCCTCTCCCCTTACTATAAGATCATCATCATTATCTGGGCTCCACATATGTTATGGTTGAGTTCTAGGAACTAATAACAGCAAAAGCAGAATCTGGCTGACAACAGTGAGCAGTAGAACAAGCCATTTAAATCCAGTACAGCACTGCGAGATAGGCCCAGACACCCAAACGCCTTCATCAGCGCCAGCCGCAAGGCCAAATGGACTTTGCTGAATTTGGGAGTTCAGGTTATCACCACCAGAAAAAGAGCACGCAATTCACTTGCTAGGATATCTGGAAGAGGTGGACATCAGGAAGAGGTGGACATCAGGAAGAGGTGGACATCAGGAAGGTAAAGTCCTGGTAGTAGTATGTGACGTCTGAGCCAGCAGAAAGCAATATTCCGATAACAAGCCAAAAAGTCATATTCCAAGAAATCACGTCAAGACAAGAATCAGTAGACAAGTCTTTTACAGTAACAAAAGCCAAAGGGTCAGTATTCCAAGAGATCACGTAAGGGTTTGACTCAGAAGACAAGGGTTATCCGGTCACAAGCCAAAGTTTGATTTTCAGGATATCAGTCTGAAGCAGAGATATACAAAAACACCCAAGGTATATAATTGTAAGAAGGTGGATGTAAAGGAAGGAAGTTTAAATATGTCTCCTCATCCGGTAATTGGACTAGACTAGAGAACTCTGACATGGCAAAAATTTCTCAAGTCGGTACAAAAACCTTAAAGAAATAGCTTTACTGCTGACATACTCCTGACATACAGTATAAGCAAATCATCAGGACCCCAGAACCCTCCATTATCCTCCACCCTGTATATATTCAGTATACCCCTGATAGGCTGTTATACCTTCTCGTATACACAATGACCCACTAAAATGAAGTGGAATATTATCACTAGTGAAACTATAGGGGTTACAGTGGTCACATTTGTAAACACTAGGGCTGGTAAGCCTTCTTTGATCTCCTTTCTGGTTCCCTTTGATATCTGGCAGTCTAGGCATTGTAAACAAATCACCCTGCCCTCTGGTGCACTGGAGTGAGCAGATTTATGATACACAGCCTTCCACTGTCAGAAAGGTCAAAATTAACCCTGGTAAAAATAGCATTTTGGTAGCATATACTCAAAGAGGGATTCTGTATGTGTTGAGGGGGGAGGGGAAATGTACCACAAAACGGGCATGATTACTAAGTACTGGGCACTGACATAATGGGAATGATGGGAAGCTTGTGTGCACAAACATGTTGTAAATTGTGGTCTGGGCCCAGAGAGAAAGGGAAAAAGATGTCCGCAAAAATATACAGATGGGATCCAACTTTACTTTAACACCAGGGACCATGAGCCGTCAGTTACACCCATGAATATTATCTTTGTTTTCAGAGTACAGGCCTTCATGGGATTTGTCAGTATGCTATTTGTGTTTTCAATATTCTTTTAAAAAATTTAGACTGAACTGAAGTAAAAAAGATCTAAATAAATTTTGAATGGTAAATGCATTAGAAGCATTATCTTACTTTCAGATGTAGCAAAGTTTAACTTGATGTTGATAATTTTCTACAGTGTGATATCTTATCACATGGCACAAAAAAGTAATTGAAAAAGTCCAGTTAAAGCACTGAGCCACATTGTATTTAATGTGTTAAAGGGAGTCGGTCGCCAGATCAACCCAGCCCCACAGATAGATAGGTTAGGGTCACCTGAATCAAACAGTGCTTTCCCCTTGTGAATCGCTGCCTCTGTAGCTGTTTTTGTCAATATGCATATGAGCTCTTTGGAGCAATGAGGGTGTTGCAGCTTACTACTTTGTTGCTCCAAAGAGTTGATTTGCATATTGTGAAAAACACTGAAATTTCGGCAATGGAGGCAGCAATTCATAAGGGTAAAACACTGTTTGACTCAGGTGACCCTAACCTATCTATCTGCAGGGCTGGGTTGATATGCTGGGTTCTGGTAACACTAACCTATCTATCTGCAGGGCTGGGTTGATATGCTGGGTTCTGGTAACACTAACCTATCTATCTGTAGGGCTGGGTTGATATTTTGGTTCTGGTGACCTTAATTAACCTATCTATCAGCAGGGCTGGGGTGATATGCTGGGATCTGGTAACCCTAACCTATCTATCTTAAGGACTGGGTTCATATGCTGGTTCTGGTGACACTAACCTATCTATCTGCAGGGCTGGGGTGATATGCTAGGTTCTGGTGACCCTAACCTATCTATCTGCAGGGCTGGGGTGATATGCTGGTTCTGGTGACACTAACCTATCTATCTGCAGGGCTGGGGTGATATGCTGGGTTCTGATGATAGACTCCCTTTAAGTGTTCAAGTTAAACTTATCTTACCAAAAAAAAAAAAAAAAATTACCTGGAAAAAAAATAAATAAATTAATAATATAATATCTATCTATCTATCTATCTATCTATCTATCTATCTAAAGAAAGAGTTATATAAACTACTTAAAAAAATCTTCACATATTTAGGGTTTTTTCATCTTAACTTTATGATTTAATACAAGGAAGTGAAAGATTAATTAAAGGACTGGCCAATATTTGGTACATGTTCCTTACAGCTGCTTTTTCTTTCCCCACTGCCAGTCTCCTGTGAAGGATTCATGACCTATCTCTTGGTGTCAGCCTATCTTAAGTAACTGTCTTTCTGCTCAGCACTCCAAGCACTCCTTCCAGAATATGTGGCCAGAATGATTAAAGATCTTCTCCCGGATCAAGTACTCATCTCATCTTAAGTCCTTGTCTGTGAATTACTGGCATATAAATTGGCAATGCTAACCCATAGCCACAGGCCGAATATTGAATTGAAGCTCATTGTAATATTATAGTTTGCAGTTCGGTCTTATAGAAATACAAGTGTTAAGATATCATATTAGGAGCTTAAAGGTGTTATCCACTCATTCAATCCTGGTTAATTTGCTCTAAAATCAGTTTCCCTACTGCTTCGACCCTTAGAGTTCAGCAGCAAGTGCTGAAATCTCCTGCACCCCCTCCCCCAGTGGTGTAATGAAGCATTACACTGAGTTATTTTAAATCGATGGGCTGTTCATATAAGGCACGAACAAAGTGGTGGAGATGATCTCTGCCCTGGTAATAGATGCTAGCCCTGTAAACCCCACCATTTTATCAGAATACTCTAATACAGAGGTCACCAATGCCCAGGTTGTGGACCAGTACCGGGCTGTGGATAGCTTGGTACCAGGCTGGCTCGGTCATTGGGGACATCTGTAGGCTACTAGGTGTCGACTGATGCTCCTATACTGCATGTAATATGGGGCAATGCACACAGCATACGAGCATCGGCTGACACTTGGTAAGTGTCCACACCCCTTTTTGAGAGTGATCTGCAGATCACTTTCCACTTACCTGGTTACTAATGCAGCCCCTGGAACCTGTTCTTGCACACAGGATGTGCGCTTCTTCTATTCTGCTCTCAGAACCTTTGTTTTAGTGTTGCTGAGACCAGGGAGCAAAATAAAAGATGCACACATCCAGTGTGCAAGAACAGGTCCCAGGAGCTGCATTAGTAACCTGGTGAGTATAATCTAATTGTAATTATAGTAACAGTAAATGGGGGGGGGGGGTGGGGCGGGGGGGACTATTACCTGTGGGGGGGCACAATTAGGGCACTATTACAGCTATAGTGCCCCCCACAGTTAACATCACCTGTGTGTGGGGAGGGCTGTTTTTATTAACTGGGGGGCACTATTACTGTAATAGTGCCCGAGTAGTGCCCTCACACAGGTAATAGTGCCCCCCACCAATCAAAAACATTACCTATGTGTAGGGAGGACTATTATCTGTGGGGGGGCACTATTTCAGTAATAGTACCCCCCCCGAGTGATAGTCCCCCCTGCCCTGCCTATGCTTTATTAAGGGAGCTTTCTCCATATCACCACTAATTGAATGTGGGCCCACGCCCTACCCATACTTTTATTAAGGGAACTGTCCATACCACCAATGAGTTATGCATGATATGGAGAGAAATCTCCCTTAATAAAGTATAGGGAAATGTATAAGGGTACCCCAGTTTCCTCCCACACTCCAAAGACATACTGATAGGGAATGTAGATTGTGAGCCCCCTATGGGACAGTGATTGACAATGTCTGTAAAGCCCTGCAGAACATGATGGTGATATATAAGAAAGCAAAATAAATAAATAGTGTTTAAGTCCACTAGGTGTCTAAAAATAAAAGTGAAAAAAAAAATGAAAAAGTAAAAAAAAAAAAAAAAGATATATATATATATTAAATAAATAAAACACATTAGGTATCCTCACTATAAACACACATATATATATATATATATATATATATATATATATATATGAGAGTGTGAACCTAGAGGGCGCTGGTGAGCGACCCAAAACCAGGGTTAAAAAGGTCCTCAACCACACCCATAGGTGGGGCTTCACTCCAGAGGGAGTACATACAGAAGAGGAGTGCTGCTGAGAACCTGCAGGGAGCAGGTAAATGGTGGACCAGTTGGAGACAAACAAGGGAGTCTGTCCCAAGAGAACTGAACTCCACAAGCGGACTTGGTGGGCTCAGTGTGAGCCAGACTGCTGAGGAGAAACCTCAGCAAAGCATCTTGCCCTCAGAGATTAGTCAGGGTTCAAGAAGTGAGGTATGGCCCTGTGTGTGGGCTAGGCTGGTTTTTTTTGTTTTTGTTCCTGTTATCATTTACTAGCTGAATAGAGCCATTTCTTTTGGATTTCCATTACCTGATATGCTGTTTATTAGACACCCAGCACCACCAACACCTCTGTCAAGCCAAGGAAGCTGCTACCTTTGATGCTAAACTACCCCCAATTGTCACAAAATATATATATATTATTATTATTATTATTACTTTTGGTAAAATGGCCAAACTGCATTTTATCACCAAAAAAAAAAATAAAACGATTTTATTTTTTTTTTTAATGTGCATGTAATGTCTCTTTGACACTTTAGCCATGTGATGTGGCGCTGCAGAGATGTTATTTTACCATGCATATTTTATATAGGGGGATGGACCAGGAGGGATGGACATGAGCGGTATCGCTAAGGTAAGTATGTTACAAAATGTGTTGTTTTTATATTTGCAGCCCTCAGCCAGTCTTATAATACAGAAACCCTTTTAAGGCAATAATAAATGTTACAATGTAGTTCCTAAACATATAATGGCGCACAGTGCATGAGGAATACTCTCATCTCATAAAAGCAAATGCATCTGGAAGTGGTAAAAGATGAAGCAATGTTTACTTGCGTTTGTCTTACAAGGCAGCAGGGATTCAATATGGTCTCTTAAAAGGATTGGATGACCTAAGTTATGCATAGAATGGAGGAAATAATGATCTGCTGTTTATTTTACAGTTAGTGACATTTCTCAATTCATTCTTTGGAGGTAAGTCTAATAGACTGGAGCATCCCAGCAGTGTTATAGGATGTCATAAAAGTGTCAAGTAATGAATTCATACCACTACGGAGTCCCCATCCTATAAATCTATAATGAAAGTGCCAGATCCAGGGCTAGCCTTATAGCGGTGGGTGTCATTGTAATAGGTACCATAGTCTTTTATTCAAATATAAAAGCAGGGAGAACAGACAAGGGTCTCGATGGAACTAAATGTCAAGGTCTTGAAGTCTTTGTTCTAATTATTCCGCTGTACTATAGGTCACCATGAGATTAAAATGGGATGATGGGATGAAAAAATAGTACACCCAAAAATAAAACAGATTGTAGCTTGTATATACATCAGTTCTTACTTCTGTATATACGTACGTATGTGTATGTATGTATGTATGTATGTATGTACTTATGATCACGTAGGCTCCAATTCCTGGGCAACCCCTTTAACTTGCGAGATCGAATTTACTGAGATTATTATGGGAATACCAAATATTCTAAGATTTTGTGACTGTAGATTTTTATCCTATCCCAGCAACATTGGCTTTACATTGTATCACAGTCTTTCTTACGTTGGCGATAGTGCAGTCACTCCTTGACATGATAGTAAACCAACGTGCCTTAGGGGTTGTCTAGCCACATTACATTTTTTGCAAATAGTTTACAATACTATAAAATTACATAAGAAGTAATATGGACTTACCCATCCCCTTCTGCTCCCATACTGGCAGCTGCCTCCACTGATCACATGTTGACACGACATGTGTCTGCCACCGTCAATCACTGGCTGTCTGCTGGCAGGAAGCTGGAAAAATAATTGAAACAGATTATCATCCCTCCAGGTAAAACACAGTCTACTGCCACCAAAATCACTTCAAAACCACCTATAGACTGTTGTAGGGGCTGTTAGTGACATTAAACATATCATTTTTGTGTCAAAGTGCAATCTATGGAGTGCAAATGAGCACTCAATACCTGGCAGTGCACCTGGTTTCTCTTCCCAGTGCAACCCCGAACGTAAAGATTGACAGGTCAACAACTGGTGCACCCAAAGCTGGAATCAGAACCTGCCATGCCCCGGGTGCACTGAGCAGCTTGTTGTTTGCAGATTCTTCATCCAATTTGTTAGTTATTCTCAGTTTTACAATCTGTTTTTTTGTTGCTGTTATTTTGTAGTAGAGGCAAATAAAATGGCCACAAGTGACTATGACTGATCTATTTTTATTCCCCCATTGGTAGGTAAGAAACTAGTGTAAATCGCACCAAACTTTTCAACAGACTTTACATAAATCAATAGTACAGTGCGTGTTCATGGGGAATAACATTATTTCTGACCATTACATGACTTTTCTGCATTTTTAGCAGTTTTCCCCTCTGCGGGCTCTATCCTCAGATGTCTCAGAGCTGGTGGATAGAGAACAGCCGCTACAATATTGCACACAGAAAGCAGAGTAGAATCTGCTCACCTAAGTCTTAAAGAAGGATTTGCAGGATCATATACTGTAGCGTATGATGGAATAGTACATACACCAACTGATCTATATTCATGTGAATAAAACACTTGGGGCGAGATAAAAACTTCCTATTTATCTCCGGCTGCCTTTGTCTGTGCCTGTGTCTATCCTCTCTCACTCGGCTGTTGCTCACTTCTCCTCCTACAAAGAATTCTATGTAATTTGATACATCTGTGAGCTGCAATCTGTGTTTCTAAAGCAGAGATTCAAGAGTGAATGTCAGACCAGGACAGAGGGGAAGCAGAAAAAGCCAAATAAGTGGAGAAAGAAGCGTTTTTCTCTGATAACATTTATATTTACATGTACTATAGATTTTTTTCAAACTTTGGTGAAAAAAAACTATTTAAACACTGAATTTACATACAATTTTTTAATGCATTTTCCATGGGGTCTTCAGTGACTTTTTTCGCAAATTTCTTTTTAGGTAAAAAAAAAAGCTGCAACCAAATTTTATTTTAAAGTCTATAACAAAATATAGAACAGGCTGCAAACACGGGATTTTGGGTTTGGGCATTTTTGGGAGAGTCAGGAGGTATGAGAGTCAGTTTTGAAAATACAACATGATTGAGATAAGAGCTTGATGTGATGTTTTTTCTCCATAATCTTCTCGATAAGACTTTAAAATGCTAGACCCAACACATGTACAATGTTGTACATGGAAAAATGGAAGTCTTTCAGAATCTGTGAGGCTTCTTTACACAAAGTAATTTTTTCATCTTTTTATACCTCCCATGCTGCAAGTTGAATGAAAAAAAGTTTGACTAGCATGGACTAGAGATGGGTCAACCCCAAAATATTTATTTCGCAAATATTCACAGCATTCACCCACCAGTTTTGTTTCTGAACAAAATTCTTTGGTCCCAACCAAAAGGGCTTCTCTTCTCTTCAGACCCCAGAGTATAGTAAGTGGATGCTCAGGGGAGGTGCTATAAAATAATAAACACCAATATTCTCCTTCCCTTGCCTCTTCTGGGCTCCCTCGCAGAGTTTGGTGCACTGTTCCCGATGTCTTCCCTCCTCTTCAGGTCTCTTCCAGCCTCTTCTTTGATGTCACAAGACCACTGTGGCCTGTGATTGAGCCTCAGCAGTCATGTGGGATGCCCAACATGATGTTTTGAGTCAAGCCGCTTGACACCATGAGCCCCAGATGTCTGCTGAAGCCCAGTGACAAGGAGTATATGCTTCTTTATGGAAAGCTATCTAGTGGCGTAAATATTTGTGTTACAGAGGTTGCAGTCGCCTCTAGATTCTGAAGTCTGGTGTGGCCCAAAAAAAATTTCTCTGCTCCATGTGATGAGACTACAAATAATGAGTGAAAGCTAGGGCACCCTCTTGCAGGTTGTCTTTCAGGACCAAGAAACTTCACGGTATGCCTCCGCCTATGGCTTCTCTATAATGGCACCATCTGTGTGTTTTTTTATTACACTGATAACATAAATCTACAATATTCACTGAGGTCTCGGAGTTTTATTTGCAGCAGACAATTCCTTATCATGTTGTGTCCCTTGGCCGGGGAGTAGCAGGAAATAATCAGATGTTTCCATTGTCACATTTGCTAGCTGAACAAATTGTTTATATGGCAGAACATGCAAATCCTTGAACTCTCTGAGCTTTGCTGTAGTAATGTATGGGATCTGGTGCTTATCATCATATCCCAAGCGGTCTTCCAGGACAATTTCTGCTTTGAGTTCCTAGCTTTCCTTAGATAACAAATGTATACTGAACATACATCAGCTGCCTTTAGTTGTCAGATAACAGATTCCTTTGGACAGGATACCTACTTGATAGACAGAAGCAATATTCTCTGGAACAAGGCTGGCCATGCTGTAAAACTTCATAAAATTGCACAGCAAGGTAAACAGTTTTAGTTTGATTTTGCAAAAGTGCTCTTGACCTATCCCACATTGCATATAGGGTAATAATACAATAGTGTGACTATAAAGCAATGCACTTCCATGCCATACTAGCAGTGCCTGGTCCTTAAAGTGACCTTCCAGTTTACAATAAAAATGTCACAATAAATGCATATTGTGTAGTTAATTAGGACCTTTCCACCAATTTTAGATGTTTTTGTCCCCAGTGATTCCAGTACAGTTGGAATTTTTTTCAATGTAGTTAGTTTTGGTGCCTGCTGTGCTAAATAGACTCTCTAATGTCAAGTGGGTGGTGTCAGGCAGATGCAGGCAAGGGGGTGTGATTCAGAGCTCCAATCAGAGGCAGACAGTGTAAGAACTTATAATCACACCCCTTGTTTTCTTTGGAAGGAGCTGAAACATGCCGTCTGGAAAAGGCACCCTTCAAACCCAGGACAACTGGAGCAGTTTGCTCATGAGGAGTGGCCAAAATACCTGCTGAGAGGCGCAGAAGTCTCATTGACAGTTACAGGAATCGTTTGATTGCAGGGATTGCCTCAAAAGGTTGTGCAACAAAATATTAAGTTAAGGGAAGCATCATTTCTGTCCAGGCCTGTTTCATGAGTTTCCTTTTTTTTAAAATTCTGTTGAAGCCTGGTTGGAAAGCAATGTCTGACTTTCATTTGTTCATTTTCATAGAATTTTTAGATATTATTACTTTTGTCAGATTCAAGTTATTTCTGTGACCATTGTGGGGTTTTCTTTCATTAAATGAGGGAGTACCAACAATTTTGGCCACGCGTGTGTTATATATATATATATATATATATATATATATATATATATATATCCCTGCAATTTTTAACCAGCAATTTCTCTTGTAGTTCAAGTTTTTTGTTCACCTGATTTATATGCTCTGCAAACATGGAACAAAAATAAAAATTCTCCCCAAAGCAGTGTGTGACTTGTAGTCAATAGGGAAGCAGACTGGAAATGTCACTCACTACACACAGCGCACAGTCTATTCATTTTTTTGGTAAGAATCAAAGACATTAAAATTCAAAAGTGTCATCTCACATAATAGCGGAAAAGTATGGGAAATTGGGAGCTCAGATTTAAGGCTTTTGTGGGATTGGTGTCAAGAGTTTTGGAGGATGTATGATTTGTATGATAGTTAATCATGTACGGCTGTATTACGGCTAATGCAGATCTCATCTCCTGTTGTCATCATCAATCAAAAAACAAAATGGGAGTAGAATCACCACGGGGAAGATTTAGTAATAACAGCTTGGAAGCTGCGGAGCAAAACTCTGGTTTCACAATGAGAATTCCAGAAGTGCTTTCCATCTTTACTCACTTTACAATTGTAATTGAGTTACATAAACTATTTAGTGCAATGCATGTTCTTTTTTAGGGTTAACAGAATCAAAAAACTTAGCTAAAAAACCTAAGGAAGAGTTGGGGCCAGAAAACAAGTCTAAGAGGTGTCACGGAGCAAATTTAACTATAGAGATGCTACTGGACCCAGTAGATAATTAGTCCTGTTTCCTAAAAAACTAGTGTTGCCTAATCATTGTTCTGGTCTGTCAGAGGACCAGAACAAAGAATAGGTGGATCCTCAAAGAAAGCGATTGCACACAGATTCCAATGGACCCCATTGACTATAATGGGGTCTGTTGGGTGTCCATCATTGTAAAAATGAAACCGGTGGTGGAAACTGGCAGAGGTGGACATTGCAATGCAATCTCTAAAGGAGACTCTTGTGTAGATGTAAACATAGCCTGAATTGTACAAGTCACTACATGTATTATAGGGGTAGGGTGGGCTCATGCGCAGACTCATCATAAATGAATATACCCCTACGATTCAATTAAAAGTGGGCATGCACATATTCTGTATAGACATGAGTGAACCAGTTTGTATCATAATTCTCCAAAAATTTTGGGTTTGGCACCCACTAATCATTATTAGTCTTCCGGGTCTCTTCAGACCACAGGTATTACAAGAGGAGGTCCAGGGGAGGCGTGCACTTTTGTATGCATCCTTGGTCCACCTCCAGCCTCTTCTGGGCTTCTGAGTGTCATCAAAGGCCCAAAGGGACGCCAATTCCTGTGATTGGGCCTCAGCTGTTACGTGGGGCACGCTGAAGTCATGACACTTGTGATATTTATCCATTTCTAATTCTATATAGATAATGGGGTGGACCCTAAAGTCATTTTCTCTGGTGGACCCAATGAATCCTATTTGGCCAACGTATGTACTAATATCAATAATAATATCAATATTTATTTGTTATAATAAAAAATTAATATAATAACGATAATTTCAGCAACAATAATAATGATGGTAATAATAATAATAATAATAATATTATTATTAATGTCCTGTCTTGAAAAAAGACGAATACCCTATAGGATGTTTAAAATAAAAAAAAAACTGAAAGAAGTCTAACCTACTTCATGGGGAGCCCTGCAGGTGATAAGCGGTTAAAAAATATTATTGTTTTTTATGCATCGGTTTTGAATGTAATTTCACAGCGGTGACAATAAAGAAGTTTTTGTTTAATGCTATTATATAGCAACTCCGGCAGATACTAGGCACCTTATATCCTATTCTCCTGTGGAGCTGCAGAATAAAGAGATTTCCTGAGTTTTGATACATAATTGATTCTCTAGCAAAGTATAAAATAAAGCAATAAAAAAATCAAGAATTTTAGGCAAAACACAATAAAATCCCGGCTCAGATAAAAGATGAGGCTCGCTCCGTGCATATCTCCTGTTAAAATCCCCCAGAGGAGGTAAGAGGTTATCACTACACTCTATTGTTTACAGCGGCGAGCCTTTGTTCATTTATAGAGTGGGCTTGTAGCACATTCTGTCTGATGTTTACTCTGCAATATCTGACAATAATCCGGCCAGCCAGGAGATTCTCGGCTATTTTAATCAAGTCTCCCGAAGATCTGACATTTCAGTCTGGAGCAGAGTATTGAAAGATTCAATAAACCAATACCAACATAGTTTCAGAGTAGTTTTCTGGAATGGTGTGTTTATTGTCATGAAATATTCCAGGATAGATGATAGATAGTAAATATGAGCAGAAAATGTACATGTAAGAACCCCTTGTTCACCCTAAACCCACTCCCCGCAATGTACAGTAGATGTGGCTTGTGTAAGTGACTTGTGTAAGTGAACGGTGTGTTTTGCTAACCAGAAAATACAATCTGACTCACTTGTCACAATGGAATTGGTTGCTTTCGGGAACAAGTTTAGGCGTACAACAGCAAAATGGCAGCATAGCTCGCTACTGTGCAAAAGTGCTAAAGTCTTGTTGCGGAAAATCAGCTTTTTTTGTTGCAGATATTGCTACAAAAGAGTGGCTGCAAAAGGAATGGGAAATATAAAGGAAGTTCTTATAGTTCTCCCTTCTGCTCAATCCACTCCTGGCTTTGGCTCAAAAGACTGCAGCAAAATCTGCGACAAAAAAAGCTGCGTTTCTGCAATGTGGGAGCTCAGCATTAGTGTCCATTAGAACCTGAATTTTTAAGAAAAGTTAAAATACACTGTGTTCCAAATTATTATGCAAAAAGTGTTTAGGAGTGATAAGGTAAGAATTTTTTTGTTTGTCAGTTAAACTCATTGATGGTGATGTGTGTCAGGGCTCTTTATATCACTGAAAGCAATTGCAGACACCTGTGCTAATTAGTTTGGCAGGTGTGTCCAATTAAAGGCAAGACTACTTAAGAAGGCTGCCCCGCATTATTAAGCAGCCTACATTTTCAGCCAAAATGGGAAAGAAAAAGGATGTGTCAGCTGCTGAGAAGCAACAAATTGTGGAGTGTTTAGGTCAAGGTATGACTACAATCAACATTGCCAAGACACTTCATCGTGATCATCGCACAATCAAGAAGTATGTAGCTGATTCACAGCACACACGTGTGCGTGCTGATCAGGGAAAATTGAGGACTCTTTCCAACAGACAATTACGTCAGGTTAAAAGGGCAGCTTCAAAAATGCCTTGTCATAGCAGCAGACAAGTTTTTGAAGCTGCTGGTGCCTCCAATGTCCCCCCGAACAACAAGATGCAGGGTCCTTCAGAGATTTGCAGCTGTGCGTAAGCCATCCTGTCGTCCTCCTCTATCCACTACACGCAAGCAGAAACGGCTCCAGTGGGCCAAACAATACATGAAGACTGACTTCAAAACTGTTTTGTTCACCGATGAGTGCCGTGCAACGCTCGATGGTCCAGATGGTTGGAGTGGAGGATGCCTTGTTGATGGACACCCCATGCAAACACGGCTACGGCGCCAACAAGGAGGAGGTGGAGTAATGTTTTGGGCTGGAATCATGGGGAGAGAGATTGTCGGCCCCTTTAGGATCCCTGAAGGGGTAAAGATTAACTCCATAATGTATGTGGAGTTTCTCAAACAGCACTTCCTGCCATGGTTCAAGAAGAAGAACCATGCATTCCGCAGAAAGATCATTTTCATGCATGATAATGCACCGTCTCATGCTGCAAATAACACATCTGCATCTCTGGCTGCTATGGGCATAAAAGGGGACAAACTTATGGTGTGGCCTCCATGCTCCCCTGACCTCAACCCCATTGAGAACCTCTGGAGCAACATCAAAAGGAGTGTCTATGATGGCGCGAGGCAGTTCACATCTAAGCAACAGCTCTGGGAGGGTATTCTGTCCTCATGCAAAACAATTGAAGCAGAAACCATCCAAAAACTGACAAATTCAATGGACGAGAGAGTTCAGAAGCTTCTTTCGAACAAGGGGTCCTATGTGCAAATGTAACATCACCTCGAATAAAGTTTTGGCTTGAAAACTGTTTGATTTCAGTTTGTAATAACCTGCTAATGCTTATATTTTCACAATGACCATTTTTTTGTTCTTAATAAAAATGAAAAGGTTGCAAATTCTGCTGTGCATAATAATTTAAAACACGCATTTTGAGTGTTTATTTTTTTTTTCTAAATATACTGTTATCATAGGCAGTTTGTTCAAAAACCTTTCAATTATACTCGAATAGTTGATGACTGGAAAATTACAATGACTGCAATTCATATAGGTAATTTTGGAAAATATGAGAAAATATTATTTGCATAATAATTTGGAACACAGTGTATGTGCAGGGTCTTCCAGGGCAGTCTGTTCTCTGGCTGTATCAACTTTCACACATCCTATCAGTTTTTCTACTGCTAATAGCCCAATTATGACTGCAGCACATTTTACATTTCAAGGACAGTGCCCTAAATAGCCTAATCGTAAAGCTGTCAATGCCCATATTGCAAAGAAAATCTTTATTCTCACCTATCGTCTGGTTCACCGAACAACTGTGCAGGCCCCAGGAGCACCAAAGATGAGTCCAATAAGACTCATCAGACCCATCTCTAGGTAAGTATAAAGGTTTTTTTTCAGTACTGGTATGGACAGCTTTAGAACTGGGTTATTTGGATACTAAATCCCTAGTCCATAAGGGCATATGGATGGTTAAGTGTCCCAAATTGCCTTGAGAGGTTGCTTTTAAAGGATAATATATAATCTAAGGTTGATTCCACCAACCTTAGAAAAGGTATAGAAAAAGACATAGATAGATATGAGATATATCGTACATAGAAGCAATAGTGAGAGAGGTACAGAGAGATTAGATAGATAGATAGATAGATGGTAGGTAGATAGTAGTTAGATATGCAGTAGGTAGGTAGATAGATATGAGGTAGGTAAATAGATAGATAGTGTAACGTCTCTGCCTGTTTGGGTCTCTGCGCCACCCTCCGCTTGCACGCTGCAGCAAAGGAGGCGTGTTCAGTTTGATTCCTTGCCTAGGGTTCTTGTTGCTCAGTCTGAACACTGTCCATGTACCTCTTGTCTATAATTGAATTTCTACCACACCCGTCTCCTGCACCTTTGTTTCTCTCTGCTCCTCAAATAGTTAACCTCAGCCTTGCCTGTGTGATTGACAGCCTATCATCCTATCAAGTCTGGGGCGGGTTCTTCCTTCCTATTTATTCTTTGCTCACATTCACATTGGCGCTTGTTATTGCTTCTAGCGTACTGGCCTTTACTCCTTGCTGTTTTGTTACCTGTACTCCTATTCCTGACCTCTGGCTTTGACTATTCTCTTGGATTTTGATTCTGCACTGCATTGCTCGTCTGTTACTGACCCCTTGGCTAGCTGACCTCCCTTTTTATTGTTCGTCCTGTCCGCGTTCTGTGTTGCCACTTATATTAAGAAGGGATTGTCGACCAGTTGCTGGCTGTTGCCTAGGACAGATCAGGCAAGTTAGCCAGGGACAGGGGGGGGGGGGGTTCAGCTTTAGGGCTCACTGTCTTGTTGTGCCCCTCCCCCCAGGGTTCTGCAGCAGGGCTGGGGAACTGTTCAACTGGCAATTCAATGATAGATAGATAGATAGATAGATAGATAGATAGATAGATAGATAGATATGAGATATATAGAAGCAGTACAGAGAGAGAGTTGCAGAGAGATTATATAGATATGAGATAGATAGATAGATAGATAGATAGATAGATAGATAGATAGATAGATCATATAGATATTAGATGGATACATAGATAATATTCAGCTATTGTTAACAGTTGCAGTAGGCGTATGGCTGTGATCATTTTGGAGAATACCTTAGGATTGTGTTAAATAAAGACTAGCATATGTTATGTTTTATTACATTTACAGAACAGTAGCAGGTTTGGGGACTTTTTGATCTCGTATCCTGCATTTCCCAATGAATTAACACTTATTCTTTTGCATAATAGGAAGATGAATTTTTGAGGCATACTGTTCTGCATAAACCTGGGTATAAGCAGCCATCTGTTCTTAGCAAGTTTACAAAAACTTCTGAAACTATATTAGTGGTATAAATTGTATGTGTGCCAAATATTAATCTGTGTACTTTATATGTGAGAAAGACATGAGGCAGGGAACTGCATAATAAATAGTTCTAGATATTGTAAAACATAAAGTACTGCAGAACATGTTGGTCCTATATACAGTGGCGTCGCTACTGTAGAGGCTGGGCATGTGACTTTGATGGGGTCTGTGGTGGCAGGGATGGACAGACAGTAGCAGTAGTTGTAGTGCTTATAGCAGTATTAGTAGTAGTAGTTCTATTAGTAGTAGTTCTATTAGTATTACTAGTAGTAGTAGTTGTAGCAGTACTAGTACTTGGCGGACTCCATTAACTTCCAATGGGTTCCATAGAGTTCCATCATTGGATTTGTCTATTTAGCAGAAGAAATAGTGCTACAAGCTGAGTATTTTTTACGACATAATGAAAAAATCTGTAGTAGAGACTCTGAAGGGAATGGATAAGACAAAATGGAAAAACTACTACATCCAATCAAGTTCCATGCAGATGTTTTAGTTACTGGCATAACTATAGAGGTACCAGTGGTCTCAGCTGCGACCAGTCCCAGAAGCCAAGAGGGCCCACAGGTCACCGTCAACTGGCTGATCTTTGGATAAGCTTCTTTGTCTTTGATGACTGACAGTCTGTGCATTGCATATTTATTACTCCTGTCCTCTGGTATACTGGAGGGAAAAGATTTATGTTACACGGCCTTCCACTGTCAGAAAGGAGGAAATTAACCCTGTGATATAAGTTTGTCTGCAGCATATTGTCAAGGAGGGATTCCGTCGGGGAGGCTGTGACACAAAAGGGGAAACCATTACTATGTGGTAACACGGACAAGAGATGGGAATGATGGGAAGCTTGTGTGGATAGACATGTTTTCATGGTGGTCTTTAAGGGAAATGTAAATGCTGCTAATGGTGATTATATAAAGCTTCTGATGATTGTAAGAAGTCGCACAAGGGGACCCAAGCTGAGCTTTTGGACCAGGGCACAGCAAAATTTACCCAATTTCGGGTGTTTTATGTGACATATAATAATAATAATAATAATAATAATAATCCTTTAATAGTCCCAACATGGGGAAATTCAGTGTGTTACAGCAGCAAAGATAAACAATACAAATACAATATATACAAAAGACATTCCAAGGTAGAGGCATTTCATAGTAGACAGACAGATAGGAAGTAGCCTGGGGGAAGGGTATCCCAGACAGAAAGATATTTCAGTTCTTTGTATCGACTAATCTCTGCTTAGGTCGGTGTTGGTTGTACAGCCTGACTGCAGTGGGGAGGAAAGAATTCCGATAGCGCTCCTTCTGACACTTAGGGTGAAGTAGTCGGTCACTGACAGTACTGCCCAGTGCTATCACGGTCTCATGCATGGGATTGGACTTATTCTCCCGCATGGAGCTCACCACGGACAGTATCCTTCTGTCACCCACTACCTGCACTGGGTCCAGTGGGCTCCCCAGGACAGTGCTGGCTCTTCTAACCAGCTTGTCAAGTTTATTTCTATCCCTGGTTGAAATACTACTCCCCCAGCAGGCCACTCCGAAGAAGATGGCTGATGCCACTACCAAGTTGAAAAAAGTCCTAAGAAGTACCCCCTGGACTCCAAAGGCTCTCAGCCTCCTAAGCAGGTAGAGTCTGCTGTGGCCCTTTCTGTACAGGGCCTCCATGTGATCTGCCCAGTCCAGCTTATTATTAAGGAGCAAACCCAGGTACTTCTAGGTGTTGACAATCTCGATGCCCGTCCTCTGGATGTCCATTGGTTTAGGAGGGCATCCGCATTTACCGAAGTCCACCACCATCTCCTTGGTCTTCCCAGCGTTAATCTTCAGGTGGTTTGACTGGCACCAGTCCACAAAATCCCAGTTCAGTTCTCTGTACTCCCTGTTATCATCGTCTGTGATGAGGCCTACTATTGCAGAGTCATCAGAATACTTCTGTAGGTAGCAGCTAGATGAGATGCACCTAAAATCTGCAGTGTACAGTGTGAAGAGGAAAGGGGCAAGAACTGTACCCTGAGGAGCCCCCGTATTACAGTTCATGGTATCTGACACACAGTCCTGGCCTCTCACATACTGGGGTCGGTTTGTGAGGTAGTTTAGGATCCAGTTGGAGAGGTGATGGTCCACTCCAAGAAGGCCCATCTTGTTTCTCAGTAGCCCTGGCTACTCACCATGTTCCCTGGTTTCTCCAGGTGAGACAGAGCCCTGTGCAGAAGGTGGATGATAGCATCATCCACCCCAATGCCTTGCCGATACGCAAACTGGAGAGGGTCCATAGTGCGGCTCACTAGAGGGCGGAGATATGTGAGAACCAACCTCTCTAAGATTTTCATCAAGTGGGATGTCAATACTACAGGTCTGTAGTCGTTGAGGTCCATAGGGTGAGGTTTCTTTGGAACCGGTACCACACAGGAAGATTTCCATAATTCAGGGACTATTTCCAGTTTCAGGTTCATATTTAACATATATGTAATGATACTACATAGCTGATTCCGACAAGCCTTAATTAGCCTTGCACTGATGTTATCCGACTCTGCTGGCTTTCCCCGCCTTGATCCTTTTCAGCTCTTTTCTCACATGGGCACGTGTGAAGGTCAGACTGTGGTGAGATAAAGACAGACTTCTGGATTTACTGGTCTGTTGGGAAGTAGCCACAGGGGGCGAAGTCATTGTGGCAGGGGGAACTAAAGGACATGCTGAAGTGGGAGGAGCTGGTGTGTGATCAAATCTATTGAAGAATAGATTTAGTTCCTTAAACCAATTAACATCTGCCTTTATGTGGGAGACAGACTGTCTATGACCCGAAATAGACATAAGCCCATCCCAGACTCCCCTTATATCTTTTCTTTCCATTTGCTTTTCCATATTTTTCTTATAATTGGGGAAGACGCTGCTGAATTTCCCTAACAGAACCCAACAACAAGTCCAAATTTGTTCACGTCTGAATTTGTTCAATTTTCTAGATAGCAAAATAAATCTACATATGAAATTTTATAGACAGCGAAGTATACAAGAAGGCAATAGTTAAAATTAGCCACTTCATGTAACCAGGGTCAACAATAAATAGAGCGTTACAAAAAAAAAATTTTATTTCTTCAATTTCAGTGATTTGTGGCCTACAAATTGAATTGTAGAGGTCAAGCTAGAATAAATTTGGACAAAATCATCTAAAACAGCCATTGAGATGTCGTGAATCACCTGCGGAAGATATTCTCATTTGTAGAGGAACGAGGTAAGTTATTATTTACGAGCTATTACAGGGGCTGAAATATCTTCCATATATATTAAAAGTTAATAATGTAGACAGTGTCCTACCAGTGACTCTTTGGTGTTGTATCTTCACCTGCCCAAAATCATGCATGACACCTTAGTAGCTGAGTAAACAGGAGCAAGTACCACTGTCAGTGAATTGGATTTACATTCTACCCTTGTCTACCAGTGCTTCTTCATGGATTTCAGAAAAGGAACCCAATTTTTCACAATGCAAATTCGATACTGTGTTGCACAGACAGCATGTCCAGAACCTAAATATCTGCACTTCAATTTCTTCACCCAGTAGTCGTCAGTCAGTGCAGTGCTGGTGGGAAAGGAGATTTTGTACAGCATTTGCCACATGGTTGTTGCTTGAAGGTTGCTATGCCTACAAGCCAAACTCTCAATTTAGCCAGAGGTTTGAGATGCAAAGCAAATCCGCGCTGTACTTCAGCATCTAAAGAAGGACTGAGGCAGAGTATTTTAATCTGCCACTTTCCATGCTCAGGTGCCTGTGATTACATTTGCACCAGGCTCTGTGTTCTCTGAACTCACTTCTAGTATCCTGTTTTCTGATGATATCCTAGTTTACTGATTTTGTCTCTTCCTGATTTGGTTTTATCTGTGACAACCTGACCTGGACCACTGGTAATTTTCTGCTATCATTTTGACTATTCCCGAATTCTCCTGGCTTTTGGCCCTGGCTTGGCACTACTTTCTCAGCTTGGCATAGTGTTTCTGTTGGTCCTTGCCTGCAAGTGCACCTATTTTTGATACCTTCTTCCAGAGTTGCAACCTGGGTTCTGAATCACCAATTCCACTTTCTCTTATGGTGGTCTCTAGAATACCTCAGGGTAGCCTTAGGCTCTGCAAACCAGAACAGTGTTGGATTATAGGTTGCTTACTTACTTGCAAGCATAAATACTCGAAATGTACTGCATTTTTTTTTTCAAAGATAGTCATCTGGGACCACTCAGTGAGAGCTAAGGAATGATACCTGACAAGGTTTTTGTTCTAATGCACTTAGTAGTGGAGGAAGGCATAATACAATTTGATATTGCATAAGGAATAGGTAAATAAATAGGACTGATAAGTATAATTCTGGGAGAATAAAATTACGTAGGATGAAATAATAAAGGTCCAGTAATGGGGAGGTATAGACTGGAACAGCCTCAACCAATAGCAGGTGACATACATGTGAGTTGTGACTCTGTATATAGTTCTTCATAGTAGTGACCATATGCTTCGACCACACCAAGATATTTGTATGGATGACACTGTGGACATGTCCTAACCCCTGAACAGTGTCAATTTACATGATATAATACCACTGTCAAATCGAGCACACAGTCATCAATAAAGTTATTATAAGTTTCAAATCCTTATTTTTTCACATTTTAATGAATATTCCATCCAAAAACATTTATCACCAACTGCTAGAACCTCCATGGTTTCATCTGTTTCATTGTGCACCTTAGCTTCACTTCTCTAACCATGTTTCAAGGCTCTTTAATGAGCCAGATATTGATGTTCAGGGCACCTATAGATGACACTAGACTGAAGACCACTAATTTGTATTCCTGTTCCCAAGTAGCATTGCCTGTAATATCCCCTACACAGAGGCGTAGCTAGCGGGGGGGGGGGGGGGGCAGAGTGGGCGGCTGCCCTGGGCCCAATGAGTCTTTGGGGGCCCACCCCGGGGCCGCCATTAACACAGACCTTTATTTCTAACTACATCGGTGTCTGCAGACACCGATCTGGTTACAATGCTTCCTGGTGCTTAACTGTCTTGTAAACCGCAAGCCAATACAGGCCTGCGGTTTACAAGACGCCTGATACCACAGACGGATGTCTGCTTCTCAGCACGGGTAGCGCGGGGACGTCACAACATCGCGCCGCCCGCACTCAGACACAGACGTCATGTGCGTGGACAGGGAGGAAACGCCGGCGGTTCCGTTCATCAGCATCGCAGGTAGGTGAGTATGACTTTTTTTTTGTGGGTATATTAATAGTATAAGGGATGGTTAGGAGGGGGAATATAACTATAAAAGGGAGGATTCATTAGGGGGCATTATCATTATGACGATGGGGGGGTCATTTATATAAGGGTTATTGGAGGGTATTATTAATACAAGGGGGGAGGTTATTTATTTAAGGGGCCATTAGGGGGCATCATTTATATTAGGAGGCATTATGAACATAAGGGGGTGGTCATTGATATAAGGGGTCATTAGGGGTGCAGTATTTATGTCAGGTGGAATCAGGGACATAATATGAGGGTCAATTAATTTAATTAAAGTTGTACTTGGGCTTTATTAAGACTAAGGCCCCACGTAGCGGGCTGCAGGAAAAACCATGGCGGTAACATTGTGGTTTTTCCCACAGCGCTTTTCACAGAAGGTCCGCAGAGGTTTCCTCTGTGGACTTTCTGTTTTCAATACACCTATCTGGAAACCGCCAGTGTTTCCATAGGTATAATTGACATGCTGCGATTTCCAAAACCGCAACGGTTTTGGAAATCGCAGTGCGTCTGCTGCACATATTTTTCTGTAATGTGTGGATGGGATTTGCTAGAATGCAACGTTTTTTTTCTGTGGGCTTTCGCCACAAGGGGCCACATACCATCCCCACTTTGCAGTAAAATATGCGCAGCGGAAACACTGCGATTTTCAAAACAGTCGCAGTTTTGGAAATCGCAGTATGTCAATTATACCTACGGAAACGGCGGCGGATTCCCTATAGATATAATTGAAGCAAAGTCTGCAGAGGAAATCTCTGTGAGCTTTCTGTGCAAAGTGCTGCAGGAAAAACCGCGATGCGCCACTGCCGTGGTTTTTCCCACAGCTGTTTTTTGCTGCGGGATGCTACATGGGGCCTTGGCCTTAAGGTGTTTTCCATCTCATTTTTATTGATTATCTATCCTCAAAATAAATCATCAAAAAGAGGTAAGTGATTCCCCACTGATCAGCTGTATGAAGGGGCTATGGCGCCTGTTTATATCACACGCTGTCTGGTTATAGTGACCGTGTGATGTAATTTCAGCCTTGTCACATAGACAAGTATAGGATGAGGCTGTAGTTACATTACATGGCCACTATGAGATGAATGACACTGTGTAATCAGAGAAGGGGTCACAGCGCTTACACAGGTACCACAGTTCATTCAAACAGCTGATCCTGGGGGTCCCGTGTATTGGAACCCCAATAATTTTTTTTTCCCTTTTTTTTTCCCTTTTCAATTAGGAAATACCTGGGACATTATTAATAAGGGGCACTATTTAAAGGGGGTGCACAGGGAAGTTATTAATTTAAAGATGCACTTGGGGGTATTATTCTTTAAAGGGGCTTATATTATATATTTTATAATTGGGGGTAGCAGCAGGATGGGGGCTTTGTGTAGGTGAGGATAATGTGGGTCAGGTGCCTGGAAAAGTGAGGAGCCAAAGATGTCTGTGTTGCAAACTTTACAGAGACTGGAAGAAGTGGTCATGGCGGTCCAGATAAGAGACGGCGAATGTGAAGGATTAGTCAGAGACGTCACCGGTAAGTCACTAAATGTTACTGCCCTGTATTCACCTAAATCGTCTGCAGAGCCCTGTGTAGAGCTGCTATATACCACTATACGCTCACTGTATACTGATAGTATCGGTATACGAACATGTCCAAGTTGAGGGCCCACTTGGACATGTTCGCCCCCCCGTGCTGAACCCCTAGCTACGCCTCTGCCCCTACATCAGCTGTATCTCTGCAAAAAGTTCCCTTTGAATATTGTATCATTTTTATCCTCAACCTGGACCTAGGCTTTTCTGATCTAGTCTCCCTTGCTTCATTAAAAAACTCAATAGTTTGCCCAGAGAATTGCTAAGACCTTGATCTGTCCCTTTGAGATCTAATATGGCTGAATGAAAGCAAATACAATGTACCTGTTTTAGAAATGGAAGACATTTAAGTAGTCACTACCTTTCATCAGGTTTTGCTTAAATCTTATCAGAGAAAAGTTCTTCCTTCTCCTCTTATCGGTCCCTTTTCCTTCTCTATCCTCCCTCTTAAACTGACATTCATATTGAAATCTCTGCTGAATTTGTCTTTGTCTTCCAAGACAGATTGTTATCTCACTGAAGTTTTAGAAGATCCGAGGGAGAGAAAAACAGATATATTTAAAGGCTCCTGGAGCCAATAGTAAGTTTTCTATCTCACCCCAAGCTTTTTACTACCATCAATAGAGTTCAGTACTTATATGTAATGACCTATATGGTGCAGCTTTTCCTTCTGGGTAAGAGTTAGGGAGCAGAAACCTCTGTTTTCTCCAAGTGTTGTCTATCGGAGACATTATAGCAGCTAATCTCTACCCACCAGCTCAGGGACAACTGAGAATTAGATTACAGTAGATTAGTTTAGAATTAGAGTATAGGGAAGAATAGGGAAGAAATGCTGCAAACAACAGAATACAAGTGACATAATGGCCATAAAAAAGTGTTTTTCCTCATGTATACTCATGACAATTCACTCAAAAGTCACCAAAAAGTTAGGCTTTAAATCTTAGAACACGTATACAGTTTTGGCTATTTTTTTTATTTTTTGGGTGGAGGGACACTTAAAGATGATGATGGATAATGTGAGAGTAAAATACGCATCATATGGTACCTCAATTCACATCAATGATTATTAATCCATTATCGAACCATCCAAATTAGCCATGTCAATTAAAAGAACATTGTTCAGTCCTACCATAGGGAAAAGTATTCTGTATCCCGTGAAGATTGATCAACAGCAGTGAAATGTATGCACCGAGACCCGGTCCCTTGGAAGATTTCCTGTAAAGAAGCCAATTAGTGCAGGTGAATATTTGTTAACAAGATGAAACTGCGCATTTAAGGACAGAATAATTGCCTAGAAATTAGCCATAAAAAGCCAGCTTTCAGCTAATCACAAAGAGGTCAATACATGTAATGATAACAGAGCTTGAAAAATGGCACTTAAAGTACAGTGACCCAAGGGAAATCAAGTTTTTTCATTATACTGAAAGCTGGATTCATCAGATAACAATAGGTGAAATAAGAACCAATTCACATCTTATATTAAATACAAAAATTACCCGCTTGCCAGTCAATGTGTATATTAAGGCTAAGTGAAAATTATCTGCTAACTCCCCGTAGGCCAAAGCATCAGACAAATGGCCGTGTTCTGTTTCATAGATTTCCTCCATGATGAACAATTGCCTTAAAGCCTAATTAAACTTCTGCGTAAGTTTTGATTTTCTGGCAGTATTTGTGTCATTAATAAATGTTGTAATATATTTATTAACAGATTGTGTCTCCTTTCTGTGAAATCTTGTGCAGAAATTCACTATGTCTATTCCTTTGTTGCCATCAGAAATCTGCACACCATTTATCACTGGAGTAGGGATGGTTGGGCTCTTTTATAATGTAGGTTGGGGTGGTTAAGGTTGGGGGTTTCACCTCAAACAGTTATATGTGGGATATTATAAAACTGAAAAAAGTTGTGCTGGTTCTCAGCTTTCATACGATACCAGGATCACAGTTGAAAACACAGTTGAGATTGGGATAGTTATATGCAGCTGCTCCCAATTTCAACTGTGTTTTCAATTGGTTATATCTTTGGACATGATAAAGTAGAATTGTGATCTTGTTGACATATAAAGGCTGAGAATTAATTTTTTTCATATGACACCAGAACACTGTTCTAAGTTATATAATGCTCAAGCTATAACTGTTTGAAATGACCCTTCCAGCCTAAGCTTCCCTTTATTATACAAGAACCCACCCCTATATACTCCCATCAGAAGTGTTGGATTTGAACTTGCAATAGAGAAACAGCAGAAAGTAGATTGTAGCGCACAATTTCATGGAAAGAAGTCAAAATTAACTAATAAAGTATATTGCAACATTTAACAAGTTTAGGTACACTTTACTAGTAGCAACACATTTAAGTGTTTCAGATATGCTGTCAGAAGTACACATTATGTGTATATATGAGGTATACAGTATCTCTGACCATATGACTTTTATCCTGCATTTTTTATAAGCTGCTATGATGTTTCACAGCCAGTCCACAGAAAATAGGAGATAATACTACCCTAGGTCTCTTTGGCATCCTCTCAGAAGCAGCAGCAGCAGCCTGGAGGACATTATACAGCAGCTCTGAGCAGTGTTACTTTTAATACAACAGTAGAATGCAAGTAAAATATTTACATATAAACACTGCTGCTGCTTTTACTATCTGTGACACTCATTCTCTGTCCCTCACTCTCCAGCTGCTCCTTCCTCCTCCTCCTTCACTCTCCATAGACTTCTATTGGCAGCGTCTGAAACCTGGTTCCTCAGTGAAGCTGATAATCTATATTTAGCTCTGACACTGTCTAATCTGAGGTGGACTATTTTAGAACTCTTAACCACGCCCCCTTGTCTGCTCTGGTTAAAGATCACCCACTTGACAATACAAAGCCTAATTATCTTATGAGGAGTTAAAACTCCTAACTGCACTGATTGCTCAGGAATGGTGGGAGCTAGAGAAAGAAATCCAACTGTGCTGGAATCAGTGGAAAAGCATCTATTAAAGGGTGGAAAAAACTGGATGTGGTGGAGGCTGTGAAAGATCTTTAAATAACATGATCATTTTACGATACAGGTTCACTCACTCATATCAATGTCCTGATAACATTCTCTGGTTATTCCTGCAAGCTCAGCCATGGTTATCCTCAAAGTCATCTGGATTATAAAGCATAAATTGATAAGGAAGACCTTCATTGCTCATAACTATCTTGTCCTCTCTATAGTATCTCCTTGACTATCTTCTAGGAATCCTCCAAGCGTTCAATCCACTCTGACATGTTGTATAATGACATCAGTGATTGTTCTAGAAGATACTAAGCCTCTCTCTGTATTCTTATAATCTTGTTTCCTGATCACCATCTATGCTCAGCTTCAGTTGTATTAACCTTTGTGACATGTATGGTCTCATGTCAACCTGAGATGTAGCAATTTCTCTATAGACTCTTCAGGGCATTAACAGTAAGCAATGTAATGGTCCGATGCCACCATTTTATATATGCTTGTGCTATAAAATATGTCACAAAGTGTAATTGTGTGTCTATGCTGGCATCAATGATGTAGTATTTGTCATGACTCTATATTAGTTATTTGTAGTGAAGCATTTTATTATTCCCGTAGACGAAGGTTTAGGAGAACATCATCAAGACTGTTTCATTTCGGTTTCATTCACTTGAAGTTTTTGTTAATGATTCTTCTTGCATAGATCTAACTGGTGTGCAAAGTCTTATGGGCTATTCTGAGTGGTTAAAAATATGACAAATAGCTTAGTCCACCCAAATTCCCTATCCCCAGCCTTGTTTCAGTTTTTTGGAATTGGTCCTGGTACTTCAGGGAAGGGTAAAGATATTAAGGCAATAAAGCACTCTTTTTGTATGTAGAAGTAGGGGACGTTGTGCCCGTTAGATAATGCTCACCTTGAGGGGTGGTCTTTTGGGCTTTTAAAAAGGGTCTATACTCGATGTTTCAACCAAAGTAAAAGATGGTCCCAATACTTCTACCTAAATGCACCCAAGGTGTTAACCTTTGTGTAATGGTGGCACTGACTCATCTTCTTGTTTTGTATGTGAAGATGTTTGTATAAGCTCGGACTCTGTGGATAAGCTTGGACTCTGTGGTTCCTCCTCCGTGTCCTGACTGGGACTTAGACCAGCAATATTGGGTTCTGATGAGGAGAAAGGGTCTATAGCAGGGGTAGGCAACCTTCAGCACTCCCCTGTTGTAAAACTACAACTCCTACCATGCATACTGCTCTGCTGTTGTTGAAACTCCTATGGAAGTGAATGTGCATGTTGGGAGTTGTAGTTTCACAGCAGATGGAGTGCCAAAGGTTGCTGACTCCTGGTCCATAGACTTTTGGCTGTAGTTTTAAACTGGCGTCCTATGTGTTCCAGCAATGGTAGCAACTATGGTCCTTGTGGAGCCATGATCTTGGTGTTCCTGTACTGGTGGTTGCTGTTGAGGGTATATTAGAAAGACAACAGGTGTAGGACCCAACATGTGTAGGCGAAAGATGTTCCCTTTAGTGGAAACAAGAAGTTAAGTCTGAGCACCATCACTATAATAGTCATGGAATTCTGCATTTTTTGTTTTAGTTGCGTTTTAGTCAACTTTCAAGGCTGAATTTGGGGTCAGATATTGATTTATGAGATTTTTATATTGTCATGTAGGCAGATGTGGGAGAAAAGACCCAATATGAAGTTTTGCATCAGGATCAGTGAGCCATGGTCATGTTTTTGGACCAGAGAATGACAGGTTAAAGAGGGTTATCTGCGGATATGATGTGGGATAGGCCATAAATATCTGATTGGTGGGGGGGGGCTATAGCTAGCCCCCGCACCCATCAGATGTACAGGCTGTACTATACACTGCACAGAGCCTGGAGCAGAAATTTATGATCCGGTACAGTGGCCAAATCCTATCATTGCAGTTCAGCTCCCTTTGATTTCAATGGCATCTGAGCTGCAACATTGGTTACTGGCCGTTTTACAGGTCACAGAGCCACCTGCCCCTGGCCACTTATTGTGTATAGTATGGGCATAGGAACAGAGGCGTAGCTAGGGGTTCGGCACAGGGTGGGGCAAACATATACAAGTGGGCCCCTACCTGGGTATACCGATGTTATTACTACACGGTGACTGTATAGTGATATACTGGCTGCACACAGGGCTCTGCATACAGTTTAAGTAAATGCAGTACAGGAAAACGTTGTTACTTACAGGTGACGTCTCTGACTGTAATCTTTCACATTTCTCGTCTCTTCCATCTGGACCGCCATAACCGCTTCTTCCAGCCGCAACTTGTCTCTAAAGTTTGCAGCACAGACATCTTTGGCTCCTCACTTTCCAGACACGTGACCAACATTTCCCTTGCCTATACAAAGTCCCCATCCTGCTGCTACCCCCAGTTATAAAATACATGATATAAAAATCCTCTGTAAACGAATGATACCCCCATATGTATCTTAAATTAACAATGCCCCTTTGTGCCCCTTAATTCCTCCTGTGTGCCCCCTTAAAGGGATTGTTCAGGGTCAGAAATATTAATGCAGGCAGCAGGTCAGAGTTATAAATAAAAATGCACTGACACTTACCTGCATCCCCCCTCTGTCCCTGCCCTGGGCCGGCCATCACCTTCACTGCACTATTTGTATAAGGAGCGGCTGCAGCACTCACCGCTCTCTGCAGTACAGAAGTATATAGTTCCGCTGTTGTGACATATAGCTGTAGCTACTCTGTATACAAGAAAAGGTTATGGACAGAGACATCTCTCCTTGGGGAGAGCACCAGTGAAGGTGTGTAGAGTTTTAAATTGCCTTTCGCCCTCTACTAAGCATCTACATATCTACATGTACATCTACATGTAGATGCTTAGTAGAGGTCGAAAGGCAATTTAAAACTCTACACACCTTCACTGGTGCTCTCCCCAAGGAGAGATGTCTCTGTCCATAATCCACTCATTGCCTCCCACAAAGCCAGCCAGTTCATTTTGCTCTGCACTGACGAGGGACAAAAATCCCGAAACAGCGCTGTATGCAGATAAATGAAATTGGCTTGGCTAAAATCCCTTTTGCTGTCTCAAGACTCGGTGAGTCAAAAGCAAATTGAGGATCTGTTACATCCAACAGAGGGCGCATGAGCTCCCAGCTCCTTTCCCATAATGCCTTGTGATACAAGAAAAGGTGACAGACAGCCCAGTGCAGGTAAAGGGGGGAAAGTACCGCTCCCTGTCCCACCAAAAAATACTCCTGTATGCCTGCTTAAATCAATAATACCTCAGCTAATATTGACCCCTAATTAATAGTTCTCCTGTATATTCCCTTAAAGGGGTTGTTCAGGAAATGCAGAACTGGGGCAGGAGGACGGGGAAGGTCAAACATAAAAAAAAACAAAAAAAACAAAACATACTCTGCTGTTCCAGACACTTCGGTGTCTCCCATTGCGGTCAGGTCCAGCGTTGCCACATGTGATAATTTGGGGAATTAAACTCAAAATGGCGGCCGGCTCCTGGTCCGGACAGCGGTGGTTCGTGGTACTGGGCGCCGGAAAGATAGCTTTCAGACGGTCCAAGTGTAAATAAAAGTGGCTTTATTCAGCTTAACTGCAACACAGCAAAACAACAAAAAACCTATGCCACAGTTAGGGCCTAACTCACTCCTTGAGCCCCTAACTGTCCTGACTGTTACTCAGCTCTAGCAACAGACCTCTGTGGACGCCAGCCCTGTGGGACAGAGCCTCTCTCTCTGTCCTCGCTGGTCCACTCCTGTGGACACCAGCCCTGTGGGACAGAGCCTCTCTCTCTGTCCTCGCTGGTACACTACCATTTCCTGCTTCCTGCAGGATGCTCCAGCCCCTCTGGAGTTACGTGCCACCCCCCAAAGGCGTGGCTGAGGGCCTTTTCTGGTCTGGCCTGGGTCGCTCAACAGCGCCCTCTGGCTCACATACTTACACACAGGAACTTGTTCCGGCACAAGTCCTTGCTGCACGTGGCCCAGGATGTCACTCACATACATCACTGGTGACATCCCGTGTTCTTTTCTGTTACCACTGATTGGCCTCAGCAGTCACATGTGGCGAGGACTTCAGCCAGAGGAAGCCTCTGGGTGGCGTTCGACCAGACAACGGACATCGGAGCACTGGAGACAGTTGAATGTGGGTTTTTTTTTGTGTTTCACCTTCCTCGGCCTCCTGGCAAAGTACTGTAATTCTTGGACAACCCCTTTAAATCAATAATGCCCACCTTAAATAAGTATAGCTCAATATCCTCTTACACCCTTACATAAATACTGCCTCCCAATAGCCCCCTTATATTAATAATGCCCCTGCTTGCCCTAATGACCCCTTATGGTTATTGGCCCTTAATATTTTTAAGGCCTCCCCAACAAAAAAAAAAAAAAAAAAAAATCCTCACCTGCCTCCAATCCCATCGCTTGGACTTGCCACCTCCGACTCTTCTTGCTGTATCCTGCAGCCTACAAGATGCTGTTACCACAGAACATCTGTGTCCCAGCTCAGGAGGCGCTATGTAGTGACATCATTGTGCCCGCCTGCACCAGGACGCTGATGTCTTAATTGTCACTAGGGAACCTGTAAACCACTACAAGCCTGTGGCCTGAGGTCCCCAACCTTTTTCGCACCGCTGGGGGGGGGTGGAGGGTGGTGCTGGTTGGGGGTGGGATTTAGGTTGCAGGGCCACCCCACATGTAATAGTGCCCCCTTCCATGGGTAATAGCCTCCTCACATAAGTAATGCTATAACCTGTGGGGGCACTATTACTGTAATAGTGAGCTAATAGCACCCCCCGCCCCACAGGTAATAGCCCCCCCAACATAAATAATGCTGTTACCTGTGGGGGGCAGTATTACTGTAATTGTGAGTTAATAGCACCCCCCACAGGTTATAGTCCCCCTCCCCCACATACCATTCTATATTCTGTAGCTATGTATAGCTATATTGTACTTACAGAGCAGTGATGGGGTGGGTGGGACC
This sequence comes from Leptodactylus fallax, assembly GCA_947044405.1. Lineage (NCBI taxonomy): Eukaryota > Metazoa > Chordata > Amphibia > Anura > Leptodactylidae > Leptodactylus > Leptodactylus fallax. The sequence continues at coordinate 1,162,006 of CAMRHE010000055.1, forward strand.
TTCTCTTGCACGCAGCCTGTGCGCATCTACTATTTTTTTCCCACTGGAAACATAGAAGAGGAGTCAAAGTTTTGGGTGGCACCTCCTCTTGCACACAGCTTGTGCGCATCTTCTACTTTCCTCCTGGAACCATGACCCCCTATTCTATGGTATCACTGGGAAGAAAATAGAAGATGCGCACAGGCTGTGAGAGAGAGGAGCCCCGTCCACCCCATCACTGTTACATGTACAGGTTATAGAATGGCAGAACAGGAAGGTAATAGCTTTCTGCTCTACCATGTATTTTAACTGCATCGATGTCCTGTGCCGATACAGTTGAAATTTTTGTGTGCACCTCCCCCCCCCCCCCCTCGCTAGCTACGCCTCTATATAGGAAGCAGCCCATACAGCTGATCTGATATCAGATAGTCCATAAAATCTGATATCCTGGACAACCCCTTTAAGAAGTAGTAGTAACATTAGAGGAACTCATATAGATCTGCAATATTGCACATAAAAGTAGTGGAGTTGTGATAATAGTGTGTACTGTATGTAAAGCCCAGTACCAATACAATGCAATGAGGTATGAAATCTGGGCTTATTGTACACTGTGTAGTGATGATTATTGTGTGATTATTATTATTATGTTGTGATCGCTATAGAGTATCACACATGGCGATATGAGGGTAATATGAAACATAAGGAAATGCAAATGATATTGTGTACAGATAACAGAATACATTATTCATGTCTCCGCAGGTTTATGTCAACTGAGTCATATGCACAATAGTAGAACTATGCTATATGAATGTAAGAGATTATTGGAAATTATTCATTCATTTACATAAGAAAGTATAAATTTCTCTGCTTTAGGGGAAATCTCTGACCCGTGACTATTTTTAAAGCTATTACAAACAGAAAGTATATGAAAGGAATGACTGTTTCCTTTATGTGAGAAAGATAATGGGATTTCTTGCAGCACCCCTGGTAGTCATATTACTGTCCTCCCGATCCTTATTGGGTGTTTTTATGTGACTTTCCATATTTTCTAAAATTCAACCATAGCTTTTACAATCCTGACCATGGGACAGACACAATACGCTGACATTTCATGTTTTATACAAGTTATTTTTTCAGCTTTGCTGTGTAGAGTGGGACAGGATCAGCATTGTCATCTCATTATCATTAGAGGGTGAGGTTGGGAGAGACATCTTATTATCATTAGAGGATTAAAGGAGAGATGACAGCTCTATTGTACTGCTGGAGGTCTAGGAGAAGGAGAATAGTGATACTGTATGTTATATATACATAGGTGTCATTATATGTAGCTCCCAGGCACTAGCTGGTCTCTGGGGCTGAGGCTTTACTCTATACCTTCACTAGTCTATAGATACTTATCTGGCTATAAAACTATAGCTGTGTTAAAGTAACACACAAATAAGTACACAGACGACAATGTCACTAAGACATTGTTGCAACTGCTGTCCATATAATCCCTAACCAGTACACAAGTTTTAGGCACCCATATTAGTTATACCTTCTATAAATAGACATTGCTGCACTTGCAGTGCAGAGATACTCTGTTACAGCAGAGCCAGAACCAATAACCAGGAGATTGCCACTGTAGAAGTACTAAGAGACAGAGGTAATACATATGAGAGAAGACAGGAAATGGAGCAAAGAAGTCAGAGGGGTGGGAGAAGCAAAGCCCAACTGAAAAGAAGAGGAAACCGCTCACTAGAGCTACCGCAGCAAGTCGTAAGAAGGTGCCACAGGGCAGTCATGTAACTCTGCAGCGGAATACTGGGGAGATTTTAAAGAGAATGAGCATCAAATGGACGCCAATGGGCCAAATAGCAGTTAGTATGAGTCCAAGCTAGCAGACGCATAAATAATGATACACGAGCCCTGATGCAAAATTTCAGTTTGAACCACCCTGCACAATTTCTCCTCACAAGCATCAGCTGCCTCCTATCCATACATTTTAGGATCATTTCCCTTTCCTTTTCTATCTGGACCCAGACAACCATTAAGACTTATTCAGAACATGTCTGTGCACACAAATATCCTATCATTCCCATCCCCTGTTGATGCCACATAGTTGCAATGCCCCCTTTTGTGTCATAGCCTCACGCAGAGAATCCATGTTTGACTACATGCTACTGCCCAACTGCTATTTTTGTGATGAAAGGGTTAGTTTTCTCCTTTCTGACAGTAAAAGGCTGTATCATAAATCTTCTAACTCCAGTGCACCAGAGGGCAGGGGTCATAGATCTGCAGGGCACAGGCTACCAGCCATCAAATGAAATCGGAAATCAGATCAAAGAAGTTTATCCAGAAAAGTGTTGCCAAGGTTATTTGTGGCCTCCCCTGGCTTCTGTGCCTTGTTGCAACTGTGACCCCCTATAGGTACACCAGTGCAACCAAGTGCAGAGCCTTGCAGCAGCTACATCAGCAGGATCAAGGGTACTAGGTGTTCAGCTCAAGGGACCCCAGGAATCTACCATCACTTTTGTTATATTGCTTGAATGTTGCATTAAAAACACCAACTAGGTCACACACATATGAGTCTAGATTCTATAATATGTATATTGCAAGATATTGATATCACGTTCATAGCCTCCTATTACCTGTCCTTGCTTCATTCTTAAACCTGTTACTGACAAGTTGAAAAGTAAACTTCATTTATCGCACCTCCGACCTCCATATTGTTGCCACCATCCAGCCGCAACTTTACAAGATCAAAATCACTTTGTATCAGAGAAAAAGGCCATAGTTATTAATACCAGGAAGGTTAGAAAACCAACTCCCAGCAGGATGCAGACAGCCACAATGTGTTCCTGAGACAACCACAGGAGCAAAAAATACTCTGCTGCATTGTCTATAGAGACAAGACATTAAGCGTGTATCTCCAATATGGCTGCCCCAGGGGAGGCTTTAAAAATAATCTACTAATAGTTGCAAATTTAAAAAAAAAATTGCATTATTTTCCCTCTTTATACTTAAATTTAAGCAATTTAACTACAATAAAATACAGGATATGACACACAAAATTTTTCTTTGCACTAGTCTTTGCGCACATGAAGTAGTAGTCAATAGCAAGCAGATTGCAGAGAACATGGCCACTGGGAACAGTATAGACAGGAAAGGATTAAAATCGGGATACATTTTATGTAACATTATGACTGTTTATGCTACATCTGTAAATCCTGATTATTTTTATATTTTTTCAGGTATTCGCTAAACCCTCCTGATATTTTCAATATGTTTATGGGGGTAGCGTGGTGGGAAGAGATCTTATTGGGCTTGAGAGTTATGTGTAGACAATAGATTATTTATGTGTGCCTTATCCTTATAATAGCCCATAATGTAGGATTAGTAGTTTCACCCTTGCGTTAAAGCATCATGACTTTGGCGCACACCAATCATAGGTGCAACAGTCCCCTCGAGGCTGCTGACGTCATTCAGGAACCCAAAAGAGGCTCAAAGAGGACGGTGACCTGCATCGGAAGTCGCACCGGAGCCCAAGAGAGGTGAGTATGACTGCTTGCTATACTTATGCACCTCCCTGGGCCTGCATTTATTCTACTTTGGGGTCTGAAAAGATCACAGATAATAATAGCATATCCAGTTTGGACCTAACAAGTTTGGTCCAAAACAAGACCACTGGGTAAACCTTGTGAAAATTCTTGACACAAGTCTCGCAAAGTTCTGCCCACATTTATCAGGGCAGCAGTGCTTGCCGGCACCCCCCGACCCTTTATATCAGTACCCCATGTGACTGTGTTTGGTACTGCAGCTCAACCTGTTCATTTATTAGTAGGGTGGTTGGTGGGTTGGGGTGGTGGTTTTTGCCCCAATCCATCTTGATCGTCAATGTAAAATCTCCAAAAACTCCTTTCAATATTCATTGCGAGATAGTCTTCATCTGTTCATAAATGGTCTTTATTAACAGTTTCCTAAGGCTATGGTAGATGGTGGAGGGTAGACACAGATGAAGAGCGCTGCTCTTGATTTTAATGAAGTGCTCCGCATGTCGACAATGCTGCGGCTCATTTACAGTTATAATTACTAACATCTCATAGTAACCCAGCATTGGCCTCTCTATAAAGTCTAGCGTACATAGTATCATTGTGATTGCCTCTCTTAATAATGCAAATTCAATCCATATTTTCGAGCATGCATGATGGATTTTGTATTATTAATGTAAGCCGCAACATCATTTTATCTTCCAGCGACATAAAGTTATCATAATAGAACATAAAAATAAATGGCAGACTTTTGATCCGACTGCATCCCCAGCACATATTCATCTTCTTTCCCGTTCATTGTCTGTGTAGCTGCAAATGTACCCAATGGGCAAATCGGATGGGTCTAAAGATTAATGTGAAATTCTAAAGCGGATGTGTATCAAAGTAGAGTGGTTTTCTCCATCTTCGTAAAAAATGAATTGGCTTCACTGTTCCCGTCACTCTATGCAGTATGTATGAATCTTATTATTGGAGGTTTCTGTATGAAGAGCTTAATGTCAATACAGTCCTGGTGGATTGCATTGAAGGAGTTCATTCCATTACATAGATGCATGCTTTGATCCCTATCATTACAGCATGGCTTCAAGCAACTCCTCCCATCCAATTCCAAGACTACACCAAGGAATGCAAAGCAACATCGAACCTTACAAATTCATTTCCCTTTTACTTCGTCACGCCACATAAAAAATCCATAGGTTCGCTACAGATCCTCTCAAATATTTCTTTAACCACTTCATGACCTGGCCATTCTTCCTGGTTCATAGCTGGGACACATTTTTTTGTTTTTTGTGGTTCACGTAGTTTTGAGGGCAATAACTTTTTTTTTTTTTCATACAAATTCTTAAAATAATTTTTGGGTTTTATTTTCAGGGGTACATAGGGCTTTGTCATTTTTGTACTAAAATATTTGCTACTAAAATATTTTTTCAAATGGTTTTCCTTTTCCGCAATGGTAATTGTTATGTAGGTGGCAAATAGTTTTATGTGGCCAGGTATGGGGATAAACCGGTGATTATGTGGGCGGGGTAGTGACTTTTATTTTTTTAAATATTTTTATTTCTTTTAATACATTGTGCCCTTATAACATCATAATAGACCTTTGGGGGGCATTTTATTTTTTTTTTTTTATTTTCCACTGTACCTCGGATACTTTACCCCCAGTTACAGGAGGAATATGGTGACCTATCATTAGCTGCACAGCTGATGTGGATCCTGTAGGACCCAACAGCATCTGCAGTTCCCTTGGTGTTCGGAGACGACCGCCAACCTGTGGAAGACACATCATGGTGGATCCTATAACAGTGCACAAAATGCTCATGGGCAAGGCAGGAATGGTCATAAAATGGTCACTGACAGCCAGCTACCCACTCCTCCATCTGTGCAATCTCCCTACGTCCTTGCAGAGATAAGCAGCCAGCACCCGGACCTACGGTATATACTTAAGGGTGGCCGGCAAGTAGTTAATCTTTCACGACATAATTTCTTTTTCCCTTTGCCCATTCGAGAGCACATTAGCATTTCAGTTATTGTAACATTTTTCGAGGACCGAAATGGCACCGCTAAAGGTTGACGACCAAATTTGCAAAGTATTGCTTAGCCAGGAGACATTAGAGCACGGTAAGAAACCTTACGGCCCATTTAATAGAATGTTAAATATGGCCCTGAATGTTTTACATAATAGGAGTCAATTATCTTAATGTTATCTTCAGGCACATTACACTTACAGACATATGTATGGTACTTTCTGCCGTGCACTGTCGGCACATAATGTTTTTCAGCGATACGAGAGTTGTACATTCCCAGCTGTTTGCTAGATACAAACAGTTTAGACACATTTTATAGCATAGTAATTAAGTAATTTGATGTGTAAACGTCTAATAAAAAGATGTCCTGAGGTTACTGTTACTTACAGTTTGCTCTCTGCCGCTGCCAAGTCGTCGGCTGGTGCTATATGATCACAATCTGTTGACATTTGCAGAACGCTATGTCAAGTCAGAAGATGTATTTATTCCCACAGATATGAGGCCTTGAGAATTTTTGCTTACCTGGTTTACAGATATCAGCATACACTTTGGAAAAGACAAGAGAAAACTAAGCATCTGCTCCACCAAAGCTGTCACTGAACATATGACGATACAGGCAAGTAGATCTAAGAAGCAAATTGTGCATATGTAGATTTTGATATCTGTCATGAAGCCAGGTTGTTTATGTGTGATTGTGTCTTTTAATATGTATTTAGAGCTATGATAGGATGTGTGAAAGAGTTTGATGGAAGCTTCACATTAAAGCAAAAGCTAACTGTGACGTTCAATATAAGGGAAGATGGGAAAATACTGTAGTTACTAAAATTTGAAAACTTACTTCCAAAAATTAGTAGAATTACTTCCAAAAATAAGTTATAGAGATGAACCAACCAGTGCATAATGAGACGCATTTGTTACCAATTTTCTAGGTCATCCTAATCCAAAATTTGGTTGGTTTTGTATGATACTCCAATTATAATAATAATTGTAATATCATGATTAGAGACTCAGGGGAGGGAAAGAAGAAAACACAACCCTCACACTCTCCTTTCTTCACTTCTCCTGAGCTCTGTTGTTCTTTTCTGGCCTCTTCCATCCTGTTCTGTGATGTTAGTGACCCTGGGTTATCATTGAAGTGGTTGATTGGTCCTCAGCTGTTACGTGGGTGACATCAATGTCATGGCGCTTTATAACCCAAAGTAGAGGTTAGGGAAGGTGAGTATTATAGTAAATTTTTTTATTTTTCTACACTTGCCCTGGTGGAGAACCCAAAAATTTTTAAGTAAACCTGGCTCATTATGAACCAGTTCCCTCCTCTCTATCCAGAGTATAATAATAGCACCTCCGGTTCCAACCGACTTGTAGGCAACCCTTACACATATTCGTGAAACTAATCTTGTAGGGTTTGGCTATCACTAATAACTTAAAAGGTAAAAATGAGAAGTCACAATAGTTTGACCAGTCAATGTTTGACTTCTGAGACCCCGCACTTGCCTCAGTTACAGACCAGTAATGACCATAGTAGGACAAGAGGAGTGAGAGAAACTGGTCCCCCAACATTCAGACTTATTTTTAAGCAAAAGGAATTCAAATTCCAATCTCCTCTTACTTTGTAATTTATCCCATACTCAGTTTTGGTCTTGATTGACTAGTACGGAATAGGGTCACATGTCCCAGGCCCTCATGTGCCATACATTTAACACAGGATGTTTCCTGGCTGGTTGCCTCACCCAATGTATGTGTTGTTACACAGGGTTATATTGAGAAACCTCTCGTGGTAGAATGGGCTGGGAATCCTAAGAGCTAGTAGACCTACTGAGTAGGTTGAAAATATGCCTGAAGGCGGCACGCTAAAGAATATGATCAATGTAGAAAACTCTGTTAATAACATATCTTAATTTTTAATTTGCTTTATCTAGTGGCTGGTTACATTTAGTTTCCTTTTGGCCATGGGAAAGAGATCCCTATACTGGAAAAAGAAGTAAGCATACAGTAAGACAATTGTCTCACTATTAAACATATGCTTAAAGAGGACCTTTCACCACCTGTACCAAGTACAGATCTGTGGATCGTTCCATTATACGGATTCTAACACAGTTGGAATTTTTTCTCTAGTCCCCATCATTCCCAAGCAATCCGTGCAGTTAGTTTTGGTGCCATATATTCTATTTAGGCTCTGTACTGTCAAGTGGGCGGTGTCAGGCAGGAGCAGACTAGTGTTGTGATTCTGAGTTCTGACACTGGCTGCCTCTGATTGGAGCTCTGAATCACACCCTTTGCCTTCCCCTGCCTGGCACTGACAATACAGAGCGAAAGTAGCATATCAGGCACCAAAATAAACTGCATTGTTTGCTCAGGAATGGTGAGAGCTAGAGACAAAATTCCAACTATGCTGAAATCAATGGAATGACACTTATAAACAGATGCTAAGAACTGGAGTTGGTGGATGCAGATCTATACCCTCTATATTCTGACCATTACTAGCTACTTAAGTCAGTACAGGTCCCAAAATAAAAATATAGTTTATCCCTATAAATATACTGAGGAGATATTCTCTTGTAACCACGACACAGAAAACCATAAATCTTCCATTTTTGATTGCAGACAAATAGTTCATTTCTTAAGAGCAATATATTGCACCATTTCTAATACATAATATGTCTTCTGTACATGATCCCTATTGCTCCTTCACATATCTTAACTTAGATAATCGCACTTGAGCTATTTGCTCCAGAATGACAAGACGGTCTTTAAAACAATTAGGTCTGGTCGATGTTCATTGTATGTTTTCCACGGAGTATATCACACGGCTGGAAATAGATCCCATTTTTCTGCAAGAGTAATACTTCCATTAGGGTTATGCATCTCTGCCATAAATCACTTGGTGGCAGGGGACACAGTTTTTGGAGGCATTTATCTGCAAACAAGAAAACTCCACATACAATCGCCATGAAAAGTTTCTCAGTGCCTGTGAAATGGGAATTACAAGAAATAATCTTTACTTACACCAAAGTTGAAATCTTGTTAAATGTAAAATGTAATGTATTACTTTGATTCATGTTGTTTCTAATAAGATAGTACCCATCAGAAATATTAATGTATATTTGCACATGTATCTGGTGGAGCTTGACCTTAGTTTTGTACATATTCTAAATTTTTATACTAATATTTTATAGATTTATTTCAATAATATAAATTGTAATATTTTTAGTAAAAAAAAAAAATTAGATTTAGAATTTAGGGGTCCTTATGATTTTTTTGGGTTCACCACCCATGGTAAATCATACACTCTGGGGTCTCTTCAGACCAAAGTTTAGAATAATCAGAGGTCCAGGGAAGGTGCAGAAAACTAAAAAATAGTCACCTTTCCCCACCTCATCTGGACTCCCTTGCAATGTCTGGACTCTTGGGTGACGTCAAAATTCCCAGGGGACCACTGAGCCCCGTGACTAGGCCTTAGGGTTCATGTGGGATGTATCAACATCAAAACCCTTTCATCAAAGTTGATGTTGACATGTCCAAAGTGATTACTGAGGCCAAATGACATGCCAAGGGTTGCTGACATCACCCAGGAGGGTGGAAGATGCTGGGGAACAAACATGAGACACCATGAAGGAGCCCAAGAGAGGTGAGGGAAGGTGAGTATGACTATAATTTTGCCACATCTCCACTGGGCCTCCGATTCTGAGATCTTAGTAACAAACTGATGGGTGAACCTCAAGAATATTTACGGAAATTTCACAAGGTTCACCCATCTCTAATAATCTCCCTGCCAATGTCCAACTAGTAAAAGAGCCTTGAAACTTAAATATCAGCCAAACCACCAAAAAAAGCAAAGTTAAGAAATATACAGAATATCAGAGGTCAAGAAAATCCAGTATTTCAAAACACTACAATGTATGCATTCCCTCATCCTGCCGCACGTGCATGACTTTGTGCGTTCTTAAGAGGCGGTAGGGTTGACATAGTGTTTCCTTGGATGTCTGGTGACATATTTTATCTTATTTCCCTTTGTATCTGTCAGTTTCACTTGAAGCTCTTATAAGTTTGGTGAATATGTAAAGACACTTCTCTATAATCTGACAAAACAAACTCTGATAGACCCAACTACCAGTAATAAAAACCCTGTATATAGACACGGAGGGATTATTAATTACTGATCTGATCTAGTTATATAGAATAATCTCTCTGCTACTTCATCACTGGAACAAGTTGTTACAAAAAGGCAAGTAAGGGAACGTTCAGAATTGTCAAATTTGACACTGATTTTGGCATGGATTCTGTTCTGAAATTGGCATAAAATCCAACAACAATCCATACCCCATGCATGTGAAGATTGAATTTTTTTGCTGTAGAAAATCATCTGTTGTTCACATTCTGCTTAGTTCTAGAGGAATTCAACAACCCAAAGCTGTATATTTGCCCAATGGAATGACAATGGAACTAATCTGTAACAAGCAATCTTTGTGGACCCACTATGCTACCTAACCAGTTTGGCTTTGGGCTTCTAGGTGGCTCCCTAGCTTTCACCTTTTATCTCATATACAGGGATCTGGATTTTGCTGCAGGGAACGACCACACTGCTATCTCCACGAGTAGTCCCTGTGGGAAGGTGATGAGTGACCCAAGTGGGTCGAGAGAAATCATTGCATAACACCAAGGAATAAGGCAAGAGAAGATTCCGAATACAGGCTTATGTCAGGGCAGACAGAGTTTAAGCAAGGTCAGTGATCAGGCATTAGGTTAAGGCTAGGTGCTCAGGTTCAGTAGTCAGAAACAGGCTACAGTCACATATGAGTAATCAGCAGGGTACAGGACAACTGACAGAGGTTAGGTCAGGCAACAAATTGGGGTCAAGCACAATAATGTATCAGAACACAATTGAACACCATGACAGGATACTAGCAAGCTAGGAACCACTGCTAACATTCCCTCCTATGTGTGAAAGTGCCTAATATAGCCAGGGAAAGCCTAAGGTTGGCTAGGAAGAGAATAGTGATATGTGCACTTACTTTTTTAGAAAATAAATCAGTGGGATTTGACGTGTCCCATATGATCACTTCATTAAAGTCTTTGGGACTTCTGGAGAAAGCAGAGCTCCCCTTCTGTTTGCTAAACCCATAGAAAGTAATAGTACAGCAGGTGCATGTTTAACCTGCCGCTCCTTTCATATGGGTAGAACTGGTCTCCTGTTCTCATATTCGTTGAAAGTTCCATTGGTCAGACCACCACTCATCCAACAATTATCCCCTAACCCTTGGATAAGGTAGAACATGTCCTTTCAGCACATCATGTGCCTTCATAAATATGACATTTTTCCCTAGATAATTTCTTCTCTAGAATATCTCCATACACAATAAAGTACCTTTATGTACTTCTGATTTTATATACCGTATTATATGTATCTATAACCTTCTTGTGACTCCTTGCAAAATCTGAGACACACGTAGTAGGCTATAGGCACATTATTATAGAGCTTTACAACACAGAGTGTGCAAAAACCCTTCTTCTACTAAAGAGTTCAGCTACCGATGGCTATTGACTGATTTTGGCATTTTGGGACTATCTTTCTACATTTTCACTGGTGAACTTAACCTTTAATACTCATGTTCCTCTGATAGGTTAACCTTTGAGATTGGACCGGTTCAATATAACTCCAATTTAGATGTTTGTCAGGTGACCCTTTAAGAGCCATTATACATTTAAGCCATTGGCAGCTCCAATAATTGCATTTAAAACCTAGAAAATCTTGTGAGAAGGAACTATACATCTTTTCCATCATCTCTTTCTATTCCTGGATTTCTGTAAATGATTCCATAAATACGTCACTAGCTTTTTTTCCCCCATTCCCTAATTACATGCCTCATGGAGACGACGCCAGAAAACGTAACTCTGCCGTATTTGTTTTTTTGTTCCTTTTGTTTATCGTTCAAGGCTCAGCAATCATTATCGCTAATAGACTATTACTTCATTTTGATTCCCTCTTTTGTGATAATTTTAATAAAAATCCACTTTTCCTTTCTTAGTAATGTGAAAGGGAAATTACAGTGAGCTTTCTTCTCAGGCGTCTTCCATTTGTGTAATTAGTTTAATCATCATCGAAACGTTAATGATAGAAACACAGTCTCAAGAGATATTACATGGGATGGATCGTGCCGAGCAGAACATTACCCCCGATTTTGGAAAATCGGAGCAGCTATGTGTTTGTCATGGCATTTTTATTATCCCGCTGTAGTCCTTTTGACCTTTAATCTCTTTTAAATGCATTTGTTTTATTACTTTTTCATTATTGTAAATTTTCCTGTTCTTGTCTCCAAAGCATAAAAATGTTAAAAAATAAAAGTAACTATTTCTATAGCCTACAAACTATAGATTACTAATAGTAATAATAAGTTATGTTAATGCAATTATGATTGTTGTTAACATAATTAACATTATTATTATCATCAATATATTCATGCTAAAAATAATAAGAATCATATTCATTATCTAATTATGCTAAGAATAATAATAATGATCATAAAAGTAATAATAATTTGCATAAAACACCAAACTGTGTAATTGACCCCTGCCTCATCTTCTAACAGGCTTTGCTTCCCTTTTCCCTGACTATAGACTCTCTGTAAATATTCAGCAACCACCTCAAACAAATCTGTTTAATAAGAGGTAAATAAAAGAGGAGGAGAGAGGGGTGTGCAGCTGCAGTTTCTATGCTGCTGTGATATAAGCTGTGAGAGGGGAGGAGGAGGGGAAGTGAGAAAGAGAGAGAGGGCTGAGCACAGCTCTAGTAACAGTAGTAGGAAGAATCTCCTACATGCCAGCCATGAGCAAAGAAAATATATGATTGCAAAATGGATGCAGAATGATGGAAATAGAGTATGGGGCAGGTTAACAAAGCATTTTTTTTTTATATGAAATGTTCCAGAAAATAGCAAGAAGTCGTGACTTCTTGTGTCTTTTTGATAGCAAAAATTGGCATATAGGGCTTAATAAATTTCTCTCTATGTATACAGAATTGTAACTAGATTTTCCTTCATCCAGGGTGGTAATTCAGTTATCTAGCCTAGTCATTTATGTAAATCCAGGGATAAGGCAGTCTGACTTGTTGCTGCCCCCCTGGATGCTAGAACCGGCACGCCCCTCTTTCCTTTCCCCACAGATTCCATAATGCACTGAAATGGAACTACTAGAAGGGAAATATTTGTAATTGTAGGTTTTACAAACATTGTAATAATATGTAAACCAGAGATGAGTCAAACGGTTTGTAATAGGGCAAGGTTATTATGAAATTTCCTAAAATCTCAGGTTAGATTTTCAGGATTCTCCATCCACAAACCACTATGACATTCTGGGATCCCTGCTTTTATTATACAGTTTGGTCTCTTCAGAGGTCCAGAGGAGCTGCGGTAAAATAAACACTGATACCCACCTTCCCTCACCTCTCCTGAACTCTCTTGCTATGTCAATTGCAATCCTCTTCCATCGTCTTCTGGATACCAGACACTGCGGGGGAGTCCAGGAGAGGTGATGTAAGGTAGGTATCAGCGTTTATTATTTTATTTACCTCTCCAAGGACCCCAATTCTATATACTCTGGGGTCCAAAGAGACCCCAGAGTATAATAAAAGCACCTTAATTTTGAACCAAGCTTGGTCTGAAACAAAACTGGTGGGGAACCTCATGAATATAAACAAAATGAATTTTGCAAGGTTTGTCCATCTCCAAAACCGATATATTTGTAGTTATCACAATTTTATCTGCACTTTATTAGTGGTATATTTTAGGACAAGTTCACACAGCATTTTTTGAAACTGAAGCTAGGTTCACATCTGTGTTCGGGTTTCGGTTCTTCGGGTCCACTTGTGGACTCGAAAACACGGAACCCCAATCCACTTAAAAAGTGGTTACCCCTGGAAAAAAAAAATAGACTATAATGGGTTCCGCCTGGTTTCCACCTGATAAATATGGAGAGAAAAGTCCTGCTTGTGGAATGGGGGGACAGAATCCCCAAACAGCAATTTAACGCAAATGTGAACCCAGCCTGATTCTGCCATGGAAAACAAATCATATCCGTCTCCTCTTGAATTCAATGGGAGGCAATAAAAATGTGAATGCGTGTTAAAAAAGAATCCCCCTACCCTATCTTGTCGCAGTTAAATTGGGGTAACTGGCTCCACATCAAAAATACACTGCAGATTTTTATGTGAACTTTTTTTTTTTTTAGAAATGGGATAGTAACCAAATAAAAAGTTCAATAAAAATTACAAAGACAGGATATAGTGGCCAGGATGTGACAATTTTTCTCTACTTTACTTCTTAGAGAGTCTCAAGTGATTCTGAATGATGAAATAAAATGAACTTTTATGCAGAAACCGCACATTTAAAAATGTAGTAATAATATTCCGGAATTGTATAATAACTCCGCAGAAATAGATTTTTATGTGTCTTTTTGAGAATTTTGAGAAAGTCTATTCACACAATGTTACCCTAAGTAAACCTTGCTAAAGTATATGATAGCCCTAAGCATATTGAAATGACATGATATATGGCTTGTGCCCATCAGAATCAATTCCTAGAAGTGTGCAGAGCGTCTTAAACTAATATTAGGTAATTGGAAAGATTATATTCTGTTTATGAGACTGCCGCGCCAAGCCGTAAAATAAGGCTTTGGCTTCTGAACACCCTTCATCCGATACATATATACTAATTAGCTTCAGATTCAATAATACTTTTCCTGCTTTGTCATTGATCGTTCTTTATGGCGCTGCAGCTACGAATGCTTCCAATTTCGCCGTAAAAGATAAAGCATTTTTATTTGCCGTCTTGCTTTCATAATCTATTGCCAGTGTTAGCAGCTGTCACCTAAAAAAAATCCATTTATACTGAGCCACATAACAATACCGAGCATATTGCTGATGGGGATAAAATGTTTCTAACAAAGCTGGGTCACTAAGAGACTAGTAAAACGTCAAAGGAGGTCACGGCAAATTAAGGCGGCTGTTTGGAGGGAAAAAGTTTTTGACAAAGGCTTAAAATGGGTCACCCATCGATGATGTCAGACAAGTTGTTGGACGGTGGGCACCCAGGATTATTTTACTTGTTGAGCTCAAGGAACATCAGTCTGACAGTGACCATTGGTCTCTATGTCCTGGTTCCTCTTAAAACACAGAATGACAAGGCTCACCATTGTGTCAAATGGGACCAAGAAATAGATGCCAATGGGTGACCCATTCTGATTCCTTTTTCAAAAACTTTTACCCTGCTGGACAACCTTTTTAAGTTGATAACTGGGTTGGCTTATGAAGATAACTCATTCCCTTATTGGTTCCTCCAGGAATTGAGTTTGAGGAAGTCCTGTCTAGGCATACTTTACACCCTCCATGATGGCGGCAGAGGATGGGCATAAGGACAGAGTCCTCTTTATGCTTGTGAGATAAGGACCCTAATGTTATAGACACTGAAAAAAAGACCTGGAGATACTGCATACTTGTCAACATTTGAGATCACCTATCCAGGAGAACGAAGCAGCCACATAAGGCCATGCCTCAATTGGTGTGACCAAACTCCCTTTGTTGGTGTTCTTTGCCTCTTTTCGTGAAACTGACAAGCAAATGTGCTGGTCATGTTTGTCTTTTAGGACATGACTAACACATAAAGTGGTCATATCACCTGTTAAATGTAAGAACCAGGTAGATTCAGGAGTATTCCGCCTGGCCCTGGAGACTTGTCCACTCTTCCAAGAGGTCACCCCTGTTTTCAGGAGCCTCACAGACATTCTGGGAGGGTTGGCAAACATGATATTGGTGTACAGTAGACTTAGCATAACTACCCAGTGTCAGAATCTTTTACTTGTTTTTTGGGTGTAAAAGAGGAGCAAATTGTAGATTTAACACCACTTGTGCCTTAAATAGTGATGTTTTTGTGACTGCCTCACTGTTTTTGAGAAAGTGGACAGGACAAGGGCTAGGCTCATCGGCGACGCTGAATACTTTATCATTTCCACCACTTTTGTGGCAAAAATCTGCACCAGGTACAAGCTGCAAGGACTCATCACGAATTAAGTGCATCTTGTACTGTGCAAGGACATAAAGAACAACGTACAATGAGTCAGTCTTTATTATTAAATGTCTGAAGAATGGATCTTTCAACAAATGGGTGTGGCTTTGCTTGAAATGGGGTTAGAATGCAACAATGTGTTCCACATTGCACCAAAATTTTTGGCATAAAAAATAAACAAACCCAAAAGTGGTATCATGTTAGACAGAAGTGTCTGTCTACTGAATTTATAATACAGCATGAGCCATTGTGATATATTTGGCCCATTTTCAGTCTGTCTAGTCTAAGTTCTCTTATCTAAATAATAGGATTAGTCAACTCTAACTCCTGCCATTGACTGTGTTACTATTCCCTGTGTGTCCAGGAAGACTGGAACACTGTTATAGTTGCCAGGATAGTTCTTTGTAACCTGGGGTATATTGTGAGTTATAGATGTAGGAGAGCTGAGTGTGTCACCATAGAAAAGCTCAACACATTGCCATAATATAGTATCAGTCCGTTTTCCAAATGATTTTAAGCAAGCCTAAAATTTTTATAATGCAATGACTTACTGACTTATGACAGTTCATAACCATGTAGCAAAGCTGCACATGGTTTTAGGTTGGTTGAAAGTGTTTTTTGGCCATGTGTTTTTTTTACATGTGAGCCATGTATTATTAATGTGTCCCATCTGCACTGAAAAACCATGTCAATTAGCAGTAAACCCAAGTGCATTTTACACTCAGCTCTGCTTCATTTTCATTTCATGTATTATATATTTTGTATAAATTTGTCATTAACCTGTTTTTGTGAACTGTCATAACTCATCAAGTTATCAAAAATGGGAGGTTTGCCTGAAATCCCTTGGAAAATCACCGATAATGTATTCTGGCATTCCGAAGAGCTCTTCTGCACTGACATACTCAGCTCTGCTACATGTGTAGTCACGATATACCCCTGTATCTGTACTCACCTGATCTCTTTGTGACTCTTTGACTGATTGTTTTAGTACAAGAAACTTATTTTTCCTTTTATGACAAAAGCCGGAGACTACCAGGCATAACATATTTTGTGGTAGATTAAAAGTGACATGTTGATTTGCAACAAACTTTGAGGATTTCTCTTTTCCGCTGGTTGCCTGAGGCATTCTGCAGCCCAATGAACAAAAAGCTTGTTTGAGTTCAATTTTCCGATTTCCGCTCTTGAAATCTGTGTGTCTTTTCTAAATATATTCAAGGGAGAGACGCACATTAAACGCCAAACAGCGCTCCGACAAAGAATGTAGCTGGGATATTGGGAAAGAAGCTCATATAGGCTTAGTGGTCTTTATGCTAGGTCTACAGGTCCATCCCGGGCTCGGGCCCCCATTGATGTTAATGACCTTCAAGTGACTCTTGGCTTTTTAGCACTGTGTTGTTTTCAAGTGCAAAGTTCTACCATTCCGAGTAGTTTTTTGATATATCTTTATAGCAGATGGAGATCCATTTTTCATACAGATGGCAGCCTATGGTCACCGATTTTCCTCTCAGTGATTTACTGCAATCCTTGTTGCTCAGTCCCTTCTCCTCCCTACTGCTTTGTATGTGCCCCTGCTCACTCTGCCTCTCTGCATGTGTGTTCCCTTGTTGCTTCCGAAAGGGCCTGTGCATGCACCTAATTTTTTCCCCAGCCAATCCCTAGCCACCCCTGTCTATATAAGGTTTCCTTTTGGAGCAAGAGTAAATCTACTCTGTCTGCCCTGTGCTCAGCCCCTACCTTGAGAACTCTCTTGGCTGATCCCTCGGTGATACTTATCAGAGTCTATTAACCTGGTCAGGGTGCCATCACCTATACTAGATCTACTACTAGGGCTAGCAACATGGTGGTCCCCTGCAGTGAAGACTGGTTCTGTACCTATGTTAAAGGGAGTCTATCATCAGATCTATCGGTTTTTAACTGACACCACCTTGGAATAACCTTTATAAAAGCTATTCATCTCCTTCCTTTATTTTCCATGTCTTTGCCGCTGTTTTCAAGTTATTCCTGGTTTTCCATTTATGTAAATGATGCTCAAAGAGCACAGGGGGCATTCCCCCTGTGCTCCGAGCACAGCCTTGTCATCCCCCGCAACGCCGCCTATGTGTTGTATTCATCACGCCCCTTGTTTCTGTTTCCTGCCGAAGAACAGCACGTCGGCTGCTGACGCAGCAAAGAGGCAGGAAACAGAAGTAGGGGGTGTGATGAATACAACACATAGGTGGCATTGTGGGGGATGACGAGGCTGTGCTCGGAGCACAGGGGGATGCCCCCTGTGCTCTTTGAGCATCATTTACATAAATGGAAAACTGGGAATAACTTGAAAACGGCGGTGAGGACATGGAAAATAAAGGTAGGAGATGAATAGCCTTTATAAAGGTTATTCCAACGTGGTGTCAGTTAAAAACTGATAGTTCCAATGATAGACTCCCTTTAAAGGGTGAAAAGTAGGGAACAAATAGACAATGTCCTCAGGAGTAGCCCAAAGCCAGATAGGTGGCACAGTTAGTCCACACCCGCTGCCCGTCACAAAAAATTTATTGGGATTATCCTGTTGCTAGGACATACATTACTGATCTTTAGGGTGTCCACCTAATCAATTGGGAGTTTACAGATGTGTCCACTCTTAGCTTCACTTGAATTTGGTTAAAAACTCAAATTTTCTAATAAATCCAATTCAACACAATATTGTACTACAGACCACAATTCACAGCACAACCACTGTGTGATCAGACATAGACAGTGACAGCATATTACTTTATTAAATTATGTTGTCTTGAAAAGCTGGTTATCTAGTGACAAACATTTAAAAATATCCAGACATGAGAAAGGTAAGGAAGGACACCTATGTACATAGAAAAATACTCAATGTATAACTCTAATAGAAGGTTTGGATTGAATGTGAACTGAATTTAATTATTATACCTGATTATTTGACATGATATATTCTATCAAGCCTGAGTATTTTCTATGGGTAATAATCTCGATCTAAATGAATTGAATTCAATGACATACTAGACTGTATTAAAAGTGTGTGCTAAATGGTAGAATAATATGAACCTTGTAAACCTCCTGTATTGAAACACACACTTAGCTATGAGAATGATTCCAGTTAAAAATGACAGTACAAAAGAAAGGTCATAGTGGGCTGCTTAGCTTTATATTCAGCGAGAAGCGTTATATAAAGGATATTTGAGGCTAAGAGAGATTTATTATATGATTTGCACTGTGGTACATCAACTCCCAAATGCCTACATAGGAAATACAATGGAGGCGTACAAAAATACAATAAGGAAATATATCACCAGTAAATGATCTATTGCTTAAATCACGTTTTTATGTTTAACATATTTTTAAAGAATTTTTGGTGATTTTGTTTTTAATTTTCATGTTATTATCTATCTTAAAAAAAAAATCCTAAAAATTTGTAATTCCAACTTTTGTCACTAAGCCTAAAAAATTCTATGACTTCCTCTTTCCTATAGGACCACGGGTCATATACACAATGGTTTGGAGAAGACCCTATAAACTTGTGTGGGGGAATTTTTTAGGCATGCTCTGTGACCTGGGCATTGTGCACAGAGGGGAGTAGATAAGCTGTAAACTCCTCTATTGTGGCTGGTGGATTCTGTGTATTCTCTACATATACATGATAGCTGTGATCACCAGTGTGCTGTAAGTGAAGTGGCTGCTGCAAAGAAATCTCCTACAGAACACAGGAAGTCTCAGTATATTATATGGCCTAGTGGACAAAGTCAGAACTGCAAGATTTTTATTTTGTTTAATAACATGGAAAAAAAATTTAAAAACACACCAAAAATTCTTTAAAAATTATGTTTAACATAAAACTTGATAAAAATAAATAAATAAATAAAATTATATATATATATATATATATATATATACAGATCATATGAAAAAGTTTGGGCACCCCTATTAATCTTAATCATTTTTAGTTCTAAATATTTGGGTGTTTGCAAGAGCCATTTCAATTTGATATATCTAATAACTGATGGACACAGTAATATTTCAGGATTGAAATGAGGTTTATTGTACTAACAGAAAATGTGCAATATGCATTAAACCAAAATTTGACCGATGCAAAAATTTGGGTACCCTTATCATTTTATTGATTTGAATACTCCTAACTATTTTTTACTGACTTACTGAAGCACAAAATTGGTTTTGTAACCTCACTGAGCTTTGAACTTCATAGCCAGGTGTATCCAATCATGAGAAAAGGTATTTAAGGGGGCCAATTGCAAGTTGTTCTCCTATTTGAATCTCCTCTGAAGAGTGGCATCATGGGCTCCTCAAAACAACTCTCAAATGATCTGAAAACAAAGATTGTTCAACATAGTTGTTCAGGGAAAGGATACAAAAAGTTGTCTCAGAGATTTAACCTGTCAGTTTCCACTGTGAGGAACATAGTAAGGAAAAGGAAGACCACAGGGACAGTTCTTGTTAAGCCCAGAAGTGGCAGGCCAAGAAAAATATCAGAAAGGCAGAGAAGAAGAATGGTGAGAAGTGTCAAGGACAATCCACAGACCACCTCCAAAGAGCTGCAGCATCATCTTGCTGCAGATGGTGTCACTGTGCATCGGTCAACAATACAGCACACTTTGCACAAGGAGAAGCTGTATGGGAGAGTGATGCGAAAGAAGCCGTTTCTGAAAGCACGCCACAAACAGAGTTGCCTGAGGTATGCAAAAGCACATTTGGACAAGCCAGCTTCATTTTGGAAGAAGGTCCTGTGGACTGATGAAACAAAGATTGAGTTGTTTGGTCATACAAAAAGGCGTTATGCATGGCGTCAAAAAAACACAGCATTCCAAGAAAAACACTTGCTACCCACTGTAAAATTTGGTGGAGGTTCCATCATGCTTTGGGGCTGTGTGGCCAATGCCGGCACCGGGAATCTTGTTAAAGTTGAGGGTCGCATGGATTCAACTCAGTATCAGCAGATTATTGAGAATAATGTACAAGAATCAGTGACGAATTTGAAGTTACGCCGGGGATGGATATTTCAGCAAGACAATGATCCAAAACACAGCTCCAAATCTACTCAGGCATTCATGCAGAGGAACAATTACAATGTTCTGGAATGGCCATCCCAGTCCCCAGACCTGAATATCATTGAACATCTGTGGGATAATTTGAAGCGGGCTGTCCATGCTCGGCGACCATCAAACTTAACTGAACTGGAATTGTTTTGTAAAGAGGAATGGTCAAAAATACCTTCATCCAGGATCCAGGAACTGATTAAAAGCTACAGGAAGCGACTAGAGGCTGTTATTTTTGCAAAAGGAGGATCTACTAAATATTAATGTCACTTTTCTGTTGAGGTGCCCATACTTTTGCACCGGTCAAATTTTGGTTTAATGCATATTGCACATTTTCTGTTAGTACAATAAACCTCATTTCAATCCTGAAATATTACTGTGTCCATCAGTTATTAGATATATCAAATTGAAATGGCTGTTGCAAACACCCAAATATTTAGAACTAAAAATGATTAAGATTAATAGGGGTGCCCAAACTTTTTCATATGACTGTATATATATATATATAGGTCAATTTCTGGCAACACATTCTCGTTAACCACTTCTGGGCTGCCTATTGGGTTTTTACGTACGGATAGTGGCTTCCATGTTCAGCAAGGACGTACCAGTAACTACAGCCGAAGCTGTATCAGGCAGTGAAGGTTTATTACCTTCCCGATCGCTGTGTACACAGCTCTCCATGAGCGCCGTATAGACAACTATGGGTGCTGCCATGATGCAGCTCCCCTCTGACCCGGCAATCACGTGATCCGCCGGAATCAGAGTCTGTTAGAGCTGTTGGGTCCTAGAGGTTATGGGCAGGAGGCTGTATTCCTCCTGCAACTGGGGCTAAATGTATCAGCCCCAGTTACAGGGGAAATCAGCCCCCTCTCACCAAAAAAATTGTGATCGGATGTCCCCAAAGGTTTATTATGACCTTATGGGGTTGCAATGTAAAAATAAAAAGCAATTTAAAAAAAAAATAGAAATGTAAAAAAATAAAATGTAAATAAAATTTAAAAAATAAATAAAATAATATGTCAATAACACACCCTTATTAAAGGCTATAGCCCCACCCCTGACACCATACAAAATAAAAATTACCGTAATGGAGAGGAAAAACGATTTTAAAAAGTTTTTTAGTAGCACTTTGTGTTAATAAAAAAAAAAAATTAAGTGTTTCTATTTTCCTGGATATAAAAAAAATTAAAACACATGCAAAAATACAAGCAATATAAAAATAAAGCCCTATGTGTCACCGAAAAAAGATGCAGAAAGTGGTTGAATAACGCAAATGAGTAAAATGTTACAGCCCTCAAAACCGCACATACAAAAAAAAAAACCAAAAATGTGTCTGGTCCTGAACCAGAAATTGGCCCGGTACTGAAGTGATTAAGTAGTATAAAAAGTGACTAAGACAATAGTAATTTACTTTACATGTTATCTATAAGTGGGTTAAAGCATTTGTAAAGACTACAAAGCAGCTAATGTAAGGATTCTATAGAGAAGTGTGTGTTGCTCAACAGAACAATATAAAGTTTTCCGGCTATGCACATTTTAATCCATCTCTTGTGAATTACATTTTTGACAGGTGACCAGTGGAAAGAGCAATAGTCATAGAGACATCATTAATCTCAGGGGACAGACAGCGATGCAGTTTTCAGGACTGAAACTGTAATTGTGCTGGAAAGGAAAGAAGTAGAATAATCTCTTCTTAAAGGAACCCTGGTCTAAAAGTATTTAAACCTCAGAGCAGTAATCGGAAATTGTGTAGTATCAGCCTAAGGTTCTTAATGGACGATCACTACAAAATAAGGTCTCATCACAGACAATGTACAGTAATAGATACTGACCATCCCAATTGTACTTGTGCAGTCCATATTTAGGTATTTCAGTACTAAAACATTGATGCCATATCCTAAGACGACAGGTTTGAGTATTGAGTATATCTTTCAGTATACGAAACCTGTCACATCAAACCTGCAGTCCGGTCTCTGGGGAACATGTAGGAGTATACAGTAGGAGAGCTGAGTAGATTGACAAAGTTATGTGTGAAAAGATAGCAAATAATCTGGATCTTATCTAAATTCTTGTTAAATCTAAATTTAAAGGGTTTTTCCAGGCAAACTGGAAAACCAAGGAGGTGGACTGTAATTGAAAAGAAGCGATACTCACTATCTCACTATCATCCATTCTAGTGTCAAGTTCCCTGTTCCATTATCTGGACCAGAAGTAAAGTGACTCAAGTGACCATTGTGGCTAATCACTAGCCTCAGCTTTCATGTGTTGGGTATGGTTGATGTCACTTATAATACATCAGCAGTACTCAACACTTGACCTCTGAGGCCAGTGGCAAGCACGAGATGGAATGGGGAACCTGTCACCAAAACAGAGGACCGAGAATAAATGAGTATCATTTATTTTTTTCATTTTAGTCCCCTCCCCCAAATTTTCCAGTTTTCCTGTAAAACCCCTTTAAGAGTCTTGTGGGTGGTCCTTCTTTGTGATTGACAGCTTCAAATGTGTCCACCCTTCTCTTGAATTTAGTTAAAGGCTATATTTTTCTCATTAAACCAATTCAATATTGGACATGTTCACATAACCCTTGAAAGGCAATAATTCACAACACAAACAATGAGTAGCCACACATATAGCATATCACTCTGTGACACAATATCGCACAACAATATTGTTCTGAAATGTGACTCATATCTGGTAAAGGAGGACACATCTGCATATCTGTTTTTATAGAGGACTGCCCGCTGGACTATTTAGTTCATTGTAACCAGATATTTAAAAGGGGTTTTCTGGGAATGAACTATTGATATTCTATTAATAGGACAAGTCATTGATATATGATCAGTGGGGGGGTCTGATGCCCAGAATCCCCACAGGTCATCTGTAGCCTGTTCTCTGTTCTGATTGTCATGTCACTTTCATGGTACAGCCATAGTCCAGTCCCATTCAAGGGAATGGGGCTGACTGCAATACCAAGCACAGCCCCTACACAATGTACGGCACTGTGCTTGATATTTAGTGAAGAGGCCACAGCACTCACCCGAATTCTACAGTGTCTTCGAACAGCAGCTCAGTGAAATTCTTGGGTTTTGGACACCACCTATCAGATACCGATGACTAGGAGTGAGCACACCAGTTGGTAACAAACGGAGTCTGAGCGAAGGAGATTAGTAAGATAAGCATTACTAATTTTATGCATTCTATGCAGTTTTTATCAGAATTTTAAGAGCTGACAGCCCCCCAATGAAATGTTGTGTAAGATTTACTTTGTATCACCAGTCTTCAAAAAAACAACAAAATTGGCCCTTAACTAAGAAAAATCTGATACACAATCTGATACCCCCAATATTTATAGCGTCTTTAGTTCTATAAATACACCCGAGCCTTACAATGTTACTATTATCTACAAGGCAGACTTACTGCTGAGCTAATTTAGTGTTATTCTTATATTTTAGATGTTCGTATTACTACTGTTATGTTAAATGTAGGTTACATCAGTGTTATTGCCATGTGTACACGCCAAGTTACTGAATGTTCCAAAATCCCCACTGATTTTATAATGACTGTGATTTTCGTTTCTAGTGGAAAATGACTGCAATTGAGGGCACAATGTGGCATCTATTATTTTGATATTCATTTACATATTTAGGATTGATATATGTTTTTATGCACAAATCCTGCCCACAATGTATTTTACTTTCCTACTCGGATTGGCAAATCTTTGACGTGTAGACAAATGTTAGCCGTAAATTTTGCTATGGCGCTAATAAAGTTGCTTTTGTAGCAAACACATGGATTTTGGTAAGTCCCATTCAAATGAATAGACAGGTACAGATATTTACAGATACAAAGTTGTCATGTGTGAAATTAATGTATCACACTGTGATGTACAGTACTATATATGATACCAGTGGCCATTGGAGTGAATTTTGGAGTGCAAAATCTGCCTTGGAGATCTTCCTACTCCGAATCACTTCAATGCGAGATTCAGGCAGAATCTGTCTGAAGATCAACCTGTGCGCTTCTTTTTTCGACTACCTGATTTTTTTCAATAGAAAAAAAGAAAAGAATCCTCTACCTCCTACTGAAATGAATGGGAAGTAGATATTTTGCATTGGATTCCGCTGGAAAAATTCTGCTGTCTGAACTTACTGTATTTGCATGACCGTTAAATTTTTCACAGATCTAACGTCCTTGAAAAACGGACGCGACCTTCTGTTTTTGGCCATATTCGCATGACAGCCATTTTAAAACCCTTGAAAGTCTATTAGTGTGTCGCATGTCAATTTTTTTATCTGACAAAATGGATCTGCATTAGAGTCTCCGACGCAAATTATGTCTAAAATCGGCAGAGAGAAAAGTCCTGGAAACTCTATGGAAACCTGGCAGACCCTATTATAGTCTATAGGGTCTGCGGGTGTCCGCGGGTAAGTGCTTTTTTAGCAGACAGGCTCTCAATCTTTCAGGTCCCCATGCCGACCCGAACGACGGAGAGTCGAAACACTAGTGTGAACCTAGCATAAACATGTTACTATATACACATACACTCTCATTGCTTTTAGAACAGCCATGTGAGTGTCATGTTAATAAGGTCTTAGAATTTGTAAGGGTTTTGTAGGGTTGTAGGGAACAGCTCACACAGTGGGGGTCGGCAATGACAGAGTTCACACAAGCAGCGGGTTTTAGACTACAAGGGCGCTTTTATTTAGATTCTTCAGCACAAAAAACACAGTGCAAACTAAACAAACCTAAGCCTGTCCGGCTCTAACTATACAGCAGCATGCCTCACTAACCTAGTGCAGGCCTAATATGGGACACCAAGCACAGTAGCAATCTGTGCATAACATCCACTCCAGGAGAACGCTCTCTCAGGCTGCAAAATCTGTCAACCCTCCTTTTACCAGGCTTCCTTCCCCAGTAATGAATATCAGGAAATCTCACCTGAGAACACCCGGGACTAGGGCAAACCCCGTAGTGGTCTAGAGATGTGGACTGGAAGACTCCCACTGCCAACCTGTCCTCCAGTCCAGGAAATCCAGCCCATATCACTTAAACAAAAGAGCCGTAACAGACTACATTCTGCTAAAGCAACATATATCCTTCTGGATTTCCTCTACCCTGCCTGAAAACCAGATGAGCTATACACCCCGTCCACAACTTTACCATACACTTTACCACAGGGTGTTATTAAATGTTCAATATTTTTCTGCCAAAACCTTGAAAGGATTGAATGAAAGAAACCTCCCATCTGCCCTTTAGATTTTTGTTTCCCTTTATGGTCCGCACCTGACTTTAGCTTTCAAAACTGCATCAAAAAACCTGAACATGAGAACAGACAGACTCAGATGCCAGTCTCCTGGGTAGCTGTGCTTGTAGGTCAAATTAAAAACCCAAGCAAGGTTGACAAGTGCCAGCTGCGAAACATTAGTCATTTACACAAACCAAATCTTCCCAATGACACAGGCTCAGCGAGAGAGCGCAGGATCGACAATAAGCTCGAGAAGGATGCCTAAAGTCTCACCATTCTCAGCTGGTCTGACCTTGGATTACGTTGACGAGGGATGGTTCCCATAAGTATTCCCTACATACATATAGTACTGTGCAAAAGTTGTAGGCAGGTCCGGAAGAAATGCTTCAAAGTAAGAATGCATCCAAAAATAGAAGGGTTTATATAGTTTATGGTTGTCAATTAACAAAATAGAAGTGAATGAAGAAAAGAGAAATCTAAACCTTATCAATATTTGGTGTGACCTTTGCCCTTTGGAGGAGGAGTCCTGGAAGTGATGATCCGGCCCCCACAGATATTGTCCTGATCTCATCATCATCCAGTCTGTCTGGGATGACATGAAGAGACAGAAGGATTGGAGTAAGCCTACATCCACAGAAGATCTGCGCTTAGATCTCCAAGATGGCGGGAACAACCTCCCTGCTGAGTTCTGCCAAAAACCGGGAAGAATTGAAGGAACATAAAGGGCAAAGGTCACCACAAATATTGATGGGATTCACATCTTCAGACCCCAGATTATAATAATGTTAGACCCAGGGAATACGCAAAAAAAAGAAAAAAAATACACCTCTCTGCCTTTTCTGGGCTCCGCTGCAGCATCCAGTTTTCCCACTCGGTCAATGTACATATTTGGTCCTTCCGGTTCCGCTACTAGGCAGATTTACACAGTTTCTCATAACATTCCCTTATCTTTCCTGAGAACAGCAAAACACTTGAGTGCCGTCGCAGACTTAGTGTCTGCTTCCTATCTCTAAACTATGCAGACTATCTGCAGACTATTTCACTCCCTGTATATACAGTGTATAGGATATAGTACAAATTATATTTTAACCCTCACACCTTTACAGAGTATAATAGTGATTTGCGAGTGGCAAACCCCCAAAATTTTAGGTTCAGTAGAATCTGAAATTTTTGGAAAATTCATTTCAAACTGGGTTCACTCATCACTTAGTGTAGCGCACATATCTAAACATGTCCAGCCAGAAGGAAACGTAAGGAAGGACACAGCTGTAGATTTCAGATACCCATTCCCTATGTCCCTGACACCTATGGCCCTACAAAGCTCCAACGTTGATGAATATTGGCTTTATAGCAATATAAAAAAAGTGTAATAAAAAAAAATAACCAGAAAACATCACAAGCTGCTGTAGATGGATCTGCTGTTAGTTATACAGTATATAGCTGATAGTTATTGGAGCGCACAATAGTGTCCTGATGTGGATTTTTAACACTTTAATACCCTCTACAGTCCAACAAGTGCAGGTATTAGAGATTCATATATTAACTGACCATGCAGATTTTCTCCCACATTTTACAGTGGATTTATGGCGGATTTTACCTTGCTATATTGAAAGGGTTAAAAACCTTCAGAAAGTAACATGCTTTGGATCATTTCTGCAGCATGTTAAAGATTTTAACCAATCTTATCCACTTTGCTGTCTGCTGCAGAGTTTCCACTTGCAGATCTGACGATTCACAGTATTTCAGCTATATGTGAACACGCCCTTAAGGTACAGTATGTCCACAGAGTGAAAAAAATCCTGGATTCAGGGATTTTGCCGCAAATTCTGTAGTGAAAATGTTATACATGTCCTTAAAGTCTACTTGTAGATTATTTTTCTGACAATCCAGTGTTATGGAACTCGAAAACCATCTCACGGGTGCATAAAAGTTTATTTGGAAGTGAAGTTACTACAAAAAGAGATTTAGGGAAATTATCAAATATAAGAAACAATAAAACATGGCCACAGGGGCTTTCTGGAGGGGCAGGGAAGGCCGGCTCTGATCCCAAAATCAGGCACAATCCTTTAGGCGTGGAAGTTAGAAAACAAGCCTAAACAAAGGTATCTTTAAGATGGTAGCAAGAGGAGAAGTAAATAGATCATAAGTGAAAATAGTACATTGTAGCAAGGCCATATGTGAAAACTGAGTAACATTGCACAAGTAGTGTATAAGCAGTATATATATATATATATATATATATATATATATATATATACACACACCATGAGAATACAATATAAGCTATCAATAAAAACTATAATGATTACTTTTCTATATCACCAGCCAACAAGAACTATCCAGTGTAAATAAGAAATACTATGACTGGTCTGATAAAAAATACTTTATGTCATGGCCCATGGCCCAATAGTTGGGTTCCATTTCAACTAGACTTGCGAATGACAATTCCGTTTGCAGTTTGCCTAAATGTCCTGAGCCCCAACCTGGTATGTTCAAGTCATAATGAAATTACTGTCCTTCAATGAAATTCTTTGAGCCGTTACAATAGTCAAATAGAAGTAGAGGAGGAATTCTCGTCATTCCTGAAGATAATTTATTGCAATAGACGTGAGAAAAGATTTTATCCTTCATTAGAATGTAGCATCCACATTCAATTGCTATGAACATGTTTATAGCTCATCATCCTGTTCTCTTTGATACATTTTACATTGTACATTCCACTGGATGGTGTGTATTCTGTTGTATACTACTTCTTAATATGATGGTGACCATGACATTTCCAGATAAATACACTGTATCATTGGAAGGACAGGCTTTGTTGATGGGCAAAGTAGTAGTTTCAGAATTTGCCATTGTGCTCAGTCCAGGCAACATGATAGCTGTCACATTTAGGGGCATAAATACAGGGGTAGCAGCAGTAGTGGCTGCCACAGGACCCTATTTACTTACTGATCCCCATTCCTTCTCACGGCCACCTGCGCTTCCCATTCTGCGCAAGTGGAGGTGGCTGTGAGCAGGAGTGGGGATCGGTAAGTAAGGCCACGGAGTATAATGATTGGAGGCCCAGGGGAGGTGAGGGAACATAAAAGAATGTTACTTACCTCTCCTGTGCTCCAGCAAGCTTTGGGCCTGTTTGGTGACATCCCAGACGTCACCAGACGTATTTATGTGTCGTGACGCTGGACTGTCTCACGCATCGTCTGGTCCAACATTGAAGAAGGTCAAAGTAGTGGGGAGGGCACTGGAGCCAGGAAGAGGTAAGTAACATTGCTTTTTAGGTTTGCATCCTCCCCTAGGTCGCCGATCATTATACTCTGGGGCCTGAAAATGTCAAATATTTGCCTTGGGACCGAGCCATTCCTAGTTATGCCACTGGTCACATGGATGGTCATTCTCTGTTCCAGATTAAAGGCAGAGCATTGCGTTTTCTTGACTTGATAAAATTCACCTCCCCCTCTTAATGGTGTCCTGGGCAACACTCTACTAGTCCTCTAGTCGATTATCTGGATCGTAGTACAAACTGTATCAAATTACAGAGAATCTATATATATTGGAATTTCCTGTCCTGACAGTCTTAATCTATTTCCCCATGGACATTAGACTCACCATGATGGTCAAGAGGCTCCAGCCTATTAATAATTCTTCTGCATGTCGAGCAGTCCCATGTGCCTGAAGTCAAATTTACTCCAGTCAGGTGGATTGTCCTTGACTTCCATGACAACACCAATGAACCAAGAGATGAATCTTAAAGGGAGTCTGTCACCAGAATCCAGCATTTCAACCCATCCCCGCAGATAGGTTAGGGTCACCCTAAGGTTTTCCCTGTGTGAATTGGTTCCTCTATTGCTGAGTTGTTGAGGTTTTTGTCAATAGGCAAAAGAGCTTTTGGAGCTCTTGCCAATTACCACTTTAGAACAATGGCAATGCCCTCGTTGCTCCAAATAGCTCATTTGTATATTGTCCAAAAAAGGGCAAAATCTCAGCAACGGAGGCAGCGATTCACAAAGGGAAAACACAGTTTGATGTAGGTGACCCTAACCTAACTAACCTATCTACCTGTAGGACTCGGTTGATACGCTGCATTCTCCCGACATACTCACTTTAAGCTCAAAAAAGGGGAAGGAACAGATAGGACAGAGATTTCTAAACATTAACAGGACATACTGGTAATTTAGTGACATAAAATCTAAGGAAAGATTCCCTTTAAGGAACCAGAGCACTATGAAACCACCAATAATAAAAGAATTGACAAATTACCGTGGCGGATATTGATAGATATCCACAATCATAAAAATCAATAGAAAGTTTCCCTTTTTGGAATGGATATCGGAGTAAGAATTTTCCAGCAAGTGACCAGAATCAATTGTTTTACAGTGAATGCGCCAGCGCTTAAAACATTTTAGGACAGCGATGATATTGAGAGTGATTTCTCTTCCTCTGCATTGTTCATATAGATCAGTGTCAGCCCGGTGACAGTCCTTTTTAAGGAAGATGAAATGTAATTCCATTTACGGTTTCCTCAACTGTATCAGCATCAGTCACCTTACTGGGCTTTTCATTGAACAAAGAGTGTGGCTCTCGAAGATACTGAGTTATGATGACAGTAACAGCCAAAGTATGACAGACGTGCAACGCAACATGCGCAAAGCATCTCTCTAATAGGTTCTGAATTATACATATATTTAGATAAAAATAAAAAACCTAAAAAAAACTACTATTTTTTGTGGATACCAAAATCCCTCTTGCCAGTGCACCAGATTTCAAACCCACTCGGTTCTTGGTGGGTGACCTACATTTAAAGTGGTTATTGTTAACCTTTCCTTATATACAAGAGAATTAAACAGTTTTTTTCAGGCTAAAAATATTGCTAAGTATATGTCATCAATACCAGAATGTTGCAGGTCTGAAAAGAGATCTGACACACAGAGAATGGAGCAGAAATTAGACAGCGCTGTTTTCTGTGTAGTGGCCAAACCGGGTACTGCAGCTTAACTCCCATTCAAGGATCCATGCAGTACCTGATCTGACCACAATACAAAGAACGGCACTGTCTGCTTCCTACACTATTTTCTACATATCAGCTGCTGAGCAGAACTGATCTGTGGGGTTCTCGGATCTCCGACCTTCACCAAGCTGATATTGATTATGTATCCCAAGGATGGTCATCAATATTTTTAACCTGGAAAACCCCTTTAATATAAAGTAGTACTCTCTATTGCAAAGCAATGATAGAGAAAGGTGTTTGCTATTACGAGGCCACTGGGGCATCTTGTAAAGTGTGTTTTCAGATGACCTGCCCTGTATATAGCTAACATTTTTGCAAAAATAGTGCAACAACATAGTAAACATAAGATATGTAGAAATTTCACCTTATAAGTAACTATAAGATAACAAAGGATATCTGTACGTGACCTGTAAAGTGGCTGATCTTGTAATAATGTGTTTCTCTGCTGTGTGTTCTTCACTGTCCTATTAACCATACATGAGAGGAGACAGCTCATTATTACCATTATTATCACTGTGCTATGACATTTCAATAATAGATCATGAAGCCATGAGCTTTTAGGATAAGTTATAACCATGGGCTATTTCTCTAATACCCTCAGCCTTGAACATTCAACACAATACTTAAACTGCAACTCTTTCATGCACACGAGGCACCGATGGACACCATGACCACCTCAGTGAGCTCAACCATAGAACGTAGACATCTGTAAATGATATCTGGGTTCAGCCAGCATCTGTAGACGGGTCTTTGCAAACTTTGCACATGGGATACACTAGCCATCCTTGCTGAAAACCCGCCACCCCAGGTTTGAGTCCCATCTGGTTATTATTAGATTACTTTGTATATGGTGATGTTACTTGGTCATTGTGTAGTGGCATTGGGTGACATTGCTACTTGTGCCCTGTACAGCGTATTATATGTTCGGTGTGTGGTAGGATCTAGTTTATGCCTGAGGTCTATTGGTGCCAGATTCCCCATTGAGCATATAGTAGTGTGCATAAGTTCAAGGCACGTGCGGAAGAAATGTGGAAAGTAAGAATGCTTTCAGAAATAGAAGGGTTAATAGTTTATTTTAGTCAATTAACAAAATGAAATGAATGAAGAAAAGAGAAATGTAAATCCCATTAATATTTGGTGTAATATTTGTCCTATGCCTTCCATCAGTTCTTCTCGGTACCTGCAGACAGTTTTTGGCAGAACTCGGCAAGGAGATTGTTCCCGCCATCTTGGAGATCTAAGCACAGATCTTCTGTGGATGTTGCTTGCTCCAATCCATCTGTCTCTTCATGTCATCCTAGACAGACTGGATGATGATGAGATCAGGGCTATATCTGTGGGGGCCGGATCACCACTTCATTTTGTTCATTGACTAAATCACACTATTAACACTTCTATTTCTGAAAGCTTCTTACTTTGCAGCATTTCTTCTTCACCTTCCGAAAACCTTTGCAAATTACTTTATGTCTGTTTGTTATAAATGTTGATTTAACTCTTATTAGGTTTAGTTATGTGAAATTATTCCATTGTAATAATTTATTATAATTTTCACAAAATATCTTTGTATTTTCCTTTTTTATATTTTCTCTTGTTATTTGAGCCTTTATTTACATACATAGTGGTATTAAGGGGGTCAGTATAATATTTACTTTTTTTTAAAGCTAGTGATAAGTCACCTATTCATTTTTTTTAATGTTCTCTTAAGTCATCTAGATTGACATTGACATCTCCGATATCAGCCATGAGGGAGTCGTATGGCGCCGCCCTTGTGGTGGTATTATATCGCCGCACCATGGGTGACTCGGCTCTGATGTGGTGTGGACCAAACCTTGCTCCGGATCGGTTCGAGGTGCCTGTATGCAGGGGGACCCCAATAAAGGCTGAATTAAGGTTGTCCCCCTTAATACATGACTTGACTTACATAGGTGAAGTAACCATTAGATTTTGTATATTAGCATTCAATACTTAATAATTTGAGATGAATGAACTGATTCATAACACAAGTTTCCAAAAATTTCAGGTTTAGCCAAAATGTTGGGTCAAGCGTCATTGAAGACAGCATCTGAGCTTCAGAGAAGATGCCGGAAGAGGCAGCAAGAGCCCATGGGTGATGACCGGACATTGAGAAAGAAGACTGGATTCCAAGGGGAGGTGAGGAAAGGTGAATATCAATGTTTTTTTTTATTTTGTCCGCACCTCCATTAGTCCTCCACTTATACTCCGGGGACTGAAGGAACACTTCTGGTTACGAAATGATTCTTAAGAGTTTTGCCCATCACTACTTAAAACCATAATACAAGATGATCTGTGCGAGAGAATAGCTAACCAGCAAGGTAAATCGGAAGAGGAGAGCATAGAAAATAATGCACCTCCTTGTGAATTACTGAAGAATAAATCATAAAGGGTAGACAGAGTAAGTATTCTCTGCAAGACACTACATAAGGAGGAAAGTGCCTAAAATGAGCATCTTAAGTGACTCAGGTATAATCCTCCAAGAATGAGATCCTTGAATATGCAAACATGATATTGAACAGATGTTGATTAACATTTTTATGTCTCTTGTAGCCATTGCGCCCAATGAAATTCTTCTCATGCCTGTGTGAATTTTCTGCATACTGAGAGAATACAACATAAAAAAGGTAAAAAAAAAAAAAAAAAAAAAAAGACACAGCAAGCTAATAAATTCAAGGCACGATCTTTGTATCAGTGACCAATTACGTATTCACTGACTGGTGATGTGATGTGAAGTGAAACCTTTTGCCCTCCGGAGAGACTTTACCTTAAGACCACAGTTTTATCCATCTGATTTTTCTGCTGTGTTTTTACATCCTGCACTGTAAAGTAATGACCTCAGCTCAAAGCTATGTAAAGCTTCATAAAACGAGTAAAGTTTTCTGCTCGGAGATCACTACTTGCCATCTAACTCATCACAACATGAAATATCCAGGTTTAATATTCGGCTGGGTTAGAGACACACACCGGCAATCTTGAAATGGCCTTTTGTCTGGATAAAGCTATTCTTCCTACCTACAATTTGCAGAAAAGTTTCGGAGTTATAACCTCTCAAGTCAGAATTTTACATCATAAAGAGTTTGGAAGATGTGCTTGAAAGGCAGGATGTGCAGGCTTTTATCGAAGACATTGTATATACTGAGATGTCGATGGTCAGATCTTATAAAAGGTAACATTTGTATAGCGCTATTGTTTCTTTGTACTAGACAGAAAATTTTACACATTCATTCTAAATATTATGGGCATAAATAGTAAGATAGTAACCATAGCAGCCGCAAATGTTCGTGGCCCACAAGCCAGCAGGGCCCAGCTTCATCCAAAGGTGCCGTTATAGAGGCGTCACTTGACACTAATAGATGCCAATGCAAAATCTAAGAATGAGCAGAAAAGACCACAATAACCCTCTTATTATTGCCTCAAGTTATAAAACAACTTTTCATAAATGGATAGTGCAGGTGAATAGAAGAAACTTTGTAATATATCCTGGTGATGGAAAAATCTTTTTCTTCTTGTATACTGCAAATTACAACCTGTTCTCACATTCCCTAATAGCTCAGGGTGTTATTAGGTGATTCCCAAGCGAAAGGTCACTGGTTCAAATCTAGCCATGAAGATTTCCCAAGAAAGTAGAAAGAGCACCATCCGACTCATCAATAGGGGTCTCTTGACCAAGAAAATTGCCAAACTGCATCATGTGAGTACCATGATAGTTGGAAGAGTACGAAATGAAGTTCGTCCATCCATTCAAAAGCTAAGAAGTGGACGCCCAGGCAAAATATTTGAGTCAACAAGTCGGTTCACCGCAAGGTCTATCAGTCCAGGTGCACAAACATTGCAGTGGAGGTGGCTTGTATACTTCGTAATAGGGAGATTACAGACATCCATGCACACACCGTACGATGCGCGTTACACAAGTCTACAAGCTCCTAAAACCTGAACACTGAGTTCTGGAACTCTTAACACTGCTGATTTTCAAGATAGGTCTCCATTACTACATAGAATGATACAATATATCAATTAACAGTCTCTTTCTCTCCTCTCCATAGACTTGTGTGTAACATCTTTGCCCATCCGGGCTTTAGCGCCATCCTCGGGCGCATGCTGTGGCACAGGAGGTGTGTCCGGTTGTGATTCCTTCCTTTGGGAATTTCTTGTATTGTCTGAACACTGTCCTATTCCCTCTCCTCCTCAATTGATTTTCCGCTACACCTTGCATTCCCTCTGGACCGCTAATAGTTAATTTTAGCCTTACCCCTGTGAATGACAGCCTATCCTCCTATCAAGTCTGGGGCGGGTTCTTCCTTCCTATTTATTGTTTGCTCACATTCACATCGGCGCTTGTGATTGCCTCGTGCGTACTGGCTATTACTCCTTGCTGTTTAATTACTTGTATTCTTATTCCTGACCTCTGGCTTTGACTATTCTCTTGGATGTTGATTCTGTACTGTATTGCTCGACTGTTACCAACCTCTTGGCTAGCCGACCTCCCTTTCTTGTTGTTTGTCCTGTCTGCATTCTGTGTTGTCACTTCTATTAAGAAGGGTTTGTCGACCAGTTGCCGGCTGTCACCTAGGACAGATCAGGCAAGTTAACCAGGGACAGTGGGAGGGGGTTCAGCTTAGGGTTAACTGTCTTGTTGTGCCCCTCTCCCCAGGGTTCGCCAGCAGCTACTGGGAAATCGCTCCTCTAGCAATTCCTTTACATTGTGTGTGTTTGTGTGGCTAGATACCAGAGGACTCTATATAAACAGAGAGTGAAGCTAAGGAGGAGGCGAGCATCCAAATACAAGCTACTTTCTGCTACACTATGAGTCAGGCAGCTTTTCTGACACTGACACATCTTCAATTTAAGACTTTACAACTGCACAGAATGAGGTGATAAAGCAGCCTCCACCTCCCCCTCCCCCTCCCCTATCCATTGACTTCTGTGCGTGAGCTAAATACTAAGATGGATCCTATGTAAACTAACAGTCTAAAATTTTTAATCAGCTATATTACAAAGTTTCTTATACTCAGCTGTACTACTCATTTATGAAAAGTTGTCTTATAATAGGAGGTACACTTTAATGTTTATTGTTTCTTTAGTTCTTTTCCAATCCAGCTAATGTTGCAAAAATTGTCCGTCATACACTTTCCTCTGACTAATGTATAATCATTCAGCAGAGCTTGTAATGGACATTATAACCACAGATGCAAAGCTGTACGATCTAAGCTTTACATAATGCATACATTGCTGAGTACTTAAAGTGTACCTGTCATTTCATTTGACATTTCAGAATAAGTTGCCATGTGAGTAAAAATGTGGAGTACTGTAACATTATTTCTAGTGATTCTTTATATGACTTATATTCTGCAAATTTAGCAGTTTCCATCTCTGCATCCTATATCTCGAGTATGTATTCCTCTCTGAGCTGGTGCGTAGTACTAGCTGCCATACACTGCACCCAGTAAGTAGAGGAGAATCTGCTCTATAGCTCACTTTCTCTCACTCAAAAGCTGCCCCATGATCAAGTAGGATGTATATGTACAGAGAAGAACTGGCCTGTACAGTATGGATGGCACATGAATTATCTCTGTGGCCATCCGTGCCCTTCAGGTACCCATACATTTCAATAATGAGCCTGGACTGCAAAACAGACAGGATTAGAACCTGTAACACATGGACCTGTGATAATACACTACCGTGTATAGGGGAACATAAGAAAAGATTGGATAAGTGTGCTTTCTGTTAAAAACACAGCTAACACACTGACAAAGTACCATTTTCATATTAAATGGTTTTTCTGCTTTGGACAATCTCTTTTTGTTAGTATGAGATGAAAACTGTAAACTTTGAGGAAACCAAACAGTGCCCATGCAGGAGGTAACTTCCTGTTCACCTCAGTTAGCCTGTAGGTAACAGAGGAGGGCAGTTTAGAGCACCTTCATCTCTGTAGACTAGTTTGTGGAAGTTAGGGATAACAGGCAGTCCTATTTCATCAGACCTAAGGCTCACAGAAGCAAGACTTTGTAACTGTGTTGAGTATTGAAAATCTCCACTGCAGAACAGTAAGGAACCTTAGGTATCCTTTGACGAGACATGGCTTGCATTTCCCCAAAAGTGGTTGGAAAAAAGGTCTAGGTCTCAGGGGTTGCACCAAATCGCTGCGAAGGAAAGGATCAGAGTATGGAGGAAGGATTGAAGAGCACGGCCATTTCTTTACAGGTGAAAGACATTTGGAACCTACTGTTGCAAGTGAATTGTGCCTCCATGTTGCCTTGTAACTAGAATTTTCTTCATAAGTAAATTAAGCCATGAGCTACGCCAGTCTCAGCTGCCATTCTGTCTGAATGCCCAAAGTCATACCAGTATCGTGGCATCTTGGGTCCATTACAATATGCTGCACCATTTGGCAATTTCCATACACATACAAATGAGATTTCTTAAAATCTTATCCGCTCTGCTGCTTACACTGCAGATTTTCAGCCACCAAATCTGATAAATCTTAATGTATCCACTACCTGTAAGCATATCCTAAAGTTTAGCTGACCCATTATAGGTGTGTGTGACAGCTACAATACAGACTGTATCTCAGGACCAGTGCTAAATATGCAATGTACTGTAACCACAAAGTTTCTCAATTTTTTTTATGTATATTTTAGCAATGTATAAAAACTGTACAGTTCTAAACAAGAGGAAAAATGCATCTGACAGCACATTCTATATAATGGAACACATGAAGGAAATCAGATACATAAAATATATGATCAATTCCTGGGCAAAAATATCTGCCAGGTCTGGGATCACAATCAGATATTCCAAATGATCGGCTCCGCTCTGCAGCATTGACTAACACAGCTCTGCTACATCTGCAGGTGAAGCGCTACAATGTAATATGTGCGGATATAAAAAGAGCAGGCTTAGGGCATCAGATAATGTAATTCCAGCTCTGATGTGTTGCTTGGTCCAGCATGCAAATGATTCGGCCTGTCCACATCAACCTTCCACAAACAGTTTTTGGGAACGGCTATTGAATCCTTTGATGTACAGCATGATCACCGGTGCTCAAAAGAAAATCTACAGGGGTGCTTGGATACATCTAGATATTCAATCGAACCTGTCTTGAGTAAAATGGATTGAAAATTGCTTTTAAAGTCATATACAGGACTGATACACTTGGCATACAAACACTACTGTGAAAGTGCAGAGATGTCTGCAGATAATATTTTGCAAATCTATTGCATGCAAGGCTAGCTTTATGTTAGAAGGTGCCATGTGCGCGTTCTGTTGACACCCCCTCCCCCTAAGCTTGTATGGCTATGCAGTGTACAAATAACCAGACCATACAGTACCTACTATAAATGCCTTAAATGGAAACTCTGGTGTTTTGTTTTTTTTTAGGTTTTTTGGCTATGCAAGGTGGTTATCAATGTAAAATTAAAAATATGTTATTGCTGATGCTGTCACCCATGTCTAATACCAGTGCCCATATCTAGCACCCATGTCTACTACCCGTGCCCATGTCTAGTACCTATGCTCATGTCTATTTGCTGTTTCTGCAAAATACTACAGTTAATATTAAAATGCAACTTCCAGGACCTTAGATTGTGAAGATGATGTCACCAAAAGTCCTACAAGCTGCACCAACTAGTGACCTGGCTCTGAGAGGGAGAGGACTGCGGACTATGTGAGAGAGTGGGGGGCTATAGGAAGCTTAAAATGCCTCCTCTGCCTCTTACATAATCTAAGAAATCTGAGATCACATAATAGTTTTCAATAATATCTGCAGATAGCAGAGAGGGGAATGAAGTGAAGGAGCTGAATAATATATAATAATCCTCAATATGTGATCAGTGGGAGTCTGACACCTGGGACCCCTACCGATCAGCTTTTAAAGAGGTTGCAGTGCTTATGAGCACTGTGTCCTTTTCCCTGTCACGTTTATCGGTCACATGGTAAAGCTGAAGCTCAGTCCCATTCAATTGAATGGGGTAAAGCTGCAATGCCACGCCCAGCCTCTTTAAAATGTATGGCACTATGCTTGGTAATCAGTATAGATGCTGCTGCATCCTCTTCAAATAGCTGATCATGGGAGTCCTGGGTGTCGGATGGCCACTGATCATATATTATTGACTTAGTCTTGGAAAACCCCTTTAACACTGCTCAAAATTCTCTTTAATATCCTCAATGCTGCTTCTAAGGCCGGTTGCAGGCGACCGTTCTGCAACCGACCAGCCATGAATTAAAGGCACAGGCGGCACCCGGAGGACACGGGGATGTCCTCCGTGTGCTGCCCGTGCATGGGCCGTGCTTCCGCAGCTCCTTTCATTAAATGAATAGGAGCCACGGAAGCAAGGACCGCAAAATAGGATAGGAATAGGACCTGTTCTATATTTTGTGGCCCGGACTGTCGGCCCGCACATGGGACTGTGAAATTCATGGTCGTGTGTATGGGCCCATAGAAAAGAATGGGTCAGTGTGCTAACTGGGAAATACTCGGATAGCACACTGATCATGGCCACGGTCATCTGCAACCGGTCTAAATCAGTGAAAGTTAGGAAGCCAAATCTTCTGTTTTCTCCAAATGAGACTTTATAGCACATTTTCCACCACCAGGTCAGGGACAACTGGGAGGTTAAAGTCATAAAATGACCAGATATAATGCTATAAACAATAATAGCTAAAGTCAATTGAAACAACAGATAAGTCATTACAGATGTCTTTGCCTATGACTATGCATAGATGCTGTATAATGTACTGTGATATTGAAAAAAATACAGTACATTACAATTTCAACAGGAGTAAAAAGAACACATTAATGTTCTTAGAGAAAAAGTTACAAAAGGAAATAAGAAAAAAAAAATCCCATACAATAAAATATTATATAATATCTAAAAATATATACGTCCAATATCAAGTTCATAACATATGTCTACATTGACATTAAAATACAGTAAAGATGGCTGCTGGAATGCAGTGACAAAAACATCTTTCATGTTGATCTAAATGAAGGGTCATGGAGTTATTAAAAAAAAATCTAGATTTGTAAAACTATAAAAAAAATCGTAAACTGTAAAAACATCAATTGCTTAAAGGGAGTCTGTCACGCAATACGTCAACCCAGCCCCACAGATAGATAGGTTAGTGTCACCAGACCCTCAGCATATCACCCCAGCCCTGCAGATAGATAGGTTAGTGTCACCAGACCCCAGCATATCACCCCAGCCCCACAGATAGATAGGTTAGTGTCACCAGACCCTCAGCATATCACCCCAGCCCTGCAGATAGATAGGTTAGTGTCACCAGACCACAGCATATCACCCCAGCCCTGCAGATAGATAGGTTAGTGTCACCAGACACCAGCATATCACCCCAGCCCTGCAGATAGATAGGTTAGTGTCACCAGAACCAGCATATCACCCCAGCCCTGCAGATAGATAGGTTAGTGTCACCAGACCCCAGCATATCACCACAGCCCTGCAGATAGATAGGTTAGGGTCACCAGACCCAGCATATCACCCCAGCCCTGCACATAGATAGGTTAGTGTCACCTGAACCAGCATATCACCCCAGCCCTGCAGATAGATAGGTTAGTGTCACCAGACCCCAGCATATCACCACAGCCCTGCAGATAGATAGGTTAGGGTCACCAGACCCAGCATATCACCCCAGCCCTGCACATAGATAGGTTAGTGTCACCAGACCCCAGCATATCACCCCAGCCCTGCAGATAGATAGGTTAGTGTAACCAGACCCCAGCATATCACCCCAGCCCTGCAGATAGATAGGTTAGTGTCACCAGACCCAGCATATCACTCCAGCCCTGCAGATAGATAGGTTAGGGTCACCAGACCCCAGCATATCACCCCAGCCCTGCAGATAGATAGGTTAGTGTCACCAGACCCAGCATATCACCCCAGCCCTGTAGATAGATAGGTTAGTGTCACCAGACCCCAGCATATCACCCCAGCCCTGCAGATAGATAGGTTAGGGTCACCAGACCCCAGCATATCACCCAGCCCTGGTTGATGTGGTTGATATGCTGGGTTATGGTAACATGAACCTATCTATCTGCGGGGCTGGGTTGCTATGCTGGTTCTTAAGACAGACTCCCTTTAAATACCTTAAATCAGTGATATTTTAGGTAGCAGAGTGAATCCTATTTCATTCCTGAGGCTGGTGCTTGTATTTCAAGAACATATCTTGTAATCTAACATCAACAATTGTTACTTAAGTTTTGTCCATTTCACTTTGTATTGCAGGCAGAATTCTGTGTCAGAGGGATTTATCATCTGACAAGTTATCCAGCGCATCACAGTGATCTTACATCCCGTATCTGTGTCTCTTATCTATGTTCAGGATTTTCTCATTTCAAAAGTCCATTGAACCAATAATTCAGCATCAGGAAGTAAAAGAAATAAGTATAGTATAAAATAATAACTAAAGAAAAATAAAATAAAACCAAATAGTAACCAATAGTAATGTAAAATATTACCAAAAGTTGTACAAATATAAGCCCAAAAGGTTCATAGATGAGAATTTTTATATACAGTAAATAAAATGTTTAAAATATCTGAAAATGTAGAGGAAAAAATATTTATGATAAAAGATGGTGTGTATGGGGTAAAAATAAATATATATATACAAACGTATCCAAGTTTGTCATGACTTTTAGCACATTAAGTAAACAGTTGTTAATCAGTTTACCTTGACATTTTTCCATTGTTTTCAAAGGCTTTTGGTGTGAGTTATTGGATTCCAGTTGAAGATCACTACATCTGTATATTAAAACTACAACAGAATTATGCAGTATCCAAAATAAAAAAATACATAAATTAAATGCTAATAGTTACAGTATGTCCCAAAAAAAAATAGCACCTAGTGATTGGTCTTAGTGGTCACGTGAAGCCCAGGCTTCCGGCAGCATGGCACCAGCATGTGACTGAATGAGCACTGGCGACAGACCACGGAGCACCAGGGAGAGGTGAGTATGCGATTTAAAAAAAAAAAATTGCACCTTCCATGGACAACCCCTTTAATATATGTGGTCTAAGCTACTCTTCCTAGAAAACCATGGCCAAGTTTCTGTTTACTTTCCAAAGTTGGTGGATGGTGAGAAAAGTCATAAATTTGTTGTGGACAAATTGTTTCAGTCCACAGGATCCCCTTTCGCTTGATATTTTTTCCCAAACACACCGTTCTTGGTATATTTAACCCAAGAAACCCCACAAGGTTGGCAGTTTTTATTATTCCTGCCCTGGCTAGTCTAGCAATTCTGCAATGCCTCACGACAAGGTGCTCAGATCGCTTGATCTTCCCATTCTAATGTGGATTCCTATAGAAAATGATCGACTTAAAACTTGTTCATGTGTCTTATGTCCATAGAGGGAAGTTGCGATAGTGAAAAGACAGGCGTCTTTAATAAAGTGGCCATTTGGTGTAGTTCTAAATACAATATATGCAGCATAGGTGTAAAATAGAAAACTACATTGGATGTACATTCCCAGAAGTATAGACTAGCTTCTATACCCAGTTGAGTTTGATTGACTGAAACGTATTTCCATGATTTGACCCAGAACATAAGAGCGTAGCCGAGTGATTTGATCTACAGCGTCTTCTTATTTTTACTCCGATAGAAGTGTTTTTTTCACTCCACATCAGTGTATTTCATGTTCAGTTTAAAAAGACCAACAGACGTATCCACTACCTCTTGCCAACAACAGCTGGCAGGATGAAATGTGAGGGTCTTTAGTATGCAACCATTGACTTATGGACTGTAATGCCGCTTTGTGCAGCAAGATTGAGAATGAAAGCCACAATTGTAGAGTTTTGCTTTTTGAAGCCTGTTTAATCTTTACAATGTTTGGAGATGAAAATGCAGCATAAAACCTTTCTTCACCAGTGACTATGACCATATTCCTCCCCGTCTCTCAGTTTAAGGACTTACACAGCACACAAGAAGTTGTTTCTTTTTCTTTTTCCAACTATTTTGGTTGGTTATTGAAGGTCACGTATCATTTGCTTTCAGTAGATGCTATTATTTCTTTCCTTTTCTAGGTCTGGTAGTGCAACTCAACCGGTTTAAAGGGATTTTCCCATCTCTGTCTCTCACCAGTTTGCCTCCTCTCTCTTCTGTATTCCTTAATAAGTTGGTGGGTGGGCTTTGACTGTTTGATGGACAGGAACTCAAAGTATAAGAAGCAGAAGCCCAGTTCCATAAACTAAGCAAACAGTCTTGTTCACCTCTCCTGGGTTCCATTGCAGAACCTG
Source organism: Leptodactylus fallax (assembly GCA_947044405.1). Taxonomy (NCBI): domain Eukaryota; kingdom Metazoa; phylum Chordata; class Amphibia; order Anura; family Leptodactylidae; genus Leptodactylus; species Leptodactylus fallax. Next base: position 1,205,162 of record CAMRHE010000055.1, read on the forward strand.
GTGTGGGTTTCTGGCCTCTTCCTGTCTCCTGAATGATGTCATCAGCCCCCAGGGGAATGCTGAGGCCCAATCACAGATGCACTGATATCATCCAGGAGGACGGTTGAGACCTGAAGAGGACAGGGTCCCACCTGGATGCCATGACTCAGGTGAGGTTAGTTTGTTATGTTTAAACACCTTCTGTTGGGCTTCCACTTAATGTACTCTGAATCTGAAGAGACCCCAAACTATAATAATAGCAGTTTTGGTTCAGCACTGGCACAACTATAGGGTCACAGCCTGTGGGGCCCAAAGTCAGCCTCGCGACACTAGGGCTGGTTAAACCTCTTTGATCTCCCTTCTGATTTCCTTTGATGGCTGCCGGTCTGTTCATTGTAAAAGTTATTACCCCTGCCCTCTGGTGCACTGAAATGAGACAGGTGAAGAAGATTTATGATACACAGCTGTTCACTGTCAGAAAGGAGAAAATTAAATCAATGCCAAAATTTCTAGTTGGTCAGCAACATATAGTCAAGGAAGGATTCTATGGAAGGAAATGTAAATCTTGCTAACATGTTCAGATGGGAGAAGTTGTGCAAACTGAGCTTCTGCACCAGGACCAGTGTGCCTTGTATTTACGCCTGTGCTTTCAGTAGTAGTACCTTTGGTCTGTGTTTGTCCTCATCATTCTCCTTACATTTTGGAATGTACAGTCTAAGACTACATATAATTTCATTATATGTCACATACGGTATTGTATAATAGAAAAGTGATGGCTTTAAATTCTTTGGCAATGACTTTTTACCAAGTGATCACACCTGCTTTGGCTTTGCTTGCAGACTGCTCACTGTATAAACATCCTACATAATTAACAGCCGACAACAAAAAAGGCTGTAATATAAATCAGGAGGCTCAGGAAGTATAATTATACACCCAGCGAAATGTTCCCTTGAGCAAACTCTTAATTTTTTTCTGCTGAGCTAACTTTCTGGCACATGCAGAACAAGCGTCAGTAATTGAATGTGAAATATAACAAATGCTAAACATTTAAGGACATGGCCTGGATCAATGGTGAGGAACTCCGGGTGGTCTGGTCTCCCATGAAAATAGTCCCAAACATAATTTAGAATTTGGCCAGGTCCTTCTAAAGTCATAGAGCCGAGGATTACCACATAACATAAGGAAGCCCTAGGCTAATATTGGGAAACAGATTCAGGATTTGTGACCTGCAGGGTGCATTTACATGTTCAGGTTTTCTGATGCAGTTTTTGAAGCCAAATCCAGGTGTGAATCATAAAAGGAGAAAAAACATAGAGGACAGGTGTTACGTCTCCACTTTTTTCAATCCACTCTTTGCTTTTGATTCAAGAACTGCATCAGAAAACCTAGTCACATTTTCGATCTAAACACACCCTTCGAAGATTTTTGAGGAGCTTAAGACTGTAAAGGTCAAATTTGGTGGTGTCGTAAAAAAATACCCACTAGGTTGGAAAATGTATTTGAATGTGAAATGTATAAAATGCTAAATATTTAAGTGCATGTCTTGGAACCAATGGCGAGGAACTCTAGGTCATCTGGTCTTCCACGGAAATGGCTCCAAACTTAATTTAGTTTATGGCCAGGTCCAGACCCAAATGTACCATATCAACATAAGGAAGAACTGAGCTAATTTTGGGAAACAGATCCAGCATTGTGGAATACTGAAAACCTTCAGGGTGTATCTACACTTTCAGGACCTCAGATACAGTTTTTGAAGCCAAATCCAAGTGTGGATCATAAAGGGAGTGAAAGTATGGTGCTATGTATCCACTTTTTTCAATCCACTCTTGGCTTTTGCTTCAAGAACTGCATCACAAAATTTGAACATCTAAACACACCCTTCAAGGATTTTTGAGGAGCGTGAGACCTTAATGGTCAAATTTTGTGGAATATTAAAAAATATCCACAAGTTTGGAAAATTTAATTGAATGTGAAATGTAAAAAAATGCAAAAAATACACCCTTTGAGGATTTTTGAGGAGGGTGAGACCTTAATGGTCCAATTTGGTGGAGTATTAAAAAATATCCACTATTAACTATTAACACTATTAACATTCCTATTTCTGAAAGCATTCTTACTTTGCATTTGTTCAACACCTACCTAAAAGTTGTGCACATTACTGTATGAAGCAATCAGACATACCGAAGAATAGCATGGTGAAAATATTTAATCATACTCACAAGTTATAAAATGAAAAAAAAAATTCAACAAAAAATTCTCAAGTGGCATTCCACGTTTCTGCACATCTTGTCTTTTTTTAGGGCAAATTGAGCGTGCAAACCCCATGGCTGGCCAGATACTTGGCATTCCAAATGAGATTAGCTGTATGCATTTTTATTTATTCTCTTATAAGGTTATTGCAACACAAAGCTGGGTCTCTGGCAAGATTTTCTTTAATCTTCTTTAAAAATGTAGTGAATTTATTTTAAGAAAAAGAAAATCATAGTATATCTCGTAGACCGTAGTATTAACGGGCCATTGAATCAGTCATGTCAATATCAAGTGATATAAATACGCAATATAGATGTTTTTTATATATTGGTGTAAGGGAAGTTCATCCGAAATTAAATTTTTTTGACAGGTTATAGGTTTATTTCAGCACATGACATCAAAAGTCCATGATCTTGGACCATAACTGAGTGGGTTTGGATGTCTATGCTTTTGTATATCAATGAATACACAAGCCTGAAGACTCCATGATGTGCTCTTCAAACATTGCTCTAAAGCAGTGATCATCAAAGGCTCCATCACGTTCCCCTTCCATCATCTTCTGACCTCCTGGGTGACATCACAAGTTCCAGGGGACCTCTGAGGCCTGTGTTTGGGTTATAATTGGATGCCCCATGGAGGAAAGGAAAAAATAAAGAGCTCGTACTCACCTTTCCTCATCTCTCCAGGGCTCCTTCATGGCGTCCAATCACTTGGTTGACGCCTTTGTCAAAGCATTATGATGTCAACATGTCCCATGTCACTGCTGAGGCCAAATCACAGTCCACAGAAGTCCCCCAGGGCCGCTGACATTGACCAAAAACCACTGCTGATCTGAAACTTGCGAGTGAACCTTGCGAATATTTGTGCGACAAATCTCTTGAGGTTCGCCCATCACTAGCTGTGATCTCTATTCTGCCAAAAGCTTCTTCCTAAAATGTTATTAAACCTCCTAAAATGTTTCTTCAGATGTTCTCTACTTGCAGTTTTTGCAAAATAAATTGTTCCATAAATCATAGGCAGTATTAAAGGTTTAGATAGAATATGAAGCACAATTATGTTCACAACGACTTCATTTCTGTGTACAATGTAAATAGTAGGAACGTTCTGTGCTCCCCGGCTCCACCATATAGAAAAGTTCTCATCCTTGTTTACTTTCTTATATTAAAAGAGTCACATACTGTAACTTTCCTTCATTATTGACCTTATTATGTCATGTTTAATGCTGACACAGCGCAAAACTTTCCGATTTTATATATATATATAAATGCAATTACTTTTACATAAAGCTCTGCTAGGAAGCATTTGTGGAAATGTATTTAAAGTTTGTCATGAAAATGCTTACAGCAATGTTCCTTCTGCTGAAGAGTTGAAAAGCGACAAACACATCATGGTGCAAATTATAGAAATGTAACACAGACGTAAAATATGTAAAATATATATATATGCATAAAGATAGATGATAGATCATGATAATAGGCTGAGTTCACACCAGCGTTTTGTTTTTGTTCAAGGATTCCATCCCCAAATCACTTAAAAAATGCAGAGAGAAAAGAAAGGACTTTTTTGGGCGGAAATCCAGCGGACCCCATTATAGACTATGGGGTCTGCGGGTATCCACGGGTAACCGCTTTTTAAGCGGATTGGGTTTTCATTTTTTGGGTCCTCAAGCGGAGCCGAAGAATGGAAACCCAAGCGTAGGTATGTACCTAGAGTAAGAATGGAGGCACTCGGCAGGGAGGTTGTTCCCGCCATCTTGGAGAACTAAGCACAGATCTTCTGTGGATGTAGGCTTGCTCCAATCCTTCTGTCTCTTCATGTCATCCCAGACAGACTGGATGATGATGAGATCAGGGCTATATCTGTGGGATCATATCATTTCCAGGACTCCTCCTCCAAAGGGCAAAGGTCACACCAAATATTGATGAGGTTTAGAGTTTTCTTTTCTTCATTCACTTTTATTTCTGAAAGCATTCTTACTTTGCAGAATTTCTTCCACACCTGCCTAAAACTTGCACAGTACTGCATGTATGCATGTATATACACATGGACAAAATTGTTGGTACTCTTCCATTAAAGAAAAAAATGGCCCCGGATGATGACAAATTGAAGAGATGGATAATACAAATGGTAACCAAAGAGCCCAGAACAATTTCCTTAGAGATTAGAGGTGAACTCCACGGTCAAGGTACATTAGTGTCAGCTCAAACCACCAGTTCCTTTCTTTGCCAAAGTGCACTTAATGGAAGATGACCATGGAGGAGGAAACCACTACTGAAAGCAAATCATAAAAAAGCAAGACTGGAATTTACTGAAATGCATATTGGCAAGCCACAAAGTTTCTGGGAGAATGTCCTTTGGACAGATGAGACAAAACTGGAGCTTTTTGGCGGAGTCATCTGTGCAATATCTTCACAGAAGCAAAAATGAAGCGTACAAAGAAAAGAACATTGTACTTACTGTGAAACATAGAGGAACCTTGGGTTTTGGGGCTGCTTTGCTTCATATAGCACAGGGTGTCTTGAACCTGTGCCGGGTACAATGAAATCTGAAGACTAGCAAAGGCATTCTGGTCTCCATCACAGGTCATGAGTCCCCCCAACAGGATAATGACCCAAAACACACAGTTAAAAAAAAACACCCACAAATGGAGCAAAGCATTCTGAAGTGACCTCTGTGAGCCCTGACCTAAACTGTATTGAACATCAGTAAAAGGATCTGAAACCTGGAGCCTGGAGAAGGCACCTGTCAGGGAGATTACATCTGTTGTTGCTGCTTTAAAGTTGTCAGGTCAACATAAAGAAGGATTGGTGGTTTCTGCTTTAAGGTTGTCATGACAACATAGGGAAGCTTCCTGAGCAGGCCTATTTAAACCACTCAGCTTTGCTGGCTATCAGTTTCCTAACTTCCTGCTAAGTGCCTGACTCTGATTTGACTGCTGCTATACCTGACTTTTGGCTGTGTACCTGGATTCCTCTTGTCTTGCGATTTTGTTCTGGCATTCCTAATCGGTTCCGACTATTGGTTTGTTTCCCGGATTTGTCTTCGTCTCGTGATTTGGATCTGTGTTGCCCTCCTCAGCTGCTGACCCGGTATTGTCGACCATTCTGTTTTCTCTGTCCCTGTGAGTAGTTTGTGGATTTGGTGTAGGCTTCTGCTGCAGTGCATTTATTTGTAATACACTTTCTGTTCTGGTGACAATTCCTTTCTTCAAATTCAGCGAAAATCCATCTCTCCTTGCGAGGAGCTCTGGTAAAGGTGTCTGAGGCCGGTCTTGGCTCGCAGTATTGTTTTGCCTTTAAGTAGCATTTTCTACTGCTCGGAGTTGTCAGAACATTTCTGCTGCTGCTCTCCTGTAGACCAGTACATTCCTTACCTTGCATTAACAGCACCATTCACACTTGAGACAGCCAGCTTTTCACTTATCAAGGATGAACACATAACATGTATAACCTGTGCAGCTGTACAGGGGCCCTAAAGGTAAAGGGGCACAATGCCACATCCAAAGCAGCCATTGGCTTCTTGCCATCTCCTAGATGGGACAAAGCTAAAAATTTCCTAGCTCACAATTAGATGATTGTGCAAGAGATAAGATATTGGAGTGCAAGGGCCCATATATTGTTCTTGTACAGGGCCCTTTGCTTTTTGCTGGGAGACATCTTACCACAAAGCTGTTTCTTCAAGGGAGAGACTACGGTGTACATTTTTAAAGGATCTGTAGCAGTGTTGCCCAACCAATGGCTTGGGACAACATTTGGCTCTCAAGGGCCTCTCGGCTAAGAGTTGCACATAGTATAGTGCACTGGCAGGGGAGTCATTTGATGTTTTTGTGACTCATATATAAAATGTAGAACAGTGCCCACACTTGCCACGTGTCACTCACAATACTGTCGTCTTTTAACGTGGCAGAGGGGCTTTGGAATCCCCTCCACTACCTAGGACCAGATGTAACATTCCTGCTTACTGGTGTCTCTAAGACTGCAATATTTTCAAGATAATTTCTTGTAGGTATTGACACAAATTTCTTTTGGAGTGTAACAGGAGCTACACGACGTATAATGTTTAACTAGGCTCAGCATGACAGAAATAATATACGGTATTGGAGGCGTGCTAGCGCTGGGAGGCCTGCTTAAGAATGAGAACGGTGTTTCCCCATAGTTTCTACAGCAAGGTGACATATTGCTATTAATCATTTATTCGCTGTGGTGTACTTTGTAGACATCAATTAGATATTCGGCTGCTTGTAACAATTTTTTCTTTATAATGTATGCGTCTCGCATTTAAAGGGTCAGCCTATAAATATACTTGTTTCATGGGGTTTTCACAACTGTATACAGAGAATTTAATGAACATTCATGGGCCGCAATGCAATGAGTTGTATCCTCCCCCGTTGAGAACAAATACACACTTGATGGAGCATGTGTATAGGGGTATACGTAGATCTGTCAAACACTCATTGGGTAATATAGTTCGTAATGATCAGGTTCATTGCAAATTTTCCAAAATCCTTGGATTCACCACCAAGGAATCTTCAGACCCCAGAGTATAATAAGTGTAAGACCAAGGGAGGTGCATAAAAATAACAAATAGTCCTCACCACCTTCCTTTACCTCTCCTTCCCTTACTTTGATGGAAGCATCATGATGTTAGCATGCCCCACATGACCACTGGAGTGCTGGGACCAAGAGGCCAGAAAAAGACCGAACATGCCAACGAAGGAGCCCAGAACACTACGAGGGAGCCCAAAAGAAGTGAGAGAAGGTGAGCTTGGCTGTTTCTTACTTTCTCCAAACCTACCTTCACCACTGCTTATTATACTGGGGTAGAAAAGCACTTTAGTTGACACCTATCTAACGTGTATGGCCAGACTAATCCTATTGTATCTTAATATACAATCAATATCGATGTATGGCTAATATGGTTTGCTTTAATATTTGCTTTAATCACAAAAATCAGAATCCTGTAAAATCCACTGCATTGTGACTAATGTATCCTGCCTTAAAGAGGTTGTCCAGGAATTCAACTGCAAGAAGACAGCACAGCAGAAGGACTGGACTGTGCTGGGAGGCCCTGGAGTAGGGGGAACAGGAGAGTATGTCTTTTTTTTTTGTTTTTTTTTACCTCCCCCAGACTAATAAAAAAATAAAATTTTAGCCCACACAACCACTTTAAGGGGTTTCCCAGGATTATGATACAGATGACCTTAGTATAGGTCATCAATATAAGCTGTGTGGGGATAAGCCAACCAGCATACCCACTGATCTGCTATATGAAGAGGTCACACCATTGCAGTCTCTTCACAGCATCGTACATTGTATAGTGGCTGTTCTCGGTATTGCAGCTCAGCCCCCTTCACGTGAATGGGATTGACCTGCAAATGGGTCATGTGACTAACTAATGTAACGTCACTTTCCTGTGGTGCCTTTGCAGCTTCTAACAGTTGATCATAGGGTTGATCTGATATTTATGGCCTATACTAATGTTAAGCCATCAATATGTAAGTCCTGGAAAACCCCTTGGGGGTGCAGAGGTAATAGGAACAACCACATTTATCCTATTTCTGCTTTTCTTTAGCCCAAAATGAGAGACGTCAAGTCTGCATTCAAGTTTACTGTACTTCCTTCCAAATGACCTCTTCGAGGTCTCATCATGGAAGCGGAGTGACACGTGACTGCAGCATTAAATTATTCCAACTTTGATTGTAGTCTAATACAGATCTAAGTTAGAAAGTATAGGGACTGCTTACACAAACAGGAATAATAGAAAAATATGACTGCAGAATCAGACTACAAAATACCTGCTTGTAGTCTGTAACCATGGAGACACATATGTCAGTATAGGAACTGTAGACACAAAATAAGATACCTTTACAAAGTTACCTAACTTTTTATATTAAATACATTAGGTCCATCAAAAAACAGTTTCATAGATTGATATACACTTTTACATTATCTAGTTGCAAAACTTAAACTTGTAGAATTTTAGTGTTTATGGTATTTTATAGAACATGTTGCCAATATATATATATGTTGTTCTGACTCACTCACACAGTCTACCCCCTATGTAGAATAGCTGGAAGTCTCGACTATAATAGGCAGAATCTTCACTGTGTCATGTGTCGGAAATAAATAGGTTATGGTCCTTTAATGAAAATGAACAACCGAAAAATAGCACAAGCAAGGTAGAGGGGGCACAGATGAATGCAGAAAGAACCGAATAACATCCTACAGGGAAAATAGATGGAACATAATTCTCTAAAAATTGAAAAATTCCCAGCACTCTCTGCTGTGAATGATGGAATTGTCAACAGGAGGAAGTTTTGAACTTTTGCACATATAAAGTTGATGCATAGAATATTTATGAACTTATATTCTTCCAATACATGCTACTCGAGCACTTCATTTTTCCCTTTTCTGTTCTACCACCTGCAATGACAATGACGAGGTGAAGTAAAGCCTGGAAGGAAAGAGTGACATTTTGTTCATTATTAGCAGGGAGAGGCAATAGAACAGGAATGCAGCCAGAATACAGAACTTTCTGGGGAATACAGATCTAAAGAGAAACTTAACAAGAGAAATGCTGCAGATCTTTCAATGAGGACTTGTACTGTGAGCATAGCTTCTGAACCAGATGTGTTGCCTAGAAGTCTGACAATTGAATTGCGAGGATAAAAATAAAATACATGTAAAGAAGATAAATTAATTGTGGATGAGAAATGGTGGGACATTAGTAGAGATAAGCGATTCGATTCTGCATTAGTTGAATTTGATCCGAATTTCAGGAAATCTTCGATTCGCCACGATTCCGGATTTCCTGATGCTTCGCGGTAACGAATATTTAGTAAGGACCTTTGTGACATCAGACGGTCACATGACGTACTCTAGTAATGTGATTGAGTAGGCTTGTCTTTGCTTTGTTAGCAGATCCTTCCACATGAATAAAAGTTGCCCGTGCTGGAGTGAGAGAGAGTGAGAGAGAGAGACATGACCGCGGCATCCAAGGGCTTCTGCCATTTTGCCGCTCACCCCGGCTCTCTGCAGCCCGGAAATAGCTGTTTCATCGCCGAAAAGTAATTCGGATCGAAGCGAAATTTTTTGGAACTTTGAATCGATCTGCCGAATCGAATTTTTGAGAAATTTGCTCATCTCTAGACATTAGTATCACATACAAGTAACAAGTCATACTTACCTTCCCTCACCTTTCCTGGGCTCGCTCACCACATCTGGTGTTCATTGCTGGGTATCTTCTGGTATCTTTGGAGAAATCAGCTTCAGTGGTGACATGGGAACGTCAATGTCATTACGTTTGCAACATCGGCATGCCCCATGTGACCACTGAGGTCCAATCACTTGCCTAAACAGTATCCAGGGCAACTGGAAGCTAAAGGAGGGAAGAAAATACCCGGGAACCAACACTGTTCATGTCAAGAGAGCCCAGGACAGGCAAGGGAAGGTCAAGATGAACTTTTCCACAGCTTCCCTTGGTCTCTGTATTTTATACTCTGGGGTCTGAAGAGATCTCAGAGTGTAATAATGATTCATGGCCAACAAACCTTAAAAATTTAAGGTTTGGCTGAAAACTTGTAATGAACCCAGCTTGTTACAAACCAGATTGTTCATCTGTCTGAATACTCGATCCCACACCTCTGAGCTCCCCAACAATTAAAAGAGTGTGGGTCCCATGTTCCTCACTTTAATAGAGCAAGCACCATTGTATTATGTTATTTCTGTGAGTCCCACAGAGATTTAATGGAGTAGCAGTGTACATGTACAACCATTGCTCCATTCAGCTCATGATCAGTGGGGGTCCTGGCCATGGACACTTCGCATCTATCCACATTGTGGCAGCAAAACATCCCCTTTAACTGCGCCCTGGCTATAACTACTATCTCTTCACCTGCAATACTTGTAGCATCTCAGCTGTGCTATGACTTTCCCTTGTTTACTACCATTTGACAATTACAGAACATACAGTATAAAGTATGACCTACACTGTGGCATTGGATTGGGGATCATTGTCCTACTGAAAGGTGAACTTAGCCTTACTTGACTTTTTTTTAGGGTTTAAACATTTTTCCCAAAGCACTTGATGTATATAATATCCTCTTTTCCTTAAATGGTCAATGACTTTTCAGACAACTTGGTCGCATTTAACCCCTTCCCGACATCCACCGTAAATATGGTGGCCGCTCAGGAGTCGAGTGGCCGCCATAGACGCCGGGTCTCTGCTATTTTATATAGCAGAGACCCAGCGCTAATGCCCGCACTGATTGCGGGAATTAACCCCCCTGGCGCCACGGTCAAAGCTGACCAAGGTGCCATTTTACCGGCGGCATGCAGGCATCCCGTTAGTATGACAGCCTTGTGAAGGCTTCCAGGCTTGTCTTTAGTATCTTTCTATTGCAGGCTGCTCTATGCAATAATAGGAAAAATAAAAAATTTATGAGGTTTGGAAGGGGGAGAGACAAAAACAAAAATAAAAAAAATTCCTCTGGCGGGAAGGAGTGACTACAGTCATGGCCAAAAGTTTTGAAAATGATACAAATATTAATTTTTACAAAGTCTACTGCTTCAGTTTTTCTAATGGCAATTTGCATATACTCCAGAATGTTATAAAGAGTGATCAGCTTAACAGCAATTACTTGCAAAGTCAATATTTGCCTAGAAAATGAACTTTATCCCCCAAAACACATTTCAACATCATTGCAGCCCTGCCTTAAAAGGACCACCTAACATATTTTTAGTGATTGCTCCATTAACACAGGTGTGGGTGTTGATGAGGACATTGCTGGAGATCAATCTGTCATGATTAAGTAAGAATGACACCACTGGACACTTTAAAAGGAGGCTGGTGCTTGCCATCATTGTTTCTCTTCTGTTAACCATGGTTATCTCTAAAGAAACACGTGCAGTCATCATTGCACTGCACAAAAATGGCCTAACTGGGAAGAGTATTGCAGCTAGAAAGATTGCACCTCAGTCAACAATCTATCGCATCATCAAGAACTTCAAGGAGAGAGGTTCCATTGGTGCCAAAAAGGCTCCAGGGCGCCCAAGAAAGACCAGCAAGCGGCAGGACCGTCTCTTAAAAGTGTTTCAGCTGCGGGATCGGGCTACCAGCAGTGCAGCGCTTGCTGAGGAATGGCAGCAGGCAGGTGTGAGTGCATCTGCACGCACTGTGAGGCGGAGACTCTTGGAGCAAGGCCTGGTCTCAAGGAGGGCAGCAAAGAAGCCACTTCTCTCCAGAAAAAACATCAGGGACAGACTGATATTCTGCAAAAGGTACAGGGAGTGGACTGCTGAGGACTGGGGTAAAGTCATTTTCTCTGATGAATCCCCTTTTCGATTGTTTGGAACATCTGGAAAACAGCTTATTCGGAGAAGAAGAGGTGAGCGCTACCACCAGTCTTGTCTCATGCCAACTGTAAAGCATCCTGAAACCATTCATCTGTGGGGTTGCTTCTCAGCCAAGGGAATCGGCTCTCTCACAGTCTTGCCTAAAAACACAGCCATGAATAAAGAATGGTACCAGAATGTCCTCCAAGAGCAACTTCTCCCAACCGTCCAAGAGCAGTTTGGCGCTCAACAATGCCTTTTCCAGCATGATGGAGCACCTTGCCATAAAGCAAAGGTGATAACTAAATGGCTCAGGGAACAAAACATAGAGATTTTGGGTCCATGGCCTGGAAACTCCCCAGATCTTAATCCCATTGAGAACTTGTGGTCAATCATCAAGAGACGGGTGGACAAACAAAAACCAACAAATTCAGACAAAATTAAAGCATTGATTCTGCAAGAATGGACTGCTATCAGTCAGGATTTGGTCCAGAAGTTGATTGAGAGCATGCCAGGGAGAATTGCAGAGGTCCTGAAGAAGAAGGGTCAACACTGCAAATATTGACTTGCTGCATTAACTCATTCTAACTGTCAATATAAGCTTCTGTTACTCATAATATGAATGCAATTCTATTTCTGTATGTGATAAAAACATCTGACAAACACACATAAAAACCAGAGGGCAGCAGATCATGTGAAAATATAATATTTGTGTCATTCTCAAAACTTTTGGCCATGACTGTAGAGTGTGAATCTGGACTAAAATATAATACACTTTATTGAGGCGTTACTGTTTTATGCCTCAAAACCTGTCTAAAGTTCCTGCCACTTGGTGTCTCCTTTCTTGCTGGTTTTCAGTTCACTACCTGTTAAAAGGGGAGTTCTGTCCTTAGAAACAAGCAGGCTCAAGCAGGAATGCAGTTAGTTGAGGGGTGTGGAACAGGTCTCTCTGCATATCTAAACACAGATCTGCTGCTCTATACTCCCTGTCTGTACACTGCTGAGAGAGGAGGCTGCAGCTTCTCACAGCTCATAGTGAGTGTAAGGAAAATCTATGTACTTCTAATTAGCTGCTGGTGTTAATATTGATGGGATGTTAGTCATAGACAGTAAACCAATTTCCTGATCATTCTCAGTTTTCTCTTTTTCTGTATCAGAGATCTTTTTGCTGTGTCATAACCTGTATTTGGAATCCAGTCCCTCTGGATCACTTGGGCTTTTCTCAGCTATTTGTTTGCTATTTTACAGTTACTCCTGGCAGAATTATAAGTAAAGAAAAAGGTGGCAGTAATAATGGATTGGGAGGGGTCAAACTGTTCCTTATTGCCTCATACAGAAATGAAAAATGTGCTGTAGACATATTAGCAACATAAGAACTGACAGGACATCATACAGCCAAAGAACAGACTGCCCAGCAAGACCCTGCACATTTCTTAACTTTTGATGAAAACTTGGGTACCCTTTAAAACAATGAAGTATCTACAATACTTGTGACCACTCACTCAAGTTTATATTACTCAAGAGAAGGAAAATAGAAGTCATAGAAATTATTGTAAGGCAGCAGCCTGCATTCTCAGCAAACTGCTTCCTCCCCATTGGGGATAATTTTGCTTTATATAATACAGTTGTTCTCCAAACTTAGTATTATTGCAGTGAAACCCTTGACACACTAGAACATAATTCTCCGGCTTGTCAACTTCAATAACTGTGTTTTATTTTTCCAAATGTGATATTATTAATGCCGTTTCCTCATAGCAATGTGAGAGCAAATGGAAAGGAAAGATTATGAATTTCATGATAGATGACCTCTAACCTTTGCAAGTGAGAAAGATTTTCATAAGTCATTTATCCGGAGCCACATTGTTTTCCAAAACCGTGGTATAGGTCAGAATCATATTGGATTTTAAGAACTGGATATTAATGTATAGAAGGTCCCCATCATGTATATTGCATGGAGCTGTACTACCGTTCAACGCGGTCCTATTACAAGGGTCATTAACGGTGCAGCCAAGGCCCAAGAGACTGAAAAACCACAAATTTTGTAGAAAATGTATTTATAGATCAGATAAAAAAGATATTGCAACCCATAACAATGAGTCAGGTTCTTTGCTTCTTGTTTTTGTGATATTTAGACAGTTTAGAGGCTGAAACTCTAAGAAAATTGCCTGCTTGTGTTGTGCACCATCAGACCTAGGCAGGGACCACGGGGAATGAGAGGTCCATGGTGATATGGGCAACGATGCCCAATGCTTATCAAGCTAAGGGTTAGGTAGACAGTTACCCATTATATTTCAAGGACCCAGATACACTTGAGGCCATCCCTGGGAACACCACAAGTAAAAACTTCATAAGCACAAAGCTTTTTTTTTTTTTTTTTACCAATAGAAGTTCAAAAAACAAAAAAAGTTGTAACATTTTTATTTTTACATAAGGCTAAAGCCCCACGTTACGAAATAGAGCGCAGCGCAAATTTTGCTGTGATTTTTTTGAGTGGATTTAATACAAGGTGAAATATAAAGGCTTACTTTATATTTTCCATTCAATTTCAAGTCAATCCTGACTTTGGCTCAAAAAAACGCAGCAAAATCTGCAACAAAAAACGCTGTGCTTCTGCAACGTGGGGCCTCAGCCTAATGGGGTTTTCTAAGATCAAAAATGTGACCAAAGTGAACGAATTGTATAAAACAACAAAAAGAACCAATAATTACTTACATAATAACCTGCCACTCCAATACCACTGCTCCAGCAGTTCACACCTTGCTAGGCTGCAATGAACACATTCTTGTCTAATCACATGGTTGTTTGGTCTTATCCTAAAGACTGTCTCAAAAATCTAAATATTCAAGTGCCTACTTCTCTGCAGTTGTCATTCTCCTGTGCAACACTGATGGGGGAGATTCTATATGGCATCTGCATTTGCCACATGGCTGTTGCTTTAAGGTTGCTATGCCCACGAGTCAAACTTTGGTTGGGTCTGTTCAACTAAGCAGAGGATTGAGATGCAGAGTCAACCAGGGCAGTACTTCAGCACCCAATCACGGGCTGAGGCAGGGTATGTTAAGCTGACACTTTTTTTTTTTTTTTTTTTTTTTAGCTCAGGTGCCTGTGGTTGCATTTGTTTTTTAGGCTCTGTGCATTCCGTTTTTTTTTCTGAATTTTAGCTTTACTGATCAAACGGCTTCTCCTGGCTAACCTTTCTCTTGCTCATTTGACTGTGGCATACATCTGTTTTCATTTTGGAAATTCCTGCACTCTCCTGTTTTTGACCCCAGCTTGTGCATAGTCTGCCAACAATAAGGTTTCTGGTTAGATCCTTAGCCTGCAAGTGCAACTATTTTTTGGCACCTTGTTCAGGGATTGCAACCTGGGTTCCCAACAGCCAAGTTCATTCTGCCTTCAATACCCCTGGATGACCTTAGACTCTGCAAACCAGAGAGGTGTAGGATACATAGCTTGTTTCCTTTCTGCCTGTTGGTCCTGCCAGTTACTTACAGCACATGGTAAATTGCTCAAGTAGTAATTCCATAACAGACTGATCATATAGCGTATACCCTTCTGCACTGTGTATAGAAAATACAGAAAAGAAATATGTGTATCCAATACGGCTGCCACCAGAGAGGTTTTAAAACATAAAAAATAAAATTGCTACAAAATTTTTAGTATTTAACATTTATCATGTGATATCTTTTTATAGATTTATATCTAAGTATTGAAACTAAAAAGTAAATAATTCAAGATTTACTTGGAAACCATAAAACAAAACCCGCTCCTTATAAACTTGGAGACACACAGGGGCACATAGTAGTATGGGACAACAGATTTCTATGGGCTCCATAATAGGGACACATGCATGGGCCATTAACCTGCTAAAGATGCAACTTCTAAAGCTACAGATTCTAATTGATTTCTGCCAATGTACATGTTGGGGTCTAAATAGAAAGATAATATATAACCTGGATAGGTACGCGGCACAAATACTTTTCCATACTGTTTATTACCGAATAAAAGATACAGAATTTTATTCACAAGGAGCTGCAAGGGCAGACACACTGTAGTAATAATATTTCTTATCTAGACACCACACATTGAATGTAACCACCAATGTTACCGTTCAATTATGTACCTAATCCTAAATTGTAGAAAAAATAAGTTTTAGAGATTGCAGAAGGCTTGTGATTCCCATTAAATTAGTAATGCAATTTCTCCATGTAAGACAGTAACTGATTATAGAGGAAATTATATGCCTACTCAGAATGTGTTTACTTCTTCCACATGTCTTATGGAGGACTATAATTTAAAATCAACATAATGGCTTATTTTCCTGCGACGAGTTAACGGGAGAAAAAAAAGCTTAAGTCAGTGAAAGTACAGAATGTCTCTTGTGAAGTTATTTACTGGCAGCTTCCTATCTGCTGCTTCCTTGAATTGAAAAGCGGTGAAATAATTTTCTCTCTGTGGTACAAATTATAATGTTTAAATTAATGTGCATTTTTAGACTGCTTTATTAGTTGTAAATTAACATTAAATTAATGAAGAATTTATTGTGTGTTTGTTTTTGTTTTTTGCATTTTCCTTTCTGTTCATTTAGGTAAATGGATAAAGCTGCTAATACTTATAATAGCAATAACAAAGACTATAATAACAACAATGGCAACATTAATAATAATACTAATACATCAACTCTAATAATAATGGCAAGAACAACATTATTAATAACAACAACACATCAAGTCTAATAATAACACATAATAATGGCAGCAACAATATTCTTAATACAACTGCAATAATAAAATTAGAATTAATATTAATAATACAGTAACTCTAATAATATTACAATAATAATAATAATAATAATAATAATTTTAATAGAAAAAGCATTATTGTTAATCAACTTCAATAACTAATGATAACAATAATGTAGCAAATGGAAAAAACAACATTATGAATATTATATCAACTATAATAAAATAATAATAATAGCAAAAATAATAACAATAATAATTACAACAGCAACAACAACAATAATGGTAATAAAACAACTAGAATTATAATAACTGTAATAGTTTCACTAAATACCAACAAGTTGTTAATTTTTTTTTTTTACAAAACAAATGGAGATTCATCTCGGGTGAACTAAAATGGCCGCCGCATTATAATCTGGGGTTTCTTCAGACCCCAGAGTATAATAGGTGGTGAAAAAAATACATTCATACTCACCTTCTTTAACCTCTTTTGGGCCTCCTTGCAATGTTTGGCTCTCTCCTTGTGACGTCTAGGCTCCGACCTGGGCACACCAAGTGTCATGACGACATGACGCTTGGCGTGCTATTTGACCGCTGGGAAATAAAAAGCTTATCAGTGCATCCCCTGCTTACTTACCAACATATATGGAGGTCTTACATCACCACCATTTACAGAGCAGAGCTGAGAGGCTGGAAATATGGTTTCTCTGCCTCTCTGCTTTACTCCTGCTGCTTCTACACAGAGTAGAGCAGGGAGATAGAGAAGTGAGACTTCTGGGCTCTGCAAGCCAAAGGATAAGGAGACACATGAGCGAACCAGTTCAAAAAAAGCTGGTTTTGTTACAAATCTACCAAAAATGTTGCTGTACCCGACATTTTTAACAATACTGAACAATTTGGGATTCGCCTCAGATGAAATAAAATGGCTCCCTCTATCCCAGAGTATAATAAGTGAAGGCTCCCTCACTCTTCATCATGCCTGACACCACCCACTTGACATTAGAGAGTCTAGTCTAGTATATCAGGCACCAAAGGTAACTAATTGCTTGGGAATGGTGGGTTTAGAGAAAAAATTCCAACTAAACCAGAATCAGTGGTAGAGAACTTATTCTTTAAGAACGTCTTCTTTAAGGTAAGAATAAGTCTAAAGGTTGCCCAGTACAGAATAGACACCCCAGTGCCATTTGCATGAGCTATAACTCAAAGCACATAACTCCAAAAAAAAAAGTTTAGTTTCTATTACTTTTCTACACTAAAATTGCTTGAACATTTTGTAAATGTACTGAATTCTACCTTCAGGGCTAGAGAAAAATACCACAGGGTCAAACTTAAAAAAATATGTCATAGCTACAAATGTTAAAATGATACAAAATAATACAATCACTGTATCACATTTCTGATGGAACTTCGGAATCTTCCACAAGGCTACGGCACATTCTCATTTTATGGAGCGATGTTTATTTGCTTTCTGTTTTTTTGTTTTGTTTTTGTGACTCATTCTTCATTAAATGTGAACCATTTTCAACAGTTTTTCCACCGCTTTACAGATAGCAATAAGTACAATTTTTGTTTATGACCTATCACCCTGATCCCGATGTAATGTACAGGTCTCTACGCTACAGATGTGATAGCTGAAAGGAAATAGAAAGCAGTATAAAGGCAGCCAATGAGTTAACAAGCTGACTGTGTCTCGGCCTTTACTGATAATGAGGTATGTCTAGTATTGCTCAGCCGAAAGGTTCAGCTTATACTTCAGTAGGGCAAGCTGTATGGAACCATCTAATGCACTCATTGACAAAAAATATAATGAACCCAGAAGGAGTTATTAGAATGGAATGAAACCTTCTCAGTGTGAATGTAATGATGATGTAAGTGGTTACAATATTAGAGCGAAAAGTGAAATTTATTGGGGAAAACTATACAATTTGGCGGAGGCTCTAGGACCCTGTTGGGCCATCTCTAGTCTGGATACAAAATGAGAAACTGTTGGGTATGGAGGCATACAAGTTCCATGTGGTACAATTTGCCCACAGATGTTGCAGCTGGGTGTGTAGATCCTGCACACTCATAATTTACCCAAGATAACATCCAGCTGGTCACATGTTGGTCCCAAAAATCCTCAACTGGTAATAAATCCAATAGCCAGGAAGGAAAGTGTTGCAATCTGGTGAAGACATTCCAAGGCAAACATCCTGCTGAAAAATGCCAATTATCCTCCCTGCCACGAGTAACACCACATGTGGCTGCCGGATGTCCTGTACATATCACTGAGCTGTTAGTGTCCCTTATATCACTACTAGGGGTGAACTACTATTGAATGTGAGAGCTTCCCAAATCACCACACCAGTAGTTGGGGTAGTGTGTCGCTCCACATGTAAGGCAGGAATAAAGTCTTCACCACAAGGTCTTCAGACTTAATCATTACTAGATTCGAAACAGAACCTGGATTTGTCCCTAAAGACAATACAGTTCAGGTTCATAGTAGTTCAGGCTTCTCACTGCAAACAATGGTGGCTGGCTGTCAAGAGCAGGACAGGTTATAGGCGCCATGACAGCAAATTTCCTTCTGCTAAGCACCTGAAAATGGTCTGGGCAGAGACAGGGGGTGTAATGAAGGTGTCCCCTGTGTCTGGATGGTGGTCAAGGGAACAGAGCTGAGCATGCCTGATGGGGGATCAAACACTCCTCTCTACCGGTGATCTGTCTGGGCCATCCAGAGCCTGTTGTGTGTGAATGTCCTCATGTACTCACCTACATCTAACCCTGGAGCAGCCTTCCTGTATGCTGCAAGCCTCTCTAAGGGGGTGTGAAAGTGGCTCCTGGTCAGAAAATATTCATGGAATCTCTGCTGTTTACCTAGTAGAAACGTTATATATATATATATATATATATATATATATATATATATATATATATTTATATATTACTGGAGAATATGAGTATGCATAGCTACACCCCAGATGATGCTGTGCTTTTATGGTAAACTGCTTTCTATTTGCAGGAGTATACAGTATATTCATTCAAGTGTATCTGGAATATCTAATCTTGCATTCCATGGGCTGATTTACATAAATATACATACACCAAAACCACCTTTTTCCATGGCTTATTTATACTGCACATTGACATGCATGAAATAGGCTGTGTACATAGCAGACTGCTATTTCCTCATAAATTGTTGGTCTGGGGGATTCACAGTGTTGTTTTCATGTAAGTCAGCTGTGAGCTTTGTTTATTGCATGCCTAAAATGTATTGTTATGCCTGCTGAGTGCAGTTTCCTCTTCAACATCTCGAATTGATCTTATTACGCAGGGTAGAGGAAGGTAAAATGCAGTTATTCGATTTCCCCGAGGCCGATTATTGCCAAAACCCAGCACACTGATTTACAGCAGAAAACCTTCCAGCTTTTGTTTGTTGTTTTTTCTTCTTTTCGTGAATACATTGTCGTCAGAAGAGACAAACACAATCGCAGCCCGTAGTTTGGGATTGTTTGACTCTCTATGTCCTATATGTATTAAGTTTATAAGGGAAGTTACTGTGTAATTGAGTTTATTAAAGGGAGTGTCACCAGAAACCAGTATATCACCCCAGTCCTGCAGATACATAGGTTAGTGTCACCAGACCCCAGCATATCACCCCAGCCCTGCAGATAGATAGGTTAGTGTCACCAGAACCAGCATATCACCCAACCCCACAGATAGATAGGTTATGGTCACCTGAATCAAATGATGTTCTCCCTTTGTGAATCACTGCCGTCATTGTCAAGATATCATAATTTTGTCAATATGCAAATGAGCTCTTCAGGGGCAATAAGGGCGTTGCCATTGCTCCAATGAGTTAAGATACAATGTCTTCATTGTGCCAAAAGGCTCATTTAGATACCGAAAAAACAGCGATATATTGGAAACTGAGGCAGCGATTCACAAGGGACAAACACTATTTAATTCAGGTCACCCTAACCCATCTATCTGCAGGTCTGGGTTGATATGCTGGGATCTAGTGATCCCAAGGGTTGCACAAATGTATATTTAACCCTAATAAAAGCCTAAATGATGGATGACAAGACCACAATCAATTATCTAAATCCATCATGATGCCTATACTAGCACAACACATCCAAGTGACTCCCCACCTTGAGGGTGAGGGTTCATTGTGCCAACTCCCATTTTCTTTCTAAGTCGTAATGGAGAAGTCATCACTCATGAGCATTGTCAATTCTTTCAGTGTCTATTGGAAGGCAGAAACAGCTGAAGCATTGAAATGAGGGGCAGCATGCATGTATGACCACCGCTCAACTCAAGTGCCTCCCCATCGCAGTCATAAATAGGGACTTCCAAACCTCATCCTAGTGACTTGTAGGAGTCCTAGCAATTGGACCCCACTGAGCGGACATTTATCCTGTGTAAATGAGATAATTACCCTTTTTGGGACTCTTTAAAAGATGATTGGTTACCCTGAAGGTCTAGGGTAGCGATGCGATGGGGTAAATCTGTATTAACACCCCAAGTAGTCTAGCAGAGTGAAAATGTAAATGCGTTGCAAAGGTAACTAGGGTTTTAATATCAATTTCCCTGTGGTTTCCCTGGAGGCGATGTCTCTGTGTACTGTTTGTCATGCTATGTCCCCACCAACTAGAGTTGAAGACCCTAAATTGCATCAACCCTACGACGGTCTATATCTTTGGAATGGCTGAACAGATTTGTATAAACACTAAAATGCTCAGGATGACAATGCAGATGTCATCGGGATTCTCACACCTGATGACCGCTCCTCTTTAATAATTTCATTTAAGGGTTTTCTAAAACTGTTTTATGTTTTGTCTGATTTACATATAATGTTGCAGTTACGTGTAGCAATTTTCCAATCCGTCTTGCAGTTAATAAGTGTATGATTTGTAATATAGATATATTGTCGAATTGTCCAATTTACTGACCTGTAAAATTAATAAATATATTGAATTCCTGAAATCCCCCAGTATGTCCCGACCATGAGAATGAATTGAAGCATTCTCGAGCCCAGAGACTTGTTGCTCTGCAGCTCTTTGTGCTGAAGGCGCTGAATTAAATTCCAAGCAGTTTATAAACTACTTCCGCTCTTCTCTTTGTGTAGATAGAAGGTCTCATCTTAAGCAAAAAGAATACTGCCTTGAATCCTATTGATTTTGTGATTTGTGAGCAGCTGAACATCTCCAGCGCTGTGTAATCTTCTCATTAGGACTGGAGTTAGTCTTAAAACAGGTGATTTGCAGATAGTCCGACAAAACTTGGATCATGAATTATCAATTTTAATCGATACGTGGTGTTCTTTTTATGCTGCCTCGTGTCTTTATCTGCAGTAGTGTTAGATGATTCAGGTTCTTTGACACAATAATTGCTCTAGTAAGCAAAGCTGGAATAGCCGCCCTGTTATCACATATCTCCTGAGCAGTATTGCAGCTACGTTGTAGGGTGAGAGGTTGTAAATGGTCCATGGTCGTGGGCAGTCTGTGGCAGTCACTCAAGCTATATTCAGACGAAAGCATCACACGAAAGCATTAACTTCAATTCAAGTAAATGGGGGCTATTCACATGACCATTATTTTGTAGGTTTAGGTTATGTCCTATTTTGTATGGGGCATCCATGAAAACAGGTGCTCCTCGGGTGCAAGAAACTGTGGAAAAAAGGGCATTTCTCAAAGCCGTTTTGCACCTAAATTGTGTGACTTTAGACTCACTGGTCTCCATTGCAACATATCATTAGGATGCTTTCATGTTTCTGTGGGTGATAAAACAACCCTTTATTACTTTATATATTACTTATATGACACAAAAACAGCAGATTCTTGTTACAGTCTAATGCTGGCACCCTGTGCTTGCTGGAATGCTACTTTTCGCAGTAGACCTAGATTACCTCTGTGTACATTCCTGTTTCTTTAAGGATTAGTGTTCTCATCTGGTAAGCTTCCTTCTGCCAATCCCTATCCACCTCTATGTGTATAAATCTGCTTCTCTAGCCACACCCTGGCTTTTGTAATGTTTCACTTGTCTGGATCTTTAGCTCATGTTTTGGATGCATGCTGTTCTATCTTAATATCTGAGTTATGTTTCCATTTGATGTTTCTGTTTTATGTCTATAATTCTGTGGACACAGTTGTCCTTTTATGTATCCCTCTCTATGTGGGAGAGGGATACATAAACCTCGACCAAAAGGAAAGACATGGCAGGACAATTCCCTTTTAAATAGGTGGCCAAGCCCGACGTCCTCTTCAGGTACCCAACATTGAAACTGGATGAGATATAATCCTAGATCATCATAACATGATGTGAGTTAGTTATTAGCCATAATTAGAGATGAGCAAATTTCTCAAAAGTTCGATTCGAAGTTCCAAAAAAAAAAATTTGCTTCGATCCGAATTACTTCGCGGCGAACAAACAGCTATTTCTGGCCTGCAGAGAGCCGGGGTTTGCGGCAAAATGGCAGAAGCCCTTGGATGCCGCGGTCACATGTCTCTCTCTCCAGCACGGACAAGTTTTAATCATGTGGAAGGATCTGCTAACAAGCAAAGACACGCCTACCCAATCACATCACTAGAGAATATCCTGTAACCGTCTGATGTCACAAAGGTCCTTACTAAATATTCGCTACTGAAAAGCATCTGGAAATCCGGAATCGTGGCGAATCGAAGATTTCCTGAAATTCGGATCGAATTCCACTTCTGCAGAATCGATTCGCTCATCTCTAACCACAATATGGAGTTTCACAGAATAACATGTTCTACAGAATTATTATATAATAAATATATATAGAGGTTGAATTTTTTGATGCAGAGCTCCAAATTCCGTTTGTAGACAATATGAGACAGCGTGGACACCACCAGAGGAATTCAAAGTCTACTGCGCAGAAACTCAATAAGGATATGTTTACACTGACTTTAGCTTTCTTCCATCTTGTATGCTTACTTTTTAATCAAAGGCAAAGTCCTGCAGGCAGAATTTTATCTTCCATTTTTATCTTCTGTCTTTTTTTTTTTCACATTACACTGAATGAAGACAGATGCAGACAGAATGTGCTCTCCATCCATCATTATGTTAGTTTTCCAGTCTGCTGTACTGATCCTATGATGGATCAGAACAAAAGAATAAAAAGCAGCCTGTGGGAAGTTAGCCCAATAAAACTGTATGACGGAAGCTCCTCCTAGTGGTTGCTGGAAGCAGTCTGAAATTTATCAGTTATCTATACCCTTATGCATTAGATTTAGGGTATTATTAAATATTGGTTACTTTGCTTGGATTTCTATAAGATAATTAGCCCAGAATTATTGACCTCTAGATGAGAGCATTGTGATCAGTGTTCCCTTAATTCTATACCTCGGCTTCCAGTCTCCCTCTTTGTTAAGGAATGGCCTCTATTTTTGGCCCTTTAACTTTCCTTCATATTTTTTCCTGGAATATGACTTCCTATTAAATTTTCCCTAGAATCAGCATGTATCTGCAGAATATTCAGTTGTGCACTCCAGTGTGAACAGGAACTAGTGTGAGTAAATTCTATTCAATGCTATAGAATATGTTAGCGCTATATAAATTTACTGGGATCTATCAATAATGAATACATTGCCATGCACTTATACCTTCTAACCTCTTTTTATATTCAAGGGGGTGTCTGGTTTACAAAACCCATTTTCTAACTTCCTATTAGAGAATTTTGAGTTAATTAAAAGATGTTTCGTTTAGAACCTTCGATCAATTAACCACATCAGAGAATGACTCCAAAGACAACATCTCTCTCGGAGGACCAGGCCCATCAGCACATCACACGGTCCATTGATTTCAGTGATCAATATGTAATACCTCAGTACTCCTGCAGTGGCACTGCAGGGAACTTGGTACTCGCTGCAGAGTTTCTTTGGAAATTATGACTGATCATTTGGGATCCCAACAGTGACCCTTCTAACAAAAATGGATTGTAAAAACTTATTAATCATGGGTAGAACGCAAAAAGAATTATCTAGTACAAGCAGCAGGACACTATGTAATACTTTAATTCTCCTGTGGTGGCGCTGCAGGGAACTTGAATGCTTGCTGTTGGGATTTCTTAATTATTACAGATCACTTGGGATCCTAGCAGGGGGACAACCTGGGATCTTCTTATTTCAGAGACTCTTATAACAAAAATGAATTGCATAAAAGACGACAATCATGGAAACAAGTCAAAAAGAATTATATAGCAACAGCAGCTGGGGTAGACCGTATGTAATACTTTACTTGTAGAGATGGGCAAACCACTTCAGCATGAGAGATAACTCAAATATCCTAAATTGTTCGGTTTTAGTATAAGAGATGGAGGCCCAGGGGAGGAGGGGGAAAAAAAAACAAAAAAAAAAAAAACACATTTATACTCACCTCACCTGGACCTCTTTGTGGAATCTGGTGCTCTTCATGGTGAAATTATGCACCTGGGGGTCACCACTGAGGCCTGTTATTAAGTCACATTGGTCACGCTGAGCATCATGACATCATAATTCTCGGCATGCCCAATCATAGGCCTCAACGGTGACTCCGGGCACACAACATCACCAAGGAGACTTAGATAGCACCGGATACCACAAGGAGACCCAAACGTCACCTCCCCTGGGCCTCCACCTATTATAATCTGGGGTCTGAAGAGAGCAAATTGATCTTATTTTCATAGCCTCTTCCAACAAAAAGTTATTGTAAATAGTGGCCAATAACTGGCAAATCTCACTTGACTGCTTAGGCCAATTCACGGCTTCAGCGAAACTCCAGAAGAGACCCAGGAGAAGCCGCAGGTGCATAAGAACCGGGATGTGTCGGAGGACACTGGAGTATCGGGGACAGGTGAGTATGAATTTTTAATAAAATTTTTTAATGCCCCCAACTAATTTAAACATTAAAATGGTTGTCCATTTGTGCCTGGACAACCCCTTAAAGCTTATGCTTTTTAGAGCACCTTCCAAAAATATGTGAAAAACATGGGTTTCTTTTGTAATCTCACTGGCAGATTCCAAAAATATCATCAAGCAACAGTGACAGTCGAACATATCATGTAATACTTCTTTTCTCCTGTGGTGGCATTGCAGTGAGCTTGAACAGTGGCTGCTGGGTGCCTTTGCAAATTACAGCTTGGGTTCCTAGCAAACAAACTGAGGTTGTCTTACTTGAGATCCCCTTCTAACAAAATGGTTTGTAAAATGTGCACAGTCATTGGTAGAAGTCAAAAAGAATTATGTAGCAGAAGACACTATTTAATACTTCATTTCCACTGTAGCGGCACTGCAGGGAGCTGGAGCACTTGCTGCTGGGTATCTTTGCAATCTATAAATAATCACTTGGGGGTTTCAGGACACGTTTTAACAAAAAGGCATTGTCATAAAAGTGAGCAAGCACAGGCAGAAAACAAAAAGTAGTAGCTAGCAATAGCAGCCGGAGAAGACACTACGTCAGGGGTAGGCAACCTTTTTCGTTCGGCGTGCCGAATTTAATTAAAAAATCAAAGATGAGATATTCGGAGTGCCGGGCAATAATTGTAAGTCTGACGACACCTAAACTAAAGTTATACACCACAAACCATAACACAGAAGTGCTGCCACCAGATGCTTTAGGACACATGTGGTTACTGCTATTTCCTGGGGCGCACCTGTACTTTCCGATTAGAAGCAACGAAAGTCCATGTGCAGCCCCCAAATAGTGGTAAATGTGTTCAGGAGCACCGTATGGCGGCATCCTTATGGTGAATACACACTATGTATCTGGATGCAGATATAGTCTTAGGCCACTGGAACTTTTACTTCAATGTAAAACTGCATTCACATGGTGCATTTTTGCACAAAAAAAATGCCTATGTTTTCTGTGCAAAAACACTTCCTTAATGCAGAAAACACACCGTTATACAGAATAATGTCCCATAGCGGCCCCTGCACAAGGCATAATATCTCATAACAGCCTCTGCACACGGTATGTCCCATAGTGAACCCTGCACACGGTATTATATCCCATAACAGCCTCTGCACACCGTATTATGTCATATAGTGGCCCCTGCACATGGTATGTCCCATAGCAGCCCCTGCACATGGTATTATGTCACAAAGCATTCCCTGCACACGTTATTATGTCACATAGCGGTCCCTGCCCACAGTGTTATGTCACATAGTGGTTCCTGCACACGGTATTATGTCCCATAGTTTTCTTCAGAACCCCGAGTATAATAAGTGCAGGACCAAGAGAAGTGACAAACATAAAAAAAACAATGTACTCCCCATTCCACGCTCCGCAGCCGCTGTGTTCTCTTCGGCGCTTCTGCCTGTAGTCAACGACCGCAGATTGAGTCTCTGGGGTCACGTCGCGTCATTATGTGTAATGACGTCAGACGCAGACGTGACCTCTGAGGCCCTGTCAGCTGTCTGAAGCGCCTGCTGATCTCACAGCCGCCGCGGAGCGCAGGGAGCAAGGTGAGTATCATTGTTTTTTATGTTTTATCACTTCTCCTGAGTCTCCGCTTATTATACTCGGGGTCTGAAGAGACCCCACAGTATAATAATAGCAGTTTCATTTCGGCCATGTTTGGTCCGATCGAGTCTGCTGGGTGAGGACTCCGCTGACGTGCCAGGGAAATAAGCCGACCCCTGCACTACGTAATACTTCATTTCTTCTGTGGAGGTGCTGCAGGGAACTTAAGACTTGTTGCAGGGTTTCATTGCAAATTATTATGTGCTGATGGTTCTTAGGGCACTTCTATAAAAAAAAAAAAAAATTAGATTGCAAAAAGTGAACAGAAGTTTAAAAAAAAAAAAAAAATTACTAAGCAACAACAGTAAGGGAGAATATCATGTAATAATTTGTTTCTCCTGCAGGGGTGCTGCAGGGAATTTGAGCACTTGATACTAGGCTTATTCAGAAATTATAGCTGACAGTTTGGGAGCGGCAAAGGCAAATCCTGAGTAAATTTATATTTTCTGTGAAAAATATGTGAAAAAATGGCTGGCAGATCCTAAAATAATATCAAGCAGAAAAAAATACCTTGTCATACTTAGAGTATGTTCACATGGAGTTTTTTGCAGGCTGAAAAAAAATCTGCTTCAGGTATTAGGAAATGGTTTTTTGACGCATTTTTTTACAAGATGCTGTTTGTGTCGCGGTTTGTCGCAGTTTTTAATGCCGGTTTTGTCATGTTTTTTTGCTCCAGCACACTGTATGGATCTTGAAATTTCCATTAAAAAAACGATAGAAGTTTTTAATGTAGTTTTTGCAAAAACCGCATCAAAAAACGCATTGCGTTTTTTCTGCCTCCCTTTATTTCAATGGTATTTTCAAAAAACTGCTACCATTGAAATGAATGTGAGGCGCTTTTTGAGGCAGATTCCAGCTCAAATTCAGCCTGCAAAAAACTCTATGTGAACATACCCTTTGAGACCCTGAAAACTTGCTGCTGGGTTTCTTTTCAAAATTTACCTGAATACTTGAGATCCCAGCAGACAATATTTGGTTGTGCTATTTCAGAGTCCCTGGATTGTAGAACATTTACAGTGATTGATAGGAGTCAAAAAGAATTATGTAAAAAAAAACAGCAGAAGACTATGTTATACCTCATTTCTCCTGTGGTGGTGCTACAGGTAACAAACTTTTACTGCTGGGTTTAACTTGAGGTCCAAGAGCCCTTCTAACCCAAAGGAAAAAATTGTAAAACAATCATGAGCATAAGTATTATCTAGCAGCACCTGGAGAGGATTCTATGTAATACTTTGGTTCTCCTGAGGAGGCAGCGCAGGGATTTTGAGCACTTGTTACTAGGTTTCTTACAAATTCTAACTCATCACTTGAGGTCCCAGCAGAGGCACAACCTCTGATCAG
This sequence comes from Leptodactylus fallax, assembly GCA_947044405.1. Lineage (NCBI taxonomy): Eukaryota > Metazoa > Chordata > Amphibia > Anura > Leptodactylidae > Leptodactylus > Leptodactylus fallax. The sequence goes on from CAMRHE010000055.1 coordinate 1,233,309, forward strand.
CTTATTTTAAGGGTGACTTCTAACAAAAGAAGGGGATTGTATAAAGTGGACAATAACGGACAAAAGTCAAAAAGTATTATCTCGCAACAGCAGCCAGAGAAGGCCATAAATTACTGCAGCAAACAGTGAAACCGCTAATTTTATAAGGCTTCATAAAAGTCCACAGTCCTCATAGAGCAAAAATAAATAAGCCGCATTCTTCTTCCAATAAAATGGTTACTGTGGTAATAGGGCTTCCATTGTATTTAGGAATTCCAATAAGACAAATGGCTTTATCTTAAGGAGGCTCAAATTGGCTATTTTGACGTAACATTCAAGGAGTACAAATCATCTTTTTTAAAGTCCGACAATCACCTTGCGTACAAGGACAGATGTTATTTGCTACAGAAGAGACGAAACAAAAATCAGCTTTTTAAAAATGGCCAAGAAGCCGAAAAGAAAATTTCTGCGGCAACAACGTTGTTATGCATCATTTATTAAGAAACTGAATATCTTATAAGGTAATACAAGTGGATGAGATGAGATTTTGCAGTCAGCACTATGCAACGCGTTCGATGTGCGGAGATGGATTTATCACTATATAACTGTATGGCTTTACAATCTTATACTCAAGATGGGATTAGTATGGATAAGAACAGATAAAAATTGTGTAGCCTCAACCGTGCTTAAGCCATAATGATAGTGAGTTCTTTTTAAGTTCTAAAGACCGGGAGTCGAATGTCAGCCTTGGGACTCATAACAAAAGTTCATCCATGTTCTCTTACTCACGTTCACTTATCAACCAAATGAAGATATTTTTCTTCTGACATTCAATGTCACGGCTTCATTACTCCGGAGTCTTCTATCTACAAATACATATAAATATCTTACACATTAAGTCCTCCAGGAAATAACAATGAAAGATGGAATCTGCACATTCTAAATGGGATGTGACTTTTTTCATAGATAAACCTTGAAGACCAAATTTAATAGATCTGTTCTCATCGGTAATGTACGGATCGGTAGACAAGAATTATGAATCAACCTTGGCCTTTTTCTTTCTGTTTATACAGCTCCGGCCATCACTCTGTGAAACGTTCCTCTTAAAGACAGAGCAGATGTGTGGAGGTTATAACAGGTCTTAAATCCTGGAAATTTTTTTTCTTTGATATTATTTGACTTTTTTTATTTTATTTTTTTAATGGAGGTTCATATGTGTTTTCTTTGTCTGGATCTTGTGAGGGACAAGATATTCTTTATACCTTAAATTTCTAAAAAGAAGCAATAAAAGATTCACAAAAAAAATGAAAGATTTTTTCATTTGGTACATTTGGTCGGACCAATTGGAAATACATTTGGGGAGATTTACTAAGAAAAATTTGCTAGAATTTTGAAGTAATTTGCACCCACAAATTGCCTACCATACCTCCCCCACTTAATCAAGTGTTTAAGATACTTTTTAGACACTTTTACAATTTGCACCAAGAATAAAGTTGAAGCTGGACAGAAAGTGGGTATGACTTGTATTGTCGCCAAAATTGTGCCAAATTTTCCTAACAATTAAGTCAACTAATACGAGGTGTAAAGTTAAGGGGTTTTCTGGGAAAAAAAAAGTTTTTTGTTGTTTTTTTTTTTTTAAAAAAGGTCTGTTAGTGCTATTAATGGGTTACTAAATGCTCCTATACACCTTTAGCCATGTTTTGAGTGATTTCTGGGTGTCTCTGGGAGCTCCTGGCACGCTAGCTCCCTTTCCCCCTTCCTCTCTCCCTCTCATACACCCACTCCCTGTCTCTCTAGCTATCCCGTCCACCCCCCGACCCCATTATACTTACGTGACTTCCATCCAGTCTTCCTTCTGCATGACAGCCCCTCTCTTTTTTCTGATTCTGCAGGTGCATGCAGTAGTCCGAGCACTGCTCTGTAGCCGACGATCCACCTCTACTGCGCCTGCACAGTAGAGATGGATTTTCAGCTGCAGAGCACAGAGTAACAATGGGACTATTGCGCACACCGGCAGTCAGAAAAGAGGGAGGAGCAGTCACGAAGAAGGAAGACTGGAAGGAAGTCACGTAAGTACATAATGTAGTGGATGGGGGTGGGGGGGAGTCGTAGTGATGTTCTGTTTCTGGAAGCAGGGAAACTGATCGTCACCGGATAACCAGCAAATGTCCCTGGGGCGTTCTCATGACCTCCCCAGGTATATAGGTCAATATACATTTTTTGATAAATTATGTTATTTAGAAAGTGGGGAGAGGATGTTTAGATTAGTGAAGGAATTTGTTTTTATCCCGGACAACCCCTTTAAACTAGACAGTCTAGTAATGCAACAGCTTTGTCATCTAGGATTAGACAGTATGATAATCTGGTTGTACTGTCTAACTTAAAGACAGTACTAGTAAATCTGCCCCCACTACATTATAGGCATCAGTGATCTGAGGTTAGTGTATATAGTGTACTATATGGCAGGGTTACGGTTTCTTAAATCTGGACAACTAGAGATGTGTGAAATTTCTGTTTTCTGGGCTTTCTTCAAACTTTAAATCCTTTTGATTTACATCAATTCTTTCAGCTAGAGTATAACGTTTTCTATCTGTAGAGGTGAATGTTGCCTTAAGGGGAACCTGTCACCATAAACCATATGTTGTCTCGCCTACAGGCATAAAGGGATGAAACCGATTTCAAGTAAAAAAAAAAAAAATTATTGTAACCACCAGTGTGATGTGGACTTTGTCACAAAACCAGTTTGACCTTTGGCCACTCCTAAGGGCATTGTCTATACAGCCTCCTTGGTATTCACCCTTTAACATCTCTAGAGGGATTTTGATTTTGCTGCAAGGAGACCACCAGGCCAGTACCACTGTAGTGACAATGTTGATGACAGCTGACCAAACAGGTCAGGGACAATAGTGCAGAAAACCAAGGGTTCAGGCAGAACCAGAGTCTGAATACAGACCAAGATCAGGACTTACAGCACATGTACAAGGTCAGTGGACAGGTGCAGTCAGGGTTGGAAAAGCTGGTTTTGTAAACAGGCAGGAGATTAGGGCTAACACCACAGGTTTAATGGTTAGGATCAGACTGAAATTGGCAACTGGTAGTCATAAAATAGTTGCAGATGGCAGGGACAAAGTCAGGAACAAGCTGGATTCTAGCAAGCTAGGAAAGTAAATTGCTCAGGCAGGGTTTGGCAGGTAAAGCAGACTTTTATACTGGCAGAGCTTGGCTTGGAAAAGGATTACATGCACGTGCACCAGCCCTTTAAGTAGCAGAAAGGGACGATGTGGCCTCTGTTTGGGCAGCATCAGCAAGTGTTGTGCATGGCAGCATGGAAAATCAGACAGCATGTAGTGAAGGTAACTTGGCAATCATGCCTGCTGCGAGAGGTAGTACACTGGTCACAGCAAACCACTGGTTCTCAATGGAACTATGTAATAAACTCAACCACAATCTCAATTTACCTAGACCTGGCAATTACACCTAAGTGGCCTCAATGGTGAATTAGGGTCACAATAAAGAAGAATTGGAACTACTAAAGGAATCTTAGAGTTAGAGTTAAAGGGATTGTCTACTTTTATCATTTCTTTTCCTCCTCCAGTGATAAGCTGATCACAGGGGGTCTTCTACTTTCTGCAGTACTCTGTGCAAAATCCAACAGCAACTGTTAAATCTCCCTACAGCACCACTACAGGTGAAATGAAGCATTACACAATTCTTACATATGCAGCCACCTCTACAATCATAACAGCAACCTGGTTCCCGATATAAGTACGGGGACCCGCATCCATAAGTTTGGATATGCCATAAATGTCTCCAATTGGAGTAGCACTATAGCTTAGAATTCAGTAACTGTGTATTTGGAAATAGATGACTCCTTTAAGAACATTGATTGAACGGCAGATAAAATGTAAACCCAAGTGATTTCTTTTTCAATGACTTGAATTCCAAAAATATTAAATCACACAATTTTAAATTAAATGTTAATTCTTCTAAATGATGAAAACGAAATCCAGTTATAAGATTTAAATGGAGCAATATAATCTGCTGCAGCGCCTGCTCCAGTACGCCTCTGGCACCTCTCGCTAATCTTATGGGGGTATAGCTTAATGTATTGGCAGGAACAGCTTATCAAATTTTACATTGATCAGATGGTAAAAGTCAATTCGGTATGCTCCATCTAGGCTGTGTTAGCTAACAATTTCCTCTGTTTGCTGATGGTTATCCGCTTCATTTCACACACACTCCAATTCAACAGTCTCTCTTCCTAAGTAAGTCAATATACTACCTTGCACACAAGGAAAGGGGCCTGTGCTTGCTGAATGGCCAGAGATCTGTAGTTTTTATTTCGCTTACCCTATATAATGTCCCAAGAGAACGTTGTACAAAGGTAGCGTAGCTACATCTAGAATCTGTAAATGTTAAATGGAAATTTGATATTTGTTACTTTTATTGCTGAAAAATAATAGACAAAAACCTGATCATTTAGGGCCATGTTCACACTGCCCTTTCTAGATTCAGTTCAGTGGTACCTTAATATCTAAAGGAGTTTTCCAGGCTAAATAACTGATGACTTATCCTTACGATAGGTCCAACGAGCTCAGCGCCATGCATTCTTACAGCAGCTGTCCTTGATACCGAAGCTCATCTCATTCACTTGAATGGGACCGAGTAGAATTTGGCCAATTGGTTTGTAATAAACTGAATTGGACCTGAATATTTTAAAAGTTTCAGGTTTGTCCTGAACCTAAAACTTTGGTGGGTAGCTATCTATAGTTGCAAACACTTATGCAGTAGCGTAGTCAGGAACAGAGGCAAGGGTCATCAGCAGAACAGCAGTCAGAATACGACAAGCTATAAGACAAGAAAGAACCGAAGTCAGGAATGATGGAAAGTGTGAAGGCCAGGAGTAGAACAACAGGCACCAGGTAAACAAACCCAAGGGCTTGAGCAATATACATGAACAAGGTTGAGGTCACAATTTTGGTCAATCAGGAGTCAGAATTTTAATTAAAAGATATGACAAAGGGAAAGACCTACAAACAGCAAGCAAGGAATCCGATGAAAGGTACACAGTTATATAGTAAATGAGGTTGGATGAAGACACCAGTCCATCAAGTCCAACCTATAACCCTACAGTCATGGCCAAAAGTTTTGAGAATGATACAAATATTAATTTTTACAAAGTCTACTGCTTCAGTTTTTCTAATGGCAATTTGCATATACTCCAGAATGTTATAAAGAGTGATCAGCTTAACAGCAATTACTTGCAAAGTCAATATTTGCCTAGAAAATGAACTTTATCCCCCAAAACACATTTCAACATCATTGCAGCCCTGCCTTAAAAGGACCACCTAACATCGTTTCAGTGATTGCTCCATTAACACAGGTGTGGGTGTTGATGAGGACAGGGCTGGAGATCAATCTGTCATGATTAAGTAAGAATGACACCACTGGACACTTTAAAAGGAGGCTGGTGCTTGCCATCATTGTTTCTCTTCTGTTAACCATGGTTATCTCTAAAGAAACACGTGCAGTCATCATTGCACTGCACAAAAATGGCCTAACTGGGAAGAGTATTGCAGCTAGAAAGATTGCACCTCAGTCAACCATCTATCGCATCATCAAGAACTTCAAGGAGAGAGGTTCCATTGGTGCCAAAAAGGCTCCAGGGCGCCCAAGAAAGACCAGCAAGCGGCAGGACCGTCTCTTAAAAGTGTTTCAGCTGCGGGATGGGGCTACCAGCTTTGCAGAGCTTGCTGAGGAATGGCAGCAGGCAGGTGTGAGTGCATCTGCACGCACTGTGAGGCGGAGACTCTTGGAGCAAGGCCTGGTCTCAAGGAGGGCAGCAAAGAAGCCACTTCTCTCCAGAAAAAACATCAGGGACAGACTGATATTCTGCAAAAGGTACAGGGAGTGGACTGCTGAGGACTGGGGTAAAGTCATTTTCTCTGATGAATCCCCTTTTCGATTGTTTGGAACATCTGGAAAACAGCTTATTCGGAGAAGAAGAGGTGAGCGCTACCACCAGTCTTGTCTCATGCCAACTGTAAAGCATCCTGAAACCATTCATCTGTGGGGTTGCTTCTCAGCCAAGGGAATCGGCTCTCTCACAGTCTTGCCTAAAAACACAGCCATGAATAAAGAATGGTACCAGAATGTCCTCCAAGAGCAACTTCTCCCAACCGTCCAAGAGCAGTTTGGCGCTCAACAATGCCTTTTCCAGCATGATGGAGCACCTTGCCATAAAGCAAAGGTGATAACTAAATGGCTCAGGGAACAAAACAGAGATTTTGGGTCCATGGCCTGGAAACTCCCCAGATCTTAATCCCATTGAGAACTTGTGGTCAATCATCATGAGACGGGTGGACAAACAAAAACCAACAAATTCAGACAAAATTAAAGCATTGATTCTGCAAGAATGGACTGCTATCAGTCAGGATTTAGTCCAGAAGTTGATTGAGAGCATGCCAGGGAGAATTGCAGAGGTCCTGAAGAAGAAGGGTCAACACTGCAAATATTGACTCGCTGCATTAACTCATTCTAACTGTCAATATAAGCTTCTGTTACTCATAATATGAATGCAATTCTATTTCTGTATGTGATAAAAACATCTGACAAACACACATAAAAACCAGAGGGCAGCAGATCATGTGAAAATAGAATATTTGTGTCATTCTCAAAACTTTTGGCCATGACTGTACAGTGTTCATCCAGAGGAAGGCAAAAAACTCCATGAGGCTTATGCCAAGTGCCCATGTCAGGGGAAAAAAAAAAATTCCTTCCCGACTCCAATATGGCAATCAGTATTAAACCCTGGATCAAATTGTCCTTAACAAAATCTAAAACCCATAATATATTTCTGTTCCAGAAAGACATCCAAGCCCTCTTTGAGTAGCAATGCTATTAAAAATCTGGATGGAACACTATAGAAATTAATTGCAGAAAATATCACAGGAGGTCCCAAAAATCAAAGAAAGAAAATGCCCTAAAAATATACCATCAGAAATTAAAAAATATATTTTTGTACATCTTTTATAATTTGCAAAGGTGAAAAGGTAATGCATTCCCCATATGAGAGAAATCACTGATCTAAAGTGTAAAAACCATAAGAAAAATATGCAATTGTTTGTAGAGTTTTGCTCCAGATAAGATGTGGTTTCTCAGCACTACTCAGATCATATAAATATTCTGAAAATTGCTGCGCTAAGGGTCACCTCCATATGCTCAGTGTCATAAAACAGCAAGAAACAATAGTCTGTTCAGGTCCTCATTGATATTTCACAGCATACAACCGGCACCATAAAATCTCTGCCTATTTTTAATCAAGATTCCAACTTGAAAGACCTTAGGGCACGCTATCTATATTTTCACTTTTTTCAAGCAAAAATGGACCTCTGCTGTGCACACTGATACAATAGCCTTCTATCTCCTCTGGTTAAAATCCAACTATTAGAAGTTATTTTCTCAGTCTAAAACTTACAAGAAAGTTCTATATGGAGGACAACCTCAAGGCATTTTTTCTTATGTGGTCTATGATATGTACATAGACCTACAGTTATCACCCACTTCTGCTCTCCTGGTGCTCATCTATCATAAATCCATTGTATGCATTACAATAAAATGTAAAATGTAAAACTATTATTCCGGTTGTCAGATACTTTGTGCATGATGGGTGCTATACCACTGCTTTCTATGGTCTCCTGTATGCCAGACAACCCTTCCTTTGTCAGCCTCAAAGACCAAACTGTTCATAGATTTGACAATTTCTCCTCCATCCACCTGTGTTCCAGGCCTTCCTTTGTCAACTCCTGTATACATCATACCACCTTCTTACTAGCCAATGTGCCAGACCGCTCCATCTCCAGACTTACCAATGTGCCATACCACTCCTATGACCACTCTTCTGTCAATCCAACAACTTCTCCTACTACCTTTAAAAGCAACCTGTCAGGTCATTTTAGGAACCCCAACCCCCTCCAGCAGCTATAGCATCTAGCATAGAATCATGTCCCTGAGTCACAAAACTGATGCCAAAACCCAAAGTTATTACCTTTTAAGAAGTCATCTTGGCTTATGCAAATGGTCATGATGGGAGACACTTCTACTTTCCTAGTCACAGTCCTGGGCAGTTATTCTGCACTATATCATGCCGACAAGATGCGACTGACAAGCTTCCTCTGGCAGCTGAGCCCCATCCTCTCTCCCAAAGTGCATCTGAAATCCCACCCAGATGTCAGCCTGTCTCTGCCTGCTATGTATTCCAATACCATGTGGCATATGCGCACAAACAGGATTTTAGGTGCACTTCAGGATAGAGGAAGGGGCACAGCTGCCGGAGGCAACTTGTCCATCATGCTTTATATGCATGTTATAATGCAGACTAACTGCCCAAGAAAGTGTCTAGGAAAGCAGAAGTGCCATCCACAATGACTAGCTGAGGCTCATTTGCATAAAATGAGAGGACGACTTAAAAAATACAAATTTTGGGTTCTGGAATCAGTTTTATGACTCAGGGATATGACTAATGTTCTGCATTAGATGCAATAGCTACTGTTGATGGTCGGTGTCCAAAAATGACCTGACAAGGTCCCTTTAAGCCAAGCCACTTCTTTCCAAGATTTTCTGTATGTTTTTTCCTGTTTTGTGGATCTTTACCAAGTTATAGTTGAGCAGCATCTATCACAAGTAGCAGTAGTCTAAGATTAGGTTTATACGGAGGAATTTGGAGAGGAATTTGAGGCGATCTTAAGATTCCTCTCCAAATTCCAGCCCTGTGGAACAATGGGGTTAATCAGCACAAGCCTCGTGCTTTGGGTTCTGTGGCCGAATTAGTAAAAGTCTCTATCACTGCCGCCCTTTGAGAATACTGGGAGGGAGATATCGACTGAAATTTGGAGTTGAAATTTCAATCTGCCTCAAAATCAGCTCCAAATTCCTCCATGTTAACCAGCCCTAATAGAGAGATTCTGAACAGGATTATAACTAAGTCTCTCTCTCTGCTTGGTGTAAAGAGTGTTTTCATGGTCCAAATTTTCTGCTAACAGTCTCCGTACCGAAATGAATAACAGTCTCTTAATCTTAACACTGGGGCAATTCATTGCTCCAAAATTCAGGTGTAAAAAAGGTCACAAAGTGGGTGGGAAAGTGGTTGTGGTTAGTTTCTGTCTGCAAATGCAACTAGAAAGTTGCAAAAATTGTCTCAATATCACTCCAGTAAGGAGGAGGCTTGGACGGTGGAGTAACATCTCAGGACAGAAATATTAGATGCAACAAAAATATCAAACATGTTAAATTTGGCACAAATTACAACGTAGAATCCAACAAATCTGACATATTTTTTCCTCGAAATCTTTTCAGCAGTTTGCAAAAATCTAAATTGCAGCTTTACAAAATCTCTATAATGACCCCTTGGGGAAAAATAAACTGTGCTGTTTTAGGCAATTTTTGGGCATTTTCAATTATTGAAATTCAAAATTAGATTGTTTTCTTGGAAATAAGAATTAACTGCCCCATGAAGTCTCATACTTCTCCACTTTGGCATAAGAGCGGGTTCCCTGCTATTCTCGATTCTAAATTCATGATGAGACTCTAGCTCCAAATATCTCATCAGGGAATACTTTAAGGACGAATCTTACTCTTATTGTTCCTGCTTTTGACCAAATCTGGCCAATTTAAATGAAATTGCTTTGCTGTACTTTCAGTCACAAACTCCGACCTACGCAACGTACCATCTGAAAGACTAAAGTTACCACCGCCTGACATCCACAAATGCAATGTAAAAACAAGCTGAGCAGAAATGAGTAGTTTTGGTTTTATCTTTTGTTTAATGGAATCCAAAGAATAAAAATTAGCATATATAGAATAGCTGCAGGTAGACTCTCAATGGAGCCGCATATTTATGTACTGAAACAAAAGTCTGAGTGGAGTTTCTTTTTTATAGGGAGAACATTCTGGGGTCTTTGCAGCATAGAGAATGTGCCTCTTAGGTCTTGAATAACGTATATGCAGTTGACCATGTATTTTAATGTAACGTTCTATCCACCATAAGCCTCAGAATGGTAAAACAAGCTCCTCGGCATCAAAGCTTTATCGTGTATGTGAGTCTAGAGGAGTCCTTCAGACATGGCTAATATTGTACAGTATTTGTTCACATTTGGAATCTTTAAAGGAATAGTTCAGAATTTTTTTTTTTTCCTTCTTCAACTACACAATTTTTGAACTCTTGAACAGTTGGAATTCCCTGTGGAAAATTCCATACCCCAGTGGGGTAAAAGATGAAATATTTACAATCTCTTAGATTCTCAGTTTTGTCCTACACCAACCTAGTTGGTGACCTACACAGTCCACTTCAACTACAGAGACTGGGGGATCCCAGTCCAACCATGTGACTATTGACCTTGTCAGATATGAGACCAGTTCCTTGCTGCCCTGATGTGCGGAGTCTGTGTGGACTGGAGAAAGTAATATGTCCTGTAAGGAAGGTGAGTAACCCCGTTAGGATTCAGATGCAAGGCCACAATAACAACGTTGGTAAAGAACAGGCTTTAGGAGAGCAGCAACAGAAATGGGCTGACAACTGCGAGCAGTTGAATATGCTACCTAAACACAACACACCACTGCAAGCCAAGAACGGCCCCCCAAACGCCTGCACCAGAGCTCCTTGCAAGAAGAGATGTACTTTGGCTGAATTTGGAGACCAGAATTGTCACCAAAACAGAAAAGTGTATTACAAATAGATGCACTGTAACAGAAACCAAACACCAAATCCACAAACTACTCACAGGAGCAGAGATTACAGAATAGTCATCAAATTACAAGTCAGCAGCTGAAAAGGGCAATGAGGAACCAAATCGTGAGACGAAGTCAAGTCCTGTAAACAAGCCAAAAGTCAAATCCTATTAGGAACACCAAAACCAAAATCGGTAGACAGAGTGGAATCCAAAAACGTAGCCAGAGGTCATTATAGGAGTAGTCAATACAAAGTCAGGAGCAAACTGAAGTAGCAAAGCAGCAGATAGCAAACAGAGCTAATAGCAGCAGAGGAGACCTATAGAAGCACACGCCCTCCTGACTCATGTGCGGACTAACTGGACCAAGCCAGGAAGCCTCTGAACTGCAAAAGCTTCCCAGGTTGTCCAGGTAATGTTAAAGGTGCAGCAGCCAGATAGAGAATCCTGACACCCCCATGGATAACTCAAGGAGAAAGAAAGAGTGCATTGTGACCAGTCAGCCTGAAAACCTAAGAGGCCACTGAACCACATTCCTATGGACCTGCAGGCTCCGACTGTAATGTCTGCGGCTCTGTGCTCATTTCGCTTCCCTGCCGCAGATATCATCAGCCGAATAGCTTCCGTGCTCCACTATCGTATTCAACCTCTGTGTCCTAAGGACACAGAGAGGTGAAATCAATGCCTGCTGACCAAAACAGCGGGACTGTCCTGTTTGATCCAGGGAGGCTGAGGAGGCTCCTGCAACCATAGGGCCTGGTGCAGCGACATCATTGGACCTAAGGTTAAAGCAGCCCTGTTTACAGTAATAACGGTGAGACTATGAAACTCACCGCCACATGATGTGGTGATGTCTGATAACTTTAACATGTTCAAAAGGAGCCTGGACAACCTTCTTGAACGTAAGAAAAGTTCCCATAACCTACCAGAGTTTCTGGGGTAGGATATTGATCCAGGGATTTATTTGGAGTTGGGAAGGAATATTTTCCTCTGTTGGGGCAATTGTCATCAGCCTCATGGGTTTTCTTGCCTCTCTCTGGGTAAACATGGTAGGTTAACTCTAGGTTCACACCTGCACTTGGGTTTCCATTCTTTGGGTCCACTTGGGGACCTAAAGAGCCGAAACCCAATCTGCTTAAAAAGTGGTTACCCGCAGAAACCCGCAGACCCCATAGACTATAATGGGGTCCACCGAGTTTCCATCCGAAAAATGCAGAGAAAAGTCCTGCTTGTATTTTTCAAGCGGAATCAGGGACGGAATCCCCGAACAGAAACCAAGCACTGGTGTGAACCTAGCCTTATAGGTTGGACTTGATAGACTTGTGTGTTTATCTAGTATGCTAAATATGCTGCCTGTAAACATAACCTTAATTGATCTTTACTTACATAATCCCGGAGAATCACTTCCATACCTGTAAGTGCTGCTTTTAGCTGGCGAGGAATGGACGTTGAAAATGTTTACATGCTTACAGATCTGATTGACATGAATTATGAATTATTTACTTAGGTTGGCTTTCATAGCTTAGCGAACCTGACCGGCTATACTATATGTATAATTAAATCGCTTCTCCATTATTTACTTAGAGCTCAATAATTCCATTCAATACCTTCCTTCGGCAGTAACGTTGCTCTTCAAAAAGATTAAATGATGCTGTTTACAATAATTAGAAGAGATCAATCAGGTATCTTTTTTTTTGGCATTAGATTTCATTTTATAATTAGTAATTACGCCCTCACAAGCGGTAAACTTCACATATCACATTTACAATTGTATAAACCATGCCTGAATGAATCCAACATTAGAGTGTTCGCTTAATGGGAAATGTTGAAGTTAAATGATCCTTTTTGTTTTTTTTACCTTCAGGCCATGTAAGCTTTCAGTGAATTTCTGCTTCTTTTTGTCATGTTTTTAGATGCAAAATTATGTTCTGATAAATTTCTTACAACTGACGCCAGATTCGCACCTGCGGAACCCAACGGAAAAACGGAACCCGCAGAAACTATAGAATACACTATAATGGAGGCCGCCGGGTTTCCACCCGAAAAAATGCTTAGAGAAAAGTTCTGCTTACAGGGCCCAAGGGAGGTAAAAAAAAATTAAACATTTATACTCCCCTTCCCTCACCTCTTTTGGGCATCCTCACAGTTTTGGCGCTCTCCTGATGACATCATGAGCCCCAAGCACATGACATCACTGAGGAGACCGAGAGTGAACACCAGACACCGCGGTGAGGGCCAAAAGAGGTGAGGGAAGGTGAGTATAAATTGTTTTTAATTTTTTGCACCTCCCCTGGGCCTCCACCTATTCTCTGGGGTCTGAAGAGACCCCAGAATATAATAATTTCACTTTTGGTTCTATCCAAACTTGTACGACCCAACGCGAAGCAAATCTTGATTTGGCTATGTCTATTCGCAAAACACTGCTCAATCTTTTTCCGACTGAAAGTGGTGATCATGTCACAGTCGCAATGCAACTCCATTGAAGGAGTCTCAGGAGAAGTCTTTGATCTTTGGACGCCCAACAGGAGTCATGGCCAAAGTTGCTATGTAGCCCTAGCCTTAGCCAACAGCATAGGGGCTTGGTTTTTATGCCATGCATTTTCCACAATTGATCCCAATGACACTTACTGCATATTTTTGGATGCTCAGAAGATTTAGCTCGATCTTCAGTAGTGGGAAAATTCCTTTAAGCTTTATTTACATAAAACCAGAAACTCCTTTAAATTTTAATGGCGCTAGAGGTGAGATTTGCTTCCATATAGAAGTGCTTGCTCTTCGGGGAAATGAAAGATAAGTGCTGCTCTTCAGTTACTACTAGCTCATATACAAAGCTCATCTTTAGCTCTTAGCAGTAGGAATAATTTCATCTTTCGTGTTTCTCGCGTCTAGGCTTCCCCTTCCTCTGCGGTCTATAGAGATTCTACAATTCTATTTACAATATACTTGCCTTGCTGAATTGCTGGAATGAGAGGGCGGACGATGTTAAACTCGTTTTGCTTGCTTTTATTGGTATTGCAATGTCACTTCCGTAACCTTCAGATTCCGGAGACGATATCGCATTTCTCTCATAATAAAACTTATTTAATGTTGGAGTTGGAAAACAAATTGCGGTGATTGTGAAGGTTTCTTTTTTTTCCGGTATTTTCCACACATTTGCGTCCCCTTTGGGATTGAGCATGTAATGAAAAGAAGATCTCTCAAGCTTGCCAGAGCTTTTAATAGAGCTCGACTGTCACATCACATTAACATAAATGCACGGAAATTAATTTAATGAGCAGGAAATCAATAGATAAAATACGTGCGGAGTAAAGCGACGCCTGATCGGGTAAATATTGTTCCTGTATATGATCGGAGCACATTTTCTTACATTATACCTTAAGTTTATGCATATACTATATTGGGTTATTCACCATCTGTTTAGTTTTTACAAAAAATGTCTCTCCTCGATTGCAGTAAGTGCTGCACATTAGGAGACTATATAGAAATTCTGATCCTCTCCTTGCCCCCCTTCCCCCGCCAAAAATGTCCTCACTTAATATATTACAGTCTAAGACTGGCCATATCCATTAGATGGCTTTCGGTTGAGTGCCCATTGGAACAACAGTTGTCTCTATGAATCCCCAAACACATGCAACACTGGGCTGGTTTGAGCATGCTTGAGTTCTCGATGGAGAGGAAAATAGGTGGTTTGTAGAAAGAGGAGAATGCGCTGATAGTTATTTCCTTGACAGGGGTTTTCCAGGCTTATCAGCTGATGACCTATGCTTTAGGATAGGTCACCTGTTTTAGAATAGTAGAGGTCCAACACCAGGGATTTCCCCCCACCCCCGACACAGTTACACCTCATGTATGCCGCTTCCACAGGCCATTTGACGTCACACTACCTATTTGTAGCTCAGTTCCATGGGACTGGGCTGTGATACCAAGCACAGCCACTAAAATGGCCATATGCTTGGGTTTGTGCGAAGAGGCTGTATTGTTCTTCCGAATGTTACCGTCCCTTCAAACAGCTGATCAGCCTAGGCTGAACCCCCGACGATCTTCAATAAATGACATATTGTCATAGGTCATCAATTGTCCCTTTAAGAAAAAAAAGTATTAGGTATGTTGAAATCCAACATGCTTGATATCTCCTTCTTCTGACATCTGCCATAAGGGGAAAGAGTCTTGAAACCCAGTACACATTAGATGGTCAGCTGGTGAAACCAAAATCAGCAGGTTCAGTCGACATTGATATCTGTAGAGTCAACTTAAAACTCCATCTCCAGAGATGGCTATTATTCTTTAGCCCCATAGCACAGGATGTACGAATGTATACTGAACTGTGCAGCCACTCACCAGGTGCAGCATTTACTTAAAGGGGTTGTCCAGGATAATTTAAAAAAAAATTAGGCAGGGAAAGGTGAAAAAAAAAAAAAAAGAAGAACACACTCACCTGTCCCTGATGCTCCGTTGTTTTCTTCCAGCAGAAGTCCCTGCTGCATGTGACCACTGAAGCCAATCAGCGGCCTAAGGAAATGGAAACAAGACGTTATAGTGCGGCGGGGATTTCCAGCAAAAGACAACAATAGAGCAGCAGGACCGGACCGCAGGAATGAGCACCGGGAACAGGCGAGTATTTTTTATTGTTTTTTTTTTCATCTTCCTCAGCCTAATATGATTTTTTTTTTTTTTTTTTTTATCCAGGACTACCTCTTTTTTATGCTGGATCACCTCTTGTGACTAGAGGTGATCGAACCAGTTTGGATTGAACCGGATTCAACCTGAATTTTCCAAACCTGAAACTTTTGGGGGTCGTCACCCAGAAATCATTATTACTGTTGGATCTTTTCAGACCCCAGAGTATAATAAGCAGAGGCCCAAGGGAAGTGAGTAAACTTAAAACACTTTCACTAACCTTGCCTCATCTCTCCTGGGCTCCCTCAGGGTTGCTGGATAACATAACAGGCCCCAGGGGACCAATGAGGTCGGTAATTGGGCTCCAACAGTAACATACGGCTGATGACATCATGACACTTGAGTTAAAGCGTCATGACGCTGACATGCCCAAGTGACCTCTGAGGCCCAGTCACAGGTCTCAGGGTGTGTGACATCAGACAAGAGGGCAGAAAAAGCCAAAAGAAGACCCAAAGAGGGAAGCAATCATTGTGAGGGAGCCCAGGAGAGGAGAGGGTAGGTGAGTATAAGTTTATCATGTTCTGCACCTACCCTGGACCTCCACTACTTATACTTTTCAGTCTGAAGAGACCTCAGAGTATAATAATAGCACGTATGGATCATGCCAAATAAGATTGGTCCAAAACAGAACATGCAAACCCACAAATTCTCGATGAAACGAATCTCGTGAAGTGCCAAGTATTGCTATTTAGACAATGGAAGCATTTACTTGGCCAATATACTTGAGCACAATCTTTTAGGAGGCTGATATTATGGTAATGTGCTCACTACATCACAGTACACCATACGGGAAGGCGGCAACAGAAGGCGCCACATAGGGCACCATCCAACATAAGCCGAACCTTGCTAGTTACTGTAAGTCTGGGGAATGATATGTGCTAGAAGTCTGGTTTCGATTATTTTCAGTACATTTAACAAGTTACTTTTCCATTATTACTTATTTAACACACAATTTGATCTGCAGGGAGAAAAGCTGAGTTTGATGAATGTTAACACAGTGTCAGTAACCTGCCTTCACGCCTACATTGTGTTCATCATTAACATACGAGTCTGCTAGGACTGACGGGAAGAAAGTGGATGCGTTCTGCGCGGCTCTCCGGAGAGGTCATGCAGCCTCGTGGGTTATGTGACAAATTTACCAGGCTTAAAATAACTCATTCACAGCACAGATATACAGTAGAATATAAAGCAGAGCGTTGTCATTTGTCTCGGCTGTCTGGTAGATACTGTCATTGGCACATTGTAGGATGTCTCAGCTTTAAAGCGCTAGCCTTCTGATCATATAGAATCAGAAGACCCTGCAAAGGTCATGTGTAAGGAGCGTTCTATGGATCTAGGAGGAAAACAGATGGCTTCATCCATATTCATTAAGATGTCTTCGGCTTCATGAAGTTACAATATACATCTAAACCTCATAGGTATGTGCAGGTGCATCTCAATAAACTAGAATATCTTTGAAACGTTTATTTCTTTCAGTAATTAAATTTAAAAAAGTGACCTCCTATATTTTCTAGATTCTTTACACAGAGAGTCTTCTATTTCAAGTGTTTTATTTCTGTAAATGTTGATTATGGATTACAGGTAATGAAAACCAAAATCTAAGAAAATTTGAATATTGTAAAAAGTTCAGTATTGTAAATTCAGTGTCACCTGCCAAGGTTTCCTAAGCCTTTACATGGTCCCTCAGTCTGGTTCAGTAGGACACACAATCATGGAAGACGCTGATTATGAATTGTATTACTGAATTACTGAAATGAATTAACGTTTCAAAAATTCTAATATATTGAGATGTACCTGTAGCTATAGAGAGGAGTTGTGTAGTGCTGACAGCTTGTGACTGCCACTGACGGTCACACCTTCCAGCTCCTCTACCTCTCTGCTTGCCGCTACTCTGCCCTCCATGCTTACTTTCTGCTTTTGCTTCCCAGTCCTGTTGTGTGTTTATAGGGCACGCACGCCCATTGTCTCAGCCTCCTAAGGACCATTCACACAGAGGAATTTGCAGCTGATTTTGAGACGGATTTTGACTCCTGTTATTTTCAATGAGAGGCAGTGACAGACACTTTTTCCTTTTCGGGATGCTGAAAAAAAAAACAATGCAACAGGCATGGAGAATCTGGTCAGCACTGCCAAACAATATGGACAAGAAATGCAGGTGCACGCTACTGAGGCTGCAATACAATGTCAAAGACAAAAAGTTGCAACAGCACCAAGAGCATTACTGCAAATACCTACTGTATATACGGATACATGACAATGAGGTTCTTAGTGCTTTTACATTTTGATCAAACTGTAATGGTAAGCCCATCTGCCCCATCAAGACGACCCGACATGAAAATTTTTCATCTCCTCTTAGGGCTTTGGTCTTCCATGAATTTTGGGCAAATGTGTTTTTTTTAGCCATATCATGCCCTGCATACACCACATACAACCACCTCTCTCTCCGGACCTGCAGCCTCTGAATGAATAGGGGAGTTTAGTTCACCCATATTATGCCTTTGGACAGATGGGTGGCATGCACAAACCAAAATGGAGTTCAGCCATACCCACCTAACAGGTCGCCTTGACAGGGCCGGTGGACTCACACTTACTGTTTGGTCAAAATGTAAGTACCAAGAACCTCAAGTATCCTTATGTACAGTAGGTATTTGCAGTAATGCTCTTGGTGCTAGCAGAGGGCTGTTGCAACTTTTTGTTTTTGCTGGAAAAAGAAGTGTCCTGCTCAATGTTCCCATAGAATGTGTGGCTGATCAGCTGTATCCACAGTGCAAGACGCTCTGCAAATTAGCCCCATTGTTTATGAGGCTAATCAGTGAGTAAACCGGTACAAAAAGCCGAAGCCTCAGCTATATCACCATTTCCAGGACTCCAAATACTGATGGAACTTCGATTCCTCCCTTCTTCATTCATTCCATTTTATTATTTGGCAACAATAAACTATTAAAGCATGCTTTGCAACATTTTTTCCACGCCTGCTTAAAACACAGCACTGTGCATGTACCGTGACATTTCTCTTCTGAATTTTCACTGTATCAAACCAAACACAAATCACACACACTTGAAACATGGATGTCTAGGAGAGAAAAGTGTGTAAAATGCAATGAGACACTCCGAAGTAAGGTCGTGTCACATCTCTATTCTAGTAGCTTTAATATTGCCAAGCGCTAGACAGTCTATGGACACATTACAAACAATTTACATAGAAATGTAAGTGCTTTTTCATGCATATATTTGCATTTTGGTTGAGCGGTTTGAGCAAAGATATTCAATTAAGAATTTAATTTCTATTTATATGCAAATCATTCTGTTGTACACATGGATGACTTTACAATTAATGAAACACCACATAAAGCGCCATATAGTTGTCTTGTTGCCTTTTTATTGATGTCAACACATTCTGATTTGTCTTTGTCTGTGATTAACCAATTAAATTCATTTTCTTAAATAGCTTCTCGTTCCCCATATTTACAGACTGATTACAGAATACTGATAGAGCACTTTGTCGGGAAATAAAACAAAACAATCCTCTTAAAAGGAAATTCTGAAAGAACCGTAATGAAGGATTTTAGGGAAAATTTGCAATGAATAATAACTTTATTATCCTGCCGAAAATTCTTTTAAAGAAACGTCCACAGATACAGCAGTATTGGAACTGACTTATATAGATACATTAACCATTGCTATGGAAACCATGTGCAATAAGCTCCTAAGTTCTACCTAGTAGTGGACCAAACAGAATGTTCTCTTATTAGTCTCTGTTCACACATCTGCCATTCTTAATTTTTTTCAGTTACATCATAGAAACAAAACCAAAGTAAAATAATGCTAATGGATATTAGTGGCTTGATTTATGTGACAAATTTATTGTGCAATAAATACTGTATTTTGCTTTAAGGTTTTATTTATATTATTTTTAAGCCAGTGCAGAAAAAGTACTGCAACATGGAAACAGTCAACAAGTGCCCTTTTATTTTTTGATGAGCTTTGCATAGAAATAAATGTTTTCTCTTCACACATGAAGTTTTGGTGATTGTAATAAAAAGTTAACATGTCTGTGTACAAGTGGCCACAAACAATAGAATTTGACCCAAATACAGAGCTTAGGGAGTATTTCTCTAACAAATGAAAAAGTGTTAAGTTTTTCTCTTTTATTGTATAACTTTTTGGATTTTTGTATGTCATTTTGTTTTCTCTTTTCTAATTTTTGTATGCTTTTGTATTAAAGCTTTAAACTTTAATAAGTTTGATCTTGTATGCTCTAAAATAATCCATATCCTTTTATAGCGTGTGTAACCCTCTGACTGCTTAAGAACAGAGTGCAAGTGTTGGGTTACCTACAAAGCCCCCAAATTTGATAAGTGATGGCAGTGAATATCTTGGGTACCTGAACTGTGTTAAGGTGAGATTTATGATCATTGTACAGCCTGAGAGGAAGGTAAGTATAAGATTGAGTGAGTGGAAATAGATTAAATGTTTCTCATTTCCGTCTGCATATGATGTCAGGGAAAAGAAGGATTAGACAAGCTGAACTTCAACACCTGATCCTTTTGTACACAGAGGACATAAACCACTATTGAGTGTCTGCTTGTTTATTACTCCCCACTCCCATTTTAACACATGCACACTTGTCCAAACTGAGCATACATGTTCATGGTAAAGTTAATAGGAATAGCTTCTGGGCATCCAACCTGTAACTTTTATTGGATCCTTGTTTTCCTAGCCACATTGTTTGATACCTTTATAATTGGGACTAATTTTACAAGTGCCCACATGTTCCAAAACCCGATTTGGGCACAGTCTATTAGGCGCTTTTGAAAACTTTCTATGCTATTGAAGAGGAGCCGTCAGTTCTGTAAAGCCCAAGACATACATCATCTGATAGTCGCTGTCACCCTGGGCATTTTGGTGCTTTGCTTATCTAATTCTATTCAGCTATTCCAAAGATATAAGCTCTTTGAATGCTAATACAAATTATGGTCTACTAGTCAAGTGGGCAGTAGCACTGTTTATCATACAGCACAGAGACCCCACCCCCAAGAGAAACCACAGTGTTACTACCCACTTGGCTAATAGACCCTAATTTACAGCAACACTAAAAAGGCTTATATCTTTGGAATGGCTGAACAGATTTCGATAAAACCTCACAATGCTCGGGGTGACAGCACTGATCAGATGAGGTATGTCATTGGACTTTTCAGACCTGGTGACAGGTCATCTTTAAGTAAAAAAAAATAAATAGATTTACACATTTCCCTGTAGTTTTGCAATTACTGTACTATCATTATAGTATCTAAGGGGTTTGTATTCAGAGCGTAAACTTTAAACCCAACAAATGTCGAACATGACATACGAAGATCCACACATATGCTCTTCAGCTAAGGAGAAAGCCTTCACTTGCATAAACTTCCAAAATTATCGATTGCTTGACCTTTCCCAATGACTGGCAGGCATTAAAATACACTTAGTCTGCACTTACGCGTTTCGTGGCTCCATCAATTATATTTGTTTGGGTTTTTTTTTTCCTTGCTTGAACACAGTTTTGTTAGATGAATGCCAATTAAAATGGAGCCACTTCAATTGATTAAAGGAGTTATATGATAAGTGAGGCCAAAGAGCCCGAGATAATGCCAGCTAAATCCCCATGAAAGATTAAAGCAGACATTAAAGCAGCATTTATTATCCTTGTGATATTTTCATAGGAATATAAGTAGCATGTAGAGTTTGGTTTAGAAATCACCTTGCTATTCACTTAGGATATCAGAGCTGCCAGATTGAAATCCCCTCCTGAATCCCATCTCTAGTAGAATGTACAAATAGGGACATGGGAAGAGACGGATGAGGGACTCCGAAAATAAATGTCTTGATTTGTTATGACAATCTGTTCTAGGCTATGGTGGGATAAGATATAGATCAAATATAAAAGGGGCTAACAGTCTTAAAGGGAACCTGACATGTTAAACATTATGTTTGATCTGCGAAGAGCAGGCTATACTGATATAACAGGATATACTGAGTAGATTGATACATAGAGATGTGGGAAAACATTGACTAGAACATGTCATCTATTCACATCAATTCATCCTCAGTTTTGACTTAGGTGACACATTTAGACCCCATTCACATGCCTCAGTGTGCATCCGAGTTGGGGCCGATTTTTCAGCGGAGTGCTCTTGGATGACACTCAGTCTCATCCGAGGGCATTCCTGATGCATTTACCTCTATGGGGACTTCCGATCCATTCCATTCCAATGAAATAGGACCTGATCTAATGTATTTTCATTGGAACAGAAGATCCATCCGACACCCCCTCGGATGGCACACTTAGACATTTGCATAGAGCCTTATGCAAGGAAGGCTTAAGATAGTGGATTAGGACCGCCCACTTGACTACTAAACCCAGAACAGCTAGAATTCAAATTTTACTACTGATACTTGCACAAAACAATGTATCTGCTCAGCTCCGCCTGCTCTATAACATGCTGCCTGCAGATTGGACGGTATGTCTAGGGTCATAATAATAGTCATAATATATTGTGAGATACTGGATGCAGCAAGTGCTCTAAAGAAATACCGATGTGGATGTGCAATGTCCTGGGACTTAGCATTGTGGAGATGATACAAAATAGTGGCCATCATGGTGACTTTGTCACCAAATCCTCTTATGGGCCCTGAGGCAGTGCGGTGTGTCTGGGGGATCCACTTAAGGGATTCCTCAGGGTACTTTCACCTGTGTGGTGTTGTGTCAGGGCAAGCGGTATCCATAATTGGCTACTTTACATACACAAACAAGAGTAATATCTGCTCTGACCCTTTCAACCAAGGTGATCGGCAGAAACCCCCAGGACCTAGTCATCTTTTTCTAAACACTCTTGGGGAAAATCAGGATACATTTGGGTTGTGGACTCCAAAGTTTCTTCATTGGTACACAGTCTTAGTTAGTAATAGTTTGGACTACAACACTGTCCCATATCGCCGGGACCCTTGTAGACTAACTTGAAGAGCTGAAAGTGCTCTTCTACAAGCTAGTGTCCTCAACTGAGGTCAACTCCAGACAAACTAACTGAAACAAGCCTAAACTAATGGGCTAAAGTCTGGGCTAAACTAGAAACCACTAAACCAACTTTCTAGAAACATTACCTGACAGCATAAGAGTGTCAATCCAAGTCCTCAGTGACCAGCATAAAGCTGAAAAAAGTGCAATAGCCAGTATTAAACCGTATACAACTATGGAAATCATCATAAAAACATTGATAGAATGTTTTTCTACTCAACAGTGGCCCTTTTGGATGTCATTGCAGATGTTTTCCTTAGAAACAGTGCCACCCCTGCCCATAGGTTGTGAGTGGTATTACAGCTCAGTTCCATTGGTGTAAATGGGCTCAGCTCTTATACAAGACCTAACCTATGGAATTTTGGAAGAAAGTAGCCACATTTTTCTAAGATTACACAACCCCTTTAATAACAATACCAGAATATGAGCTTTCAGGTGTCTTTGAACAAAAACAGAACATGTTTTTACAATCTATAAATGGCCAATTCTGTCTAATAAATGACAATGACGCCGTAATCCGTGCTATTACAGATGTTTGTATAGAGAATATTAAAGCTGTAGATCATTGGGATATTACATTCTAACATTCGTGTTCTGCATCATTGAACATTGTAAACTCTGCCTGACATCATCATAAATATCTGAGACCTGTTCCGAGAACCTGGTCGATTCAGTGAAATTGCAGAACTTATTAAAAATAAATTACATTTTGATTTTATTACATGAGAAACATCACATACCGTCACCACTTCATTATGAAGACTGTGTAAGCAATTATCTTCATAATGACACGTCTATCAGGTTCAACATCATTCCAAGTGATCTCCGGAACATGTCGCATATTAAGTAAATGTATATTAATACATGTCAGGTGCATGCTTCTGTATACCTCATGTATATACAGTAATATCAATCATTCCACGACTATGAAGGTAAAAGTCCATTGGAATGTAAACTTGTTATATCGTAGAGTTCCGGTATTAGAAAATATGTTACATAGTAGATAAGATTGGATGAAGACACAAGTCGATCAAATACAAGCTATAAACCTACTCAGAAGGCAAAAAATAAGCCCCTTGAGATAGACGCCGATTGCCCCATCAGAGGAAAAAAATTCCTCCACAACTTAATTGAGCCACTATTTCATAACAGAATTTTGGTTCATATTGGGTGCTTTGAAGCCACTCCTTTTCTTAGAAGCCACACCCACATGTCTAGAAAGTCAGAAAAGGTTCAGCTCATACTAGATGCACTGCTTTTGTGCCCAAGGTATGCCACATTTACACCAGTTTCTAAGAATGTATGTCCTCAAAATTTGCAGTCCTTTTAGTACTCCACAGCAATGTTATGGGGGATCACACAGTCTTTAGCTTCTGTTATCAGGGTCACAGTATACCAGGTGCCCTTTTAAGACTGTGCTGTTTAACTATGCAAATACTACATCTATTGTGGATCAGGTCAGCTTTGCTTGTGTCTGGGGATTCTATGACCTGGTTGGTTGTGGGAACGTTACAAATATGGAGGACATGTTTCTGCTGACTCACAGAATCCACGAGGTCATCTCTCCTCCAGTTGCTTCAGTATCAGTTTCAGGCTTTTCTGGGGCGTTTTCTTTCACAGACACTCTAGCCATTCACGACTCTAGTAAATGCCATACTGGATCTGAAAGACAGTAGAGAGCACTATCATTTTTAGGGCGTCCTGTGCAGCTGTAAAGGCTGAACATATGAGATATTCACCTTTGTTAACAGATTTTGTAATATATTCTGGATATACTGTCCATGGTCCTGAACTCAGACATGGTGTTATACAAATCACAAGGCATTATGGGAAAGGAGCTGGGAGCTCATGCGCCCTCTGTTGAATGTAACAGATCCTCAGTTTGCTTTTGACTCACCGAGTCTTAAGACAGCAAAAGGGATTTTAGCCAAGCCAGTTTCACTTATCTGCATACAGCGCCGTTTCGGGATTTTTGTCCCTCATCAGTGCAGAGCAAAGTTACAAGAAACTGAAAATTCACAGATTTTTTATACCCTAAAGACATGGACCTTCAAAGGATCTTAGAATCCTTAAAAAAACAAAATGCAATATTAGAGAAGTTATTTACAACCAGTCAAAAAAAAAAAACCATCTGGAAACTTGTTGGGCGTGACGGAAGGATCACTAATTATTGCTGTTTGCTGTCACTTGGTGATTTGTGACCCTCACAGTTCATACATAGTGTGACATGAAACTGGCAGGAATATTAAGTCCAAATTGCAGCGTTTGAAATTTTTACATTAATAACAGATTCACCATTAATAACAGCAGAACAGATCTCCCAGTGGCCGCACATTTCTCCAGAGAAGACCACTCTATTGAAGATTTTCAGGTTGTGGTTTTAATGGGACATTTTAAAATGCAAAGGGAGAGGAAAGAATGGGAATATAAATTAATGCAAAAATTTCAAACACTGCAATTTGGACTTAATATTCATGCCAGTTTCATGTCACACTATGTATGAACTGTGAGGACCACAAATCACCATGTAACAACCAACAGATAACAGCAAAAATTAGTGATCCCTCCGTCATACTCAACAAGTTTCCAGATTGTTTATTTTTTGACTGGTTGTAAATAACTTCTCTAATATTGCATTTTGGGTTTTTTTAAGGATTTTAAGATCCTTTTTAAGGTCCATGTCCTTAGGGTATAAAAAAAAAATCTGAATTTTCAGTTTCTTGTATATCACCATGTCTGATGAAGGGAGCTAGTACTCCTGAAAGTTTATCAAATATACTCAGTTAGCCTCTAAAAGGTATCGCCTGATTTCTTCACTCTTCCACTACTTTCAATGGCTAACACGGTACAACATTATACTACTATCATGGTCCTGAACAACATAGTACAATATCCCAGTTCACTGCTCCTTTGGTAGTTCTAAGATAACTTGCCTAAATCAGGCCACAACTAATAATAGTGCGAAGTAGTCAAACATACCATTGTTGTTCCTTAAAACATTAATAACAATTTCATACCACTTCACCTTTCACCTTGACATAACCAGCCAGAGCCAACATCTCATCTACCTGTACGAAGACAAAGCCGATACAGGCAGCTTATTGTCTCTCTTCTCAGAGGCAGTATACAGCACTGGACATGCCTAGCTTATATCTCTTTCAAGATTTTGTTCAGGGGCCCCTGATGTTGGTTCTGATTGGGAATTTCAATCTTGTTGCCAGAAGGTGATGCTGGGTAGTGCTGCAAAGTGAAGAGTGATGGAAAAGGGTGCACTGTGCCTTCCCTTGGTGCACTCAGACGTTCATTTTCATGTGGATTAAAAGATTGTTTTCTTATATCTCTAAAGAATTTGGGACCAGCTGTTAAAGTTCCCTATACAGTGCTGTTAGTTGTGGGGCGCTGATATGCCTCCTTTAATAAAAACTAGCCATGTATTCTCAGCTAAATATCCAATAGAGTCATCGGATGACACTTACTTTAAATTTACAGTATACGTGTAAATGGACACAATGTATGGGAGATATTTATATTCTACAAGGAGCAATATTTTACAGAGTGAGGAGACGCATAAATTAAGGAAGGACCTTGTCTATTAAAGGAGAGAGAGTTAATGAAGTTGAGACCTCATCATGTAAGAATGGACCTCATCAATTACAAAGGGACCTCATTAATGAAGGAGACATCTCATCATCATATGTTGCTCACATGTTTAAGGAGGGAGAGAGGAAAGGAAATTTACTAAGCTACATGTGAAGCTACAGCCAAAATAATTCTGGCTTAAATTGCAAAATAAAACTGGGAGTACAGGTTTTACGCCATATATAATACATGTTGTAGTCACTTTTTGGCAGATGTTTGGCACAATAAGTGGGGTGAAATTAGACAAAAGTGTCTAAAGATACGCTAGATTTATCATCCATCATGCACAGGACAGGTAAAGCAGCCCCAGTGTATATAATCTAATATAAAAATATAACGTTTATTAAATACATATTCAATACATAAAATGAGCGGACCAATAGCAGAACATAAGCCATTACGGCCGTTTGCTCACACTTAGACCCCATGCACATGACTGAGTGTGCATCCAATATTGAGCCGAGTTCGCAGTGAAATGCACTCACAAGGATGTCACTCCGAGTGTATTCCTTGATGCACTTTCTTCTATGGAGGCTTTTGATCCATTCTGTTCCGATGACATGGAGCAGGATAGGACCTGCACTGTGTTCATTGGAACAGAACCGGCCATCGGACTCCACCTCATAGGAGCATCAGATAGCACAATTGGATGTGTGCATGGAGCCTAAGAGGGTAATACAAAGATGCTGGTTCCTTCTGATGCTGGTACCCAAGTGATGGTTGTCAGTAGGCGTCAAACCTCATGTGTTTTGCGAATATTCTTGAGGTTCACCTCCCTATTTCAATTTCTTTCTGACAAACTATTATACTGTGGGGTCACTCCACACCCACAGAGTATAATAAGCAGAGACCCAAGGGAGAAGTGATAAAACTATTAAACACTGATACTCACATTCTTGGGCTCCTTCATAGCATCTGGTGCTCCATCATGGTCCTCTTCAGTCGTCTTCCAGCAACCCATGAGGCCAGAATAGGTACAAGAAAACCGAAGAGGACCGAAAGGGAGCCCAGGAGAAGTGAGGGAAGGTGAGGATTAGTATTATGTTTCCATACTTCCCGAGACATCACTTTCTGACTCATGAGTGGCGAACCCCAAAAATTTATGTTTTTTGGAAAATTCATAAATCCGGCTTGTTAAAATTGGCTTGCTCATCTCTAGTTCTAGGGAACTTGTCACCTATTTTGTGGCCCCTAAAACAGACTACAACAGTTCCCTGCACATGTGCAATGTACAGTTGAAGCAACAGGCAGTACACCTCACTGGGCACGTGCAAAGTGTACACCCCTTGTATTCAACGGCGCACCAAGCATTCGCCTGGAGTCGCTGGAGAGGAGTCCAGGACTATCCACAGATTAAAAGTTATAAAACCTCTGAGCAGCACTGAAGATGGGGCTAAGGTTACTTAGGTTTTGGGCCCTAATACTATACTATATACTAGCAATATAAAGAAATGCTGCTAGTTTAGGGACCCCAAACATGGTGACAGCTTATCTTTAATGGAACAGGGAACAGGTAACTAGTTCTGTCCCTATACTAATAACCGGTGTTCTGCTGTATTGATAAATGACCCCAATAGATGTCTTTGCTATATTCTATTACTGTTCTTCTCATAAACCAATTACTTTCTCACTCTTTCTACTAATCTGCATACATATAAATGTGTTTTGTGTGTAAGATCTGCTTAGATAGAAGGATAGATAGATACTATATACAGATAGATGGAAAGAGATACATACATAGATATATAGACAGACATACACATACTGGATAGATAGATAGATAGATAGATAGATAGATAGATAGATAGATAGATAGATAGATAGATAGATAGATACTCTATCCATATTTTTAATTGAAATTGCTGCCTGTTTACTGCATGAAAGTTTGCCTTTTTAATTTGCAGTGAGAATCCCACAGGGACCAGACGGTAATTTCTACAGCCAATTAATGACTATGTAAAACATTCTTAGACATCGCAATTTAGCTATAGTGTGAAAGCTCCCTAAAGAACATAACACAATATATTATGTGAAAACATGTCATGTAGACAGGCCTCTGATGGCTGAAATCTGCTTCATTTTGTTCTGCCATCACAATGTTTGTGGTAATAATTATCTGTGTTGTGTTTTATAATATACATGAGGATTGTTTAATCTGTTCTATCCATCCTCATATCTCTACAAATCTGTCTGCCTAAGTATCTATCCATCCATTTTATCTATGAGTCTTGGCTTTTTCATTGGCTTTTGTAGTAAGGTAAGTTGCAGCAAGTTAAGTTAAAGTTTGATACATTTGTATCCATCCATCTCTTATCTATCTGTCTGTCTATATCTCTCATATCACTATCTACATATTCATCTTCTCTCTCATTTATTATCTATATAATGTCTTGGCTTTTTAGTGGCTTCTGTAAAATGATATTCTGCTACGGCTTGTTATCATATAAAACTTAAAGTTTGCTATCTGTCTCCCATCTACCTACTTATCTATCCTTCTGTGTTATATCTATACCTAGGCATAGACCAATAACAGTGAATGCTATAAATACATATTACAAGACAACTATTTTCATTGTGGATTTCGCAGGTTCCTTTGAGTAGTTCTGAATGTGATTTGCCTGTGGCCAATGCAGAACATAAAAGTACAGAATAGAAGTGTCTATTAATAAAAACCAAGGAGGTCCTCCTCTCAGGGCTGGTTCGTGCCATCATGAATCGACCCTCACCCTAGAAACCGAGATCCTAGAACTTCTTAACCCCTCTTCAACATCTGACAATGTTTTTCTATTATTAACTGAGATTGAAGAGAGAATATTCTACCCAGGCATGGATTACCTTCAAAGTTTCCGTCACTAAGTCCCCCAATAGACCGCCCTCCTTCAGATTGATAAACCTGTCTACCTCTATGATATGGGACAAATCAAAGGAATCTTCAAACCAATTGAGTAATTTCTTCGCCTTGAGGCACGTATCCATCTCACGCCGAGCCTTATTAATCTGGAAGCTTTTTCTTTGGAAGGATTTTTTTATGCTCATCTGTCAACAAATATAGGTTACACCTTGATTAATCTTTCATCAAAGTGGCGCACAATGACTCCATAGAAAACAATTAGAATCAGGGAGTGAGTAGATTAAAGTGGATTGCTTCCCTCGCCTGCGAGAGGAAATTACATTTGTGTATATGCTGCCTGACATATTGCTCAACAGTTTATTGAAGATTTATTCCTCTTGTATATATTTTAATACTCTCAGATTTATCAAAATGTCTACAGGGAATATATAGAAAATCTTCAGGTTGTATTGGGGCATACATTTCATATTTAAAAGGAAGTGTTTCACCAGAAAATGACCAAGTTTTTAATGTTAAACATAATTCGTTAAAGAATTTTGGATGATTTTATTTTTAATTTTCCATGTCACTATGTTTTAAAAAAATACCACACCCTGCAATTTTCACTCTGACCACTAAGCCTAAAGCAAAACAGCCATGACAAACGTCCAATACTCCAGAGGGGAGCCAGTTTTCACATTTCATTGCATTGAGAGATTCGTAAAACTAGTAAATATAGGATAAGACCGTACAACTAGAACGTCAAAATATCGGTCATGTGAATTTCCCCCTTTAACATACAGTGAAACGAATGGAGCCATGTTTTGGCCGTTAAAAAAAAGTGGCCATTACACAGTCGATTCTCATTGTCGTGTGGATGCAGGATAACAAAAGGTGGACAATTCCCAATTCTGTAGGGGTTTTCATTACATCAGTTATTGCAGTCACATCACTGATAGGATTAAAATAGAAGACAACACCTCTATAGATATCACAGAACACCCATCATTGCATCCACTGTTGAGAATAGATGTCACAACTTATCTTCTCCCCCCTCCCCGCACAGTGCATATCCAGAAAACTCTTCCATAGATCTCAATGAGTCAGCTCCAGACTATTGCTGCCTATTGCAATGAGACTGCTGTAAAGCAGATCACTAAATGTTGCTAATAGAGCAGAGGAATAGCTCAGGCAAGACGGCCGCCCCCCATAATCATGTACAGAAAATAGAATAAAAAAATTCTACAATCAGAAAATAAAAGATTAGAAAAAGTGATAGATTTCAATACCTGGTTTTAACAAAAAATTTAAAAAAAATTGTGAATATATTCCTTTGAATAAACGTAAAGGAATTGCTGAAGCAAGAAGAAAAGACACCAAAATGGACGGGAAAGCAACGGCACTGGAGAGGCAGAGTGACATGGTGAATATTACTATTTTGTTATTTTCACTTTTTTCCCTATTGTAAGCCTACTGAAAGGACTAAGAGCTTGGTGTGTCACACACTTAAAAAAAACAAAAAAAACAAACAAACAACATCTGTCATGCTCCGCCTATGAGGAGCTGCATAGTTTATAAGTTCTCCTGGAATGTCACTAATATACAAATTACACAAACCTAAACTTACAAAACAATGGATTTTTGAAATTATAGAACTTTCTTATACTTTATTGTGTAGTTCGAGTATATGAAGGCTGCAACATTAACATGTTAGACATTCAAAAACGTATATTGTAATGCAAAAGTCTCCGCCGTAAGTGACCCAAAAGAAGCCAAGATTGAGTTTTTAGATCAAACTGAATAAGATTCATGGTCTGTGCCATAAAAGATAGCATTGTTAAGTTCTCAATACCGTAAAACTTGGTCCGAGGTTATACTGCACACAAAGCAGATAGCTATATCAATTACTTCCAAATTTACAATTGGGGGTTTGACTTCCCAAACCAGGGACAACTTAATGAAGAGGTGACTGAATGATAGAGGTGCCAGTGTCCTTGCTCGTAATGTTGTATGGCTTGGAGATCTATCATGCACCTTTCGCTTCCCAAAGGAGACCATAAATAAGTTCAAAGAGGAGATTCTTGTTTCTAGTTAGATGTACAGGCAATAAGAAAGGAACAAAAATCAAGTCAGAGACAGATAAAGCAATTTCAATTTGTAAAACTTTTCTGAAACCCAAAAGGTCCCGGAAAATTTTTGTAACCTCAAGGCAACTTTAGAGATAAAAATTTTGGCATATATCATATATCATTTTCATTGTGTTTTCCTTACAAAATCGTCAGGCCATTACCTTGCCCATCAGTGCAATATTACAGAAAATGTGAAAGTCCATGTTTAAGTACCTTGTAATTTTTGTTCTTATCTTACACACACAGAGCTTATCATCATTAAAGTAACCAGAACTCGGCATATCAACCCAGCCTTGCAGATAGATAGGTTAGGGTCATCTGAACCTGTGTGTTCCCTCTCGCTGCCTCCATTGCCAACATATTGTAGTTTTTGTTCATATGTAAATAAGCACTTTGGAGCAAAGAGGGTGTTGTCATTGCTTCAAAGCGCCAAATCCTGAGAGTTCATTTGTATATTGACAAAAACAGCAGTATCTTGAGAACATGGTACAAGGGGAAAACACTTTGATTCTGGTGACCCCATCTTATCTATCTGTGGTGTGTGTTGATATGCTGGGTTCTAGTGTCACACTCCCTTTAAGATCTAAAGTTATTTGTGACTCATCCCATATTAAATGGACTCTACTGGCAAGTGATTGGCTCCAAATCAGCTCCAAATGGGGTTGATTCCTTATTGAATCTTAAATTTTAATTTATTATAGCTGAAGCCAACTGGAGGATTCTCTTGTACTGTCCAGTCCAACAATGGATCAATGTTGTCAATAGATATCTTGGTATTTTTTTTTTAAGTTTAAAAAAATTTAAAAAAAAAAATCAAAAAATAATACAGACATATCCACATAGAGTACAATATTTCCTCACAAACCTCTCTAACCCACCCATTTCTTCCCAAGTCCTGTGAGGGGGGGGATTTCAATACCAAAAATATCCATCTACATAGCAGCCAGCCATTTTTTTCAATATTCATGTTCTCTTTCTGTCTAAGTGTAAAGGGCTTGGACCAAGTTAACATATCACCTATCTATAAGTCTTGCTGATTGGCGGGGAACTGACCCTTGAAACCCCACTGTTCTTGAAGATGGGTTCTTGTTTTTGTTATTGCTCCTTTCATCTCTATGGGGCATCTAGGGGTAGCTTAGTACAACAATTAGCCATCTTGAGCATTCCCAATATAGAATTGCACCACCTGAATCGCTTTTCCATGCATACGGGGAAAACAAAATCCCGTTTTGATAGACTTTTCTACTCCAAGTACAGAAATCTCGCCATTTCTTTGCCGTTCATAAGACATCTGAACACGTTAGACTAAAGTCTGAGCTATCGTAAGATTTACACTGTGGGTTTGAATTACAGAAACTTTATAGACATCCCTATTTGCTTGCCAAAAACTGATGTCCACGACCTTGTAACCACCGGATTATCATAATGGGTGCAAGTTATTAACCTGTTGAGATATTATGACTATATGGTTGATTCATTCTCTAAATCTATTATGATAAGTCTTATGGCTCTTGTATGCACTTTGCATTAGGACATGAATATTCCCATCCAGCCAAAATAACTTTCGTTCTTCCGTGACAGCAAATGCAATAGAAAAGTTCTCATGTGAAATCGTATTCTAATGATGGGACTAATTAACACATTTCTTTTCTACATAAATTAGGCTAATGGAAGCAGGTAATGAAGCAGTTAATTAACACTGACAAAACAGTCTTCTGCTGTGTGAAAGGACATAGCATATGACGTATATTAAGTGGTTGACTATGTGGTGAAAATGGTGCCCTTGGTGGTGCCAAAGTAGTAATATATTTTGATTGACGTGTTAGTCCTTGTTCAAGTGTTAAAGAGGTTGTATAAGAAAAAAAAAAGACCTGAAACAGCACAACACTTGTCTATAGGATGTGTCTGGTATTGCATTCACTTTAGTAGGACTGGGTTGCAATACGATTCAAAGCAGTTAGACAGTAATGGGAATGTTTTGGTGGGCAGAACCTATTTTATAATCTTATACAAGTCCTTTAATGAGGTTTTCCACATGGAGTCCTATCTTGGATCCCTTCTTAAAATCTAATACTAGGCTAGCTTCAGGTTAGGCCCATGAGATATGGACTAGATATCGGACATATTTTCTGGAATGAACCCTGATCCGGAACCTTGACTCCCAGCATCAACTAGGCTCTTCTGTCTCTGTGCTGTACAGTGTGGAACAATAGCGCTAGGGGAAGCAGCGACTCCTAGCATTATACAGTAGAGGACTATGATGCATGTCCCGGTCCCAGCTCAGTCCAGGAAATGCATCTGACATCTGGTCCTTATCTCATGAACCAAACTCGCCTTTATCAAAGATAAGCAGAAGGAAGATTTATACAAAACCAATTAAAGTAAGCTAATATTCTCCAATATCTATAGATATAGAAGCCTCTCCAAAGAGACCTAAGAGGCTGTCCATAACAGGCAACCTCAACATCTGATTAATGTCCTCCACCCAGTGGTTTACACATATCCTGCTAAAGCTGTCCATGTACTTTAGATAGCTGGTGGCCAAATGTGTTGTCCATTCGACAGCTATTCCTACAGATCCCCATATATATGTATACTTAGTCTGGCCAGTGGTGCATGAATAGAGAAATGTTAAAAAAAAAAAAAAAGGGGAAAAAAAAAGTGGAAAAAAACTGAAGAATGGAAGTGTCGGAATTCAAGACGCCCAATACTTCTGTTCCGAAAATCTGTGGTCATGAAGACAAACTTTGTCCATATGTTCACATGAACTTCAAAGAGGGAGGTCCTCTGCTTGGGAACCCTCTCTAATATCCAGAACAAAAAGACACTCTAGAGAACTCGAGTCACCCTTGTACTATGTAATGGCCTCCAAGTATTAACACATATCTGGCAATACAAGTCTTCCTCGAATGAGATTATCATTATTTATTATTTTACCGTACCTCTCCTGGTCCTTCACTTATACTTTGGGGTTGGAAGAAACCCCTAGATACAATAAAAGCACTTTCAGTTCAGACTGAAACAAAACTCTTGGAAGACTCTAGTCTCCCTGGACAAGTGGAGGAAATTAAAATTTTTTAAAAAGTTTTTGCCGACCTGAATTTAAATGGGTGGTCCAGGAAAAAATGGACAACCCATTTAAGTTTTAGATAGGCTGGGGGCAGTGAAAAAAAAATATAAACAAAAACAAAAAAAACACACACCTTTCCACGGTGCTCTGGTGCCTCCCTGTGCAGTTTGGTCTTCAGTCCCGTGCTGACATGTGGTGGAAGTCCTAGCCACACGTAACCGCTGAGGTCAATAAGTGACCTCAGAGAAGGGCATGCAATGTCACTACCTGTGACATCATGGGTCTCTTCCTGAGGCCTACTGAGGACGCTGATTAGCCTCAGCGATGACGAGACTGTTTTAGGCCAATCAGCGAAACTTAGGAAGAGATTCATGAGAAGCCACCGGAGCAGAAGGACCATAACACACCGGGAGGACATCAGAGCATCGGGGACAGGTGAGTAAATTTACATTTTTTTTCACCTCCCCTGGTTGTCCAAAAAATACCTGGACAATCTCAAAGTATCCGCATAAGACTGAACAGAGCATTTTACCTCTTCGATGTCACCACTTTTTTCTTTTCTACTCACCCCTTATATTATTATTCCTGAGCTCTGCACTTGGGGAAGAAGAATTCTAGAAACGACAAAATAAATTGCGAAAAAAAGGCGCCGTAGTCAACGTTTGTTTTGTTCCTCTGTCAGCGCAGGCCTGGTCTATAATCTTTCCCTCATAGATATTCTCCCTGAGCCTAATAGACTTGAAGATGACTGGTTAACTCATACATATGCCTGACCTTCAGCTTTATTGCTGTTATTTATGGCTTAGACCATTGTGTGGGATTTTCCATCAATACAACAATAATAACTTTATCAGTATCCGAAAAGTAGTTGGGTTTGAGCAATAATTGCCTCAAACAGCATCTTTGTAGCATCAATATAATTGCTGGTCAAAAAAATAAATTTTCCAGGATGTAGTGCAAAATCAATACCTAATTTCATCCTTAGTATAACTTTTTAAATTATTTCTCTGGAGTAAATGGAGGCCAAGATGAATGGGTGTATGGGGCGCCCTATCAAGGATTCCCTTTTCTTCTAAAAATTTATAGTCTTGCTGCAACGTTAATTAAGTGAGCAGCGTTAGATGGAAAACAATTGTTGTTCCGTATATCATACGTGATGAAATGAGCTCTGTCATTATTATTCCGAATGGATTTTTCATTGTGCATCGTGATAGCGTGTGAACCGGTAAAATCTACTTGTCTGACTGTGGCTTCTAGGCCATGAAAGTAAAATATATCAATATTAAATAAAAAAAAACTACAGTAAATATTTAAAAATATATACACGTGTCCGAGTGATGAGAATTTTTAAATTTTAGCGGCATTTTTTGCATTAAAATATATTCTGATACATAGAAATTGTAGGGTTTATTTAGGATTAGAATATTAAAGAGGAACTTTCACCACCTCCACCAATTCTAGTTCTTAGAATCTGGTAATAGGTGCCGATTCCAGTCAGTTGGAATTTTTTCTGTAGCCCCCACCATTCCCGAGCAACAAGTGCAGGTAGTTTTGGTATGCTTTTTAAGCTCTGTAATGCCAGAAGGCGGTGTCAGGCAGGATGATGTGATTCAGACCTCCAATCAGAGGCAGCCAGTGTCAGAGCTCAGAATCACACCCCTTGTCTGCTCCTGCCAGTACAAAGACTAAATAGTATACCAGGCACCAAAACTAACAGCAATGATTGTTCAGGAATGGTGGGGACTAGAGAAAAAAAATCTGTGCCAGAATCAGTGAAGTAGCAGCTATTAAATGTAAAGAACTGGACTTTTTGGAGGTGATAAAAGGACCTCTTTAATGATCTGTCCTAAAGACAGGTCATCAGTGGTTGATCAGTAAGAATCTGACCTCAGGACCACCACTGACTAGCACAATAAACAGGACAAGGTTTATTTATAGTTAATGCCGTTTTTTCATCCAAAAAAAGTGACAATTGTTTTGTGCAATGACTGCTGGCACAAATGTATGCAGAACCAGCACAGATAAGGTCATATGATCACATATGTGCAGATCCTAACAGTTGAGCACAGATAAGGTCACATGATCATATCTGTGCAGGTTCTGAAACTACAGAGCAGACAGTGTGAGCTGCAGTGTAAATGTATATGGCCTGGTTTGAAGTTTGTATTAGTTTAGGGGGATTGGTCTTGGATTTATATTTAGGTCCTGTTATCTATTAGTTTAGGGGTATGGGGTCTGTATTTAGGGAGTCTGATCTGGATCTATATTAGTTTAGGGTGTTTGTGTTTTGTATTTAGTGGGTTTGGTCTAGGTTTGTATTAATTTACAGGGTATGGGGTCTTTGTTTAGTGGGTTTGGTCTTGGATCTATATTAGCTTAGGGTGACTGTGGTCAGTATTTAGTGGGTCTGGTCTAGGTCTGTATTAGCTTAGGTTGTCTGAGCTGTGATCTGTATTTAGTGGCTTTGGTTTGCAGTTGAAATTAATGGACAACTCATGTTGAGAGTATGGGTCTCTACATGGTCTAGTACAGTCAGTGATAAGACTTGGTCAGTGTGTAGGATCACAGCCTTTTACAAGGGAAATGTTAACACCTAGTTGTCAGTGCTAGAGATTAGCAAATTGGTTTAGATCAAAACAGAATGCACGTGAATTTTCCAGTATTTTAGGGTGCCCAACTCAAACTTTTGAAGCTCGTCAACCATGAATCACTCTTATATACCCTGGTGGCCAGAAAACCCCCAAAGAGGACCCCGAAAGAGCCCAGGAAAGGTAAGGCATGGTAACTATAAGTGTTTACTATGTTACCACATCTTCCCTAGGCCTCTGCTTGTCATACTTTGGGATCTAAAGAAACCCCAGAGTATATTTATAGCACGTCTGTCAGAGAAGCTATAGGAAAGAAGGAGATAGAGTTTGGAGAACACCCCAGGACCTTTGGTCTACTTAATCTGACATTGCTACTAAGGGAGAATATTTCCTTTAAGTACACCAAGGTATCACCCAACAATTTATAAAATTGTCATTTTCTCATGATCCATTTTAATCCATGGAGCCTAGAATTATCTAGATAGTTATGGAATATGGACAAATATAAATCTGAGCAATTTGTCATATGTAACGACACTCTAAACAATTACCATATAAAGATTTCTCCCAGTAATGTATTCTGTTAGTAAACTAAATATATTTGTAACTGTTCTCATTATGCAAGAAAACCAGCGTATGCGGCCAACAACAATTACCTAAGATTTGCCGTCATACTATTTAATCAATTACATAGAGACGTGCATACATTTGCATGTCTTAGCGTGTTATTTGGGGGGTTTTCTAAATGAAAATGACTTCATCTTCGAAGGTTTCTTCCAATAGTTCCCAAGAACTGATGGCATCATAAATTAGCATTAGGAATACATTAATGCCACCAATATATTCAGATAGTCTTCAAAGCAAATAACTAGAGAATGGAAAGGCAGAATGTGGATTAATGGACCTTAGTCTCAATAGTTTGCAATGAGCCATGGATGTAATGTAAACAGCGCATTGGATCTCAGGGCTGATTATTAAAATGCATGCGAGTGCGATGAGAGTGCGGAGGTTTACGTCCCATCACAATTAATAAACTACTCAAAAAACAATTCTTGTGCTTTGAAAATTTTTCTGCTCAGTAAAGAAATATAATTCCCCATTGTTACATTAGATCGGAGACGGGGTAATCTTATCAAATACATTTGTTCTACAGCAAAATAATGTTTGTTCCTCGGCTTTATGTGCATTGCTGGATTGCTTTATTAGCATTTCAATTTACATTAGAGTAACATGTAGATAGTTATTCCTTCTTAAAGAGGAATTCTTATTAGATTATTTTAGGATTGCTGGTCATTTCCATTTCAGCATTTGGATGTGTCAAAGCAAATTTATGTATGATGAGTCACACCTCTAACCCCACCCCTGCTCCCTTTGACCTCGCACAATTCGGCTCAGTTCCTTTGTGGCCCCACACAGTATAAGGCCCCCACAAGTTGTCCCCATGTGGTATCATGCCTTACAGTGGCATTTTTGATTGTTATCAATAAAGAGGACCTTTCACCACCCCCACCAATACAAGTTCTTAGCATCTGTTAAGTGCTGCTCCACCGATTCCAGGGCAGTTGGAATTTTCTCTATTTTCTCTCTAGTCCCCATCATTCCCGAGCAACAAGCGCACAGTTTTGGTGGTGCCTGATGCGCTATTTAAGCCCTGTAATGACAGAAGGGTGGTGTCAGACAGGTGGTGTGATTCAGAGCTCAAATCAGAGGCAGCCAGTGTCAGAGCTCAGAATCACACCCCTTGTCTGCTCCTGCCTGATACCGCCCACCTGACAGTACAGAGCCCAAGTAGCATGTCAGGCACCAAAATTAACAATTGATTGCTTGGGAACGGTGGGGGCTACAGAAATAATTCCAACTTTGCCTGAATCAGTGACTATTAAAATAGGTAAGGAGCTGGACTTGTAGGCGGTATGCCCGCTCCAACTACAATTGTTTGTATCATTCAATAGTGGGGGTTAGAGAAATAAATTCCAAGCAGCAGAGAGGGATACATTGCAGCAAACATGATAAGCCACACCTCTAACCCCACCCATGCCCCCATTTACCCCACCAAATTCCACCCAGTTCCTTCATGATCCCACACAGTATAATGCCCTTTAAGTGTTCCCCACAAAGTATAGTACTCCCTCAGGCCCCTATGCCCTATAGCAATATCATGCCCTACACTGGATACTTGTAAGTTTTGACTGTAAGCAATATTTAAAGAGGACCTACCACCTTCACCTCCAATTCTTTGCATCATTCAATAGGGACCACTGTTTCCGCTGCAGTTGGAATTTTTGCTCTATCCCCCCACCATTCCTGATTAGGGCAGTTTGTTACAGTCAGGTGGGTGGTTCTAGGCTCAAGTAGACCGATTGAGACCACCAACCTAACAGCAGAGTCTGACTAGCATATTAGGTCTGAAACTGCCTGCACTGATTGCTCAAGTACGATGGGGCAAGAGAAAAAAAAAAAATCCAACTGTGTTGAAATCAGTTTAGCGGTGCCTATTAAAGGATGCAATAAGTTGGAGTTGCTGGAAGTGGGGAAAGTTTTTTTTTTTTTTTTTTTTTTAAAGACAAACTGTCAACTTGATTTAAAGAGGACCTTTCACGTCCTCATGCACATGTGGTTTTATATACCGCTAGAAAGCCGACAGTGCGCTGAATTCAGTGTATTGTCAGCTTTCCCATTATGTGCCCCGGGGCTGGAGATATCGGTGACATTAGTTTTGGCACCGATCTCTCCCCACAGTCAGAAGGGCGTTCCTGACAGTCTAGCTGGGCTATGAGGAACGCCCCCCCTACAGTATTTGTCCACAGACTTGTACTGCTCAAAGTCATCGCTGGGCGGTAAGGAACGCCCCCTCTGACAGTGCAGGACTATGGATGAGTACAGTTGGGGAGGGGGGGCATTCTTCACAGCCCATTTAGACTGTCAGGAATGCCCTTTTGACAGTGAGCAGAGATCAGCACAGATATCTGCATCCCAGGGCATATAACGGGAAAGCCGACAGTACACTGAATTCAGCACACTGTCGACTTTCTAGCGGTACACAAAACCACATGTGCATGAGGACGTGAAAGGTCGTCTTTAAGCCCCCACACCACCATCAGTGACTCGAAGGGTTCTTCTAAAAATAAATGACCAAGTCTAATGTTGACCAGTGTTGTGCGAACCTGTCAAAGTTTGGGTTTGACGAGTTTGGTCGAACTTTGGCCAAAAGTTTAGTTCGGGTACCTAAACTTGACCTGCATGGAAATCAATAGGGACCAGAACTTGGTGACCCAAAAATGGCTGTAAAATGGGGATAGTAAGGGGTGGAAGGCTGCAAAATTCAGAATGCAGGTAACAGGGAAAGTGCCCTGCAAAAAATGGGGTAGGGAAAGTACTTAAAATAAAAAAAAAAAAAAAAATAAGTTTAAAAAAAATGTAAACAAATAAAATAAAATAATTTTGAAACAGGTGGTAGAGGTCCAGGTGGGGAGGAGGTGGAGGTGG
Organism: Leptodactylus fallax; assembly: GCA_947044405.1. Taxonomy (NCBI): domain Eukaryota; kingdom Metazoa; phylum Chordata; class Amphibia; order Anura; family Leptodactylidae; genus Leptodactylus; species Leptodactylus fallax. Next base: position 1,273,482 of record CAMRHE010000055.1, read on the forward strand.
GTGAGTAGGAGAAGGTAGCCAACACTTTAACCACTCAGGCACTGGCAAAGCCAAGTCCTGTGGGATCCATGCCTGGTTCATCTTAATCAACGCAAGTATGTCCACCTTGGCTGTAGATAGGCGGATTCTCGTCGGTGATGACACCCCCTACGGTGCTGAACACGTTTTAAATAGGATACTTGCCACGTGTCCAATTTACCAACCCAGAAATTGAACGGGGAGGACCCTTCGCTCAGTACCAGGAGACGCGTCGACAGATACTCATCCACCATGTGAGTCAAAGTATGGGCTAGGAGACAGTATGGGAACACGTGCAGTTATTGTTGCTGCGCTAGGAGACGGTGTGGGCACACGCGCAGTTATTGTTACGGCGCTATGAGACGGTGTGGGCACACGCGCAGTTATTGTTACCGTGCTAGGAGACGGTATGGGTACACACAGTTATTGTTACTGCGCTAGGAGACGGTGTGGGCACACGCGCAGTTATTGTTACGGCGCTAAGACGGTGTGGGCACACGCGCAGTTATTGTTACGGCGCTAGGAGACGGTGTGGGCACACGCGCAGTTATTGTTACCGCGCTAGGAGACGGTGTGGGCACACGCGCAGTTATTGTTACCGCGCTAGGAGACAGTGTGGGCACACGCGCAGTTATTGTTACGGCGCTAGGAGACGGTGTGGGCACACGCGCAGTTATTGTTACGGCGCTAGGAGACGGTGTGGGCACACGCGCAGTTATTGTTACGGCGCTAGGAGACGGTGTGGGCACACGCGGTTATTGTTACCGCGCTAGGAGACAGTGTGGGCACACGCGCAGTTATTGTTACGGCGCTAGGAGACGGTGTGGGCACACGCGCAGTTATTGTTACGGCGCTAGGAGACGGTGTGGGCACACGCGCAGTTATTGTTACCGTGCTAGGAGACGGTGTGGGCACACGCGCAGTTATTGTTACCGCGCTAGGAGACGGTGTGGGCACACGCGCAGTTATTGTTACCGCGCTAGGAGACGGTGTGGGCACACGCGCAGTTATTGTTACCGTGCTAGGAGACAGTATGGATACACAGTTTATGGTCACTGCCCTTATTTCTAGGCTAACTGTTCCTCACAGTATCCGGCTCCTCTCCCTACCTCGCTGCACTGCCCTGAGAAGGACATTTATTAAATTTAGCTAAGGCCCTGACTGTCCCCATCTCCAGCTGCAGCCTCTATCTAGCTGGAATGGCAACCTGTGACCCCGCCTCTTACACAGAGTGGTCACATGTCCCGCCTGGCCAATCACAGCCATGACATACTGGGCCAGTCTGTGCTCTGTAGTCAACAAACCAGCTTTAGGGATGAGCCCAACCCGAATCTGAACTTTAGAGCTGAAGTTTGGGTTCAGGTACCCGAACCCACGAAGTTTGGCACGGATCCGAACTTTGCACTTAGGGTTTGCTCAACACTATTGTTGACACATTTGTTTATTTTGTTTCATTTTTTATTTTATTTATCCATATTTAGGACTTGTGTGAAAATCTGATGTAGTTTTAGGTAAAATTTATGCAGAAATATAGAAAATTCTGAAGGATTCACAAACTTTCAATCTGCAGTGTACTTACCTATCTGGATATACTTTATGTATGTTGTATTTATGTTCATTTTACCTTCTGCCGCATTTTCAGTCTTCGCCTTAGGCAGGAAATCGGCAGGATTCTCTTGGACTTTGAATAAAACATAGGCCAAAAAAGAATATTTGACTTTCTCGTCTTTGTTTTCCGCTGCTCAATACTGATTTTCCTCCACAACCTCGCGGGTCTTCCATGCAGCCTTATCTTAATTCTCCCTGCAGTGATGAGTAACATCCCTGGTGGTCTAAGGCAGTGGAAGGATTAAAGGGGTTCCCCGAGAATGGATATCGATGGCCTGTGCCTAGTATTGGTCATCAATATCAAATCGGTGGGGGTCTAAAAACAGGCATCTCCATCAGCCAGCTGTTTGGAGTGCATGGAGCCCATTTTCTTGACCCAACAGGGGTGCGGTATCTGATGAGGCCACATTGCTACCTAAGTGCACCATACACATCAATAGGACAAAGATCTGCAAGAGTTAAAAAAAAAAAAATACATCTTCCTCTCTTCTACCTTTGTCTGAATGGAGCCGTGGTCAATAGAAGAGTGCCAGTAAACCAAAACAGGGCAATGGCCAGCAATAGGTAGTGCAACGCGACAGACCAGGGATAGAAAGGGGAGGTGCATTCAGAACCTTATATAAATTCCGCCACCCTGTCTGTAAAGTGTTGCTGTCCTAACTTATCTTCCTTCAGCGCACCTTTTCTACTAGAATGGAACTGTATTAATCCCCACAGGGACAGTTAGAGCTTCCATTCAAAATTCACTCTCCTTTTACCCTCTAATGACCATGACATGACTCTGCTTCCTCTGTCCCAGTCTATACAACAAAGCTGAAATGTGTACAAAACAGGAAATGTCAACCTACTGAGTTTGCTGCAGTTGATTGAACTCCAACTCTCCACAGGATAGGTCATCGATTAATGATCTGTAATACACAGACCCCACACAGATCAGTTGTTGTAGCACCTTCTGGGTGCCAGAAGCTGCTAGTGGACCGGCAGCACATGCAATTCCCTGAAAAGCATCACTAACTGTATTAGCCGTACTAACTATGTAACTATCCAGTGGATGGGGCTGCTGTGCCGCTCCTATTTGTTGATATACACAATCCTTGCCCACTATTTTTCACCACCCAGAGACTGCTGCAACAGCTGTGCAAGGTCTGGGACCTAGGGATAGGTCATCAATATGAAAAAAATGATTTGGGCCTGGAAAATCCCTTTAAGATCATGCTGCTTTTTAGTTCAGTCCCCTAAGACCAGATCTGTGGCCTGTGACTACAACTTAGCTAGAGTGCTGATGTGAAAGGGTTTTTTTTTTGGACTGTGGTATTGGTTGCTGTCTTTTCACTACTTAACAAGCAGAGTCATCGGACCACCGAAAATCTGCAGAGAAAAGTCCTTCACTGAGGATTTTATTCTCCGCTGCCTTTAGTTTCAAAACTATAGACACTGTATAGTCAATAGGGTCTGCTGGGCTAGAGCCAGTGCTATATTGACCCTAGCACAGCGCTCTCCTTTATATAGTGGTTGTACTTGAAATTGCAGCTCAGCCCCATTCTCTTGAATGGGACTGAACTGCAGCATGGCCAAGTAACCTATGGACATGATGTCGCTGGTCTGAGAAGAGGAAGTGGAGCCAAGTATCAAGACACTCAGTCCTGGAAAACCTCTTTAGATATCCAGACCACAATGATTATACAGTCATATGAAAAAGTGTGGGCACCCCTATTAATCTCAATCATTTTTAGTTCTAAATATTTGGGTGTTTGCAACAGCCATTTCAATTTGATATATCTAATAACTGATGGACACAGTAATATTTCAGGATTGAAATGAGGTTTATTGTACTAACAGAAAATGTGCAATATGCATTAAACCAAAATGTGACCGGTGCAAAAGTATGGGCACCTCAACAGAAAAGTGACATTAATATTTAGTAGATCCTCCTTTTGCAAAAATAACAGCCTCTAGTCGCTTCCTGTAGCTTTTAATCAGTTCCTGGATCCTGGATGAAGGTATTTTTGACCATTCCTCTTTACAAAACAATTCCAGTTCAGTTAAGTTTGATGGTCGCCGAGCATGGACAGCCCGCTTCAAATTATCCCACAGATGTTCAATGATATTCAGGTCTGGGGACTGGGATGGCCATTCCAGAACATTGTAATTGTTCCTCTGCATGAATGCCTGAGTAGATTTGGAGCTGTGTTTTGGATCATTGTCTTGCTGAAATATCCATCCCCGGCGTAACTTCAAATTCATCACTGATTCTTGTACATTATTCTCAAGAATCTGCTGATACTGAGTTGAATCCATGCGACCCTCAACTTTAACAAGATTCCCGGTGCCGGCATTGGCCACACAGCCCCAAAGCATGATGGAACCTCCACCAAATTTTACAGTGGGTAGCAAGTGTTTTTCTTGGAATGCTGTGTTTTTTGGACGCCATGCATAACGCCTTTTTGTATGACCAAACAACTCAATCTTTGTTTCATCAGTCCACAGGACCTTCTTCCAAAATGAAACTGGCTTGTCCAAATGTGCTTTTGCATACCTCAGGCGACTCTGTTTGTGGCGTGCTTTCAGAAACGGCTTCTTTCGCATCACTCTCCCATACAGCTTCTCCTTGTGCAAAGTGTGCTGTATTGTTGACCAATGCATAGTGACACCATCTGCAGCAAGATGATGCTGCAGCTCTTTGGAGGTGGTCTGTGGATTGTCCTTGACTGTTCTCACCATTCTTCTTCTCTGCCTTTCTGATATTTTTCTTGGCCTGCCACTTCTGGGCTTAACAAGAACTGTCCCTGTGGTCTTCAATTTCCTTACTATGTTCCTCACAGTGGAAACTGACAGGTTAAATCTCTGAGACAACTTTTTGTATCCTTCCCCTGAACAACTATGTTGAACAATCTTTGTTTTCAGATCATTTGAGAGTTGTTTTGAGGAGCCCATGATGCCACTCTTCAGAGGAGATTCAAATAGGAGAACAACTTGCAATTGGCCACCTTAAATACCTTTTCTCATGATTGGATACACCTGGCTATGAAGTTCAAAGCTCAGTGAGGTTACAAAACCAATTTTGTGCTTCAGTAAGTCAGTAAAAAGTAGTTAGGAGTATTCAAATCAATAAAATGATAAGGGTACCCAAATTTTTGCACCGGTCAAATTTTGGTTTAATGCATATTGCACATTTTCTGTTAGTACAATAAACCTCATTTCAATCCTGAAATATTACTGTGTCCATCAGTTATTAGATATATCAAATTGAAATGGCTGTTGCAAACACCCAAATATTTAGAACTAAAAATGATTAAGATTAATAGGGGTGGCCAAACTTTTTCATATGACTGTAAATTACAGAAATTAGAAAAACCTGATTGATTAGATAACTACCACACATATACCGAGGCTAAAGAGCCTTACTAGCTTAAAGACTGGAGGATCCCTTTAAATGCTGCATGGCATAGTAAAACTAAGACCACTCGGCACATATGTCCAGCAGATAAATCGAGTTGATATCCATATTCTGGAATTTGGACTGAAGCTACGACTTGGTGACATTTCTGTAACAGCCGATGCCGGGATCACTGAGTCTTAATTTTTCCTATGCTTGTGCACTGGGTTTTAGGAACGCCATGTGTTTTCTGTGACTGACAGGTTTATTTCAGACAGCTGCATCTGGAAGAGGCGATAACCACACACAAACACTACCCATCAGTTTCCACACTACAAATGGCCGTGTCCTATTCACAATCTCCCGCACCATTAATACTCTCATTATCTTAAGTCAAGGTAAACATCTGGTTAATTTCGCTCGGCGCCGGCTATCTGTCATACTAATGGGACGGCCGCTCTCTGAAGTTTTAATTACTCATTTCTATTTGCTGCCTCTGAAAATGACTGAATTATAACATTTTCCTTCCGTTTTTCACAGAATTTTAGCACAATTACAGGATTCGTGTTACATATCAGTAGCCAAAATAGAGGATATTTGGTAGCTTGGCCAACCATACAGAGTAGAGAAGAGCGAACCAGTGTGTAATGAGCAGGGGTTGTTATGAATTTTCCAAAAATGTCGGGTTTGGCCAAAATTTAGATTTTTGGATTTCACCACTGGGGTCATACTCGCCTTCCATCACCTCTTCTAGGCTCCCTTACGGCATCTGATTCATTATGAGCCTCTTCAGTCCTCTTCCAGACTTTTGGGTGATGTCAGAGACCTGGAAAGGAACATGTGAAGTCAGATCATAGGAATCATTGGTCTCCACCCAGGGGCCACTAACTCACCCAGGCGGCTAGAAGAGGTTGGAAAAACACCTAAAAAGATGCCCAAGGTGGAGCACTGGTAGCCACGAGAGAGCCCAGAAGAGGTAAGGGAAGGTGAGTATGACTTTCTTTTCTGCACCTCCCCCGGCCTCACTTATAATATTCTGGGGTCCAAAGAGAATGGGACTTTCAGTTCGGACTGAAAAGGAATCTGGAAAGGTTTGCCCATCTCTAATACAGATCCTTATGTGACCTATATAAAATAAACCTGACACTTTCCACTGCTCCCATTGGCCACTGGAGTGCACACAATAGGCTGACATGTACAATTTGCAGTAGCTTACTCTTCAGCTTTGTTGTGTCGACTGGGGCAGGTTCAGTAGAGTCATCTCTGTCATTGGGGTGGGGGTTTCATGACAGCCTTACTGTACTGCTGGAGGTCTAAATGATAAAGGATAGGTTCTCTATGTATCTCTCCTGGTATTACCTGATCTTTGGCGGCAGGACATTGCTCCATCTCTTGATATTGACTTGATATTTTTTGCCTGTTAATATCAGATTGGTGGTGACTGATAACCAAAAACCTCACCTATCAGCTGCTGTGAGTGCTGGAACTATACCACGTATGTAGCCAGAAACTCTGTATACTGTGTAGTGGCCATGTCATGCTATGGCAGCTCAGCTCAGGAGATAACAGTATGCGGTCACGGCCTCTATACAGTGTACAGAGCTGTCAGACAAAAACAGTCTTCCTTTAATTTTCTCCTTTGGACTCAGTCAATATGATCTGTGACCTAGAATGTCTGATCAACCAATTTTCTCACGTTTATCAGTGGAATTTATTTTGACATATAAACTAATTCTGCAAAATTATCCACGAGAAGAGACAAGAACAAAGACAAAAAGTAGCTCTCACGCACTTGTACTACTGACCTGCAGAAAACTGTGCAATGCAATGCAGCACCAACTCCAGGCTATCATATCATATATGCCTCCCATCTAGGGTTGGTCTTAATAGTTGTGATATTGTGCATTCGCCCAGAACCCCTACGTTCTAGAGAACCCCAAGCAAAAACGTTCCATTTCACTGGAAGTTCCATTAGAAGAGTAGAAAGCACCAAGCGATGTGCCTAAAAGTCTGACTCCTAGACTGTGCTGATCTATGTGGAGGTATTATTAATATGGAATATAGCCACTCTATAGCAGTATTATTTAGACACGCTCCTTCCTACCTTGTGACATAGGATATTGGACACCTCTGCACTCTATAGCTATGCTCTGTATGGCAGTATTTAGATATTGACATTGTGTGGACAATTATGGCAATATTTCGCGTGCACTAGATGGCAGCGTTATTTGGATACTGCACGGAAGTAATTTTAGACAGTATTAGGTCATTGTCATAGTGGCAATATATGGCAGTATTAGGTAGACTAGATGGCAGTGTTTGAATGCTATATGGAGGTATTATTTAGGCACTGTATTGCGGTATTTTAATCGATTTAGCTTTTCAAAGTACATAGTAGAAAGAACAATTAGCATGAAGAGTGAGTACTACTTTGTTGCCACATTTTCTATAAAATCAGTCTTTTTGCTATTCATTTCATAACTTGTGTATTTTATGGAAAATAACTTTGCTTAACAAACGAGGCACCAGAGATTTAGTCAATTTAGTTCTGCACCATGTGAATCCTCGCATATACATATAAAGAAAGTTAAAAATCTTAGCAATATAAACCGTTCTCTAGTAACAATCCCAAAGGAAGACATTTTGTACACATTGAAGGCATCAGGGAGGGGAGAGATGAAATTTTGACAATGTAACCCCCCTAGTGCTCCAGTTGTTTGTTTGAACATGGAACTGTTGATGTTCTTTTAATCTGTCTGACCGGAGGTGAAGGGATGCCAGAACAAAGTACATGGAAATTATTTGAAGTGGAAGAGAAAGGAACTGAAGAAAAAAAAAAAAAATGCATCGTAGTGGAAATCTTACAAAATATATAAAATAAAAAAAATCCTATCCATACTGATATATCACAATCCTGAGCAATGTATTGTTATGCCAGTGATGGGAGTCATTTTTCCAGCATAGACCTGCAACAAAAACCACCCCAGGTTAGCTTTTTTTTTTTGCACTTTGTGTATCTATTAAATTTTAATGGAAAATGTAAAAAAAAATAAAAATTATATTATTAGGACAGTTTTTTTTTAATGTGCATGACATTACACAACAGGGTAGGAGGTTCAAATAGTGTAGACAAAAATGGTGCTTTTACCAGATGTCTCATACTGTTCACTTTTTAGCACCTTGTCTCTTATATCCATAAACTGGCAATGACTGGCACTGGGACGCCATGACATGACTAACGCATCCCACCACAAAGGGCCTACCATATGTTATATAGGCCCCTAAACATAGGTCACATAGATAGTACATTACTTTATTCACTGCCCTCTTCATCAATAGTAGGACTATTAAAGCCACAAGCCCTAATGAATTCAAGGGGTTGCCCAGCGCAAAATGATGTACAAGACCTTTTGGGTTCCAAGACCCCAGTCCCCTGCTGGTCCTTACTGCCAATCATTAATATAGCAGGTCAGTGATTGGCTGCAGTGGTCACATGTCTATGTATTGGGATGTAATTGATTGGCCACAAACCAAAGATCAGTGGGGAACCCGGAAGCATCAGTAGGGGATTACTGAGGTATGACTATTTGTTTTGTAGATCATTCCAAGCTGCTTTAAAAATTGTCTGAAAAGTTTTTGAAAAAAATTACAATGTCTATTCTTACACAGGTGAATCTCTGATGTCTTGTTAGATTTCTTCAACTCTTTCACCTTGACATCTCAGATATTTACTAATTCTCTTTAGCAATTTCTATTTTGTAGCAAATTAATCCCATCCTGTTGCCAACATAGTTTCTGCTGTGTCGCCGTCTTGCGCTTGTTTGTTTTTCGCTGCCTGAAAATTTGAAAAAGCAGTGGTCCATGATGGCGGTGACGGTAATCCTCTTGTATTGCTTTTTAATTAGGAAAATGCATAATTTGTACGGGGGAGTGTGCCAGTTCATTTCATAGTGTAAAGATGGCAGGACCTTTTCCAAGGTGATAATTTTTTTTAAATGTCAATGCAACAACCTTGTAAACAAAAATGGTTACTTACAGATCATTTACTCAATACATCCTTAAAGGAGATGTCCAGGTTCATAAAAATGGTAAAGACCAAATACGTCCTGTAACTTTATCCTACCTGGGAAATCTTCTGTGAGTGTAATGGACTGAACTCACAGCTGAGATATTCAACTGCACTGACACATTGTAACAAATCAGGAGAAGGATTTGTGCTGCTACTATGTATTCTCAATACTTGTGCTATGCACAATTGTAGCCAACTCTCAGCTGTGAGAAGAAGCAGGTCTAAACTAACTTTAAGACTCCTATGGTCTTGTTCATGGACAGTAAACAGAACTTTTGAAAATGGTGAGGAACTAAGAAACAAAGTATAGTACAATTTAATTTCACGAGGACCCATCACCATCTCCACTGACTCCAACTCTTTGTATCTCTCAATAGGCGCAGCTCCACTAATTCCAGCGCAGTTGGAATTTCTCTAGCCCTTACCATTCCTGCGCAATCAGTGCTGTTCACACAAAATATGCAAATTAGGCTGTCAGGTGGGCAGTCCTGAGCTGGAGCAGATGGACAGGGACCGCCCACTTCACACTGGGTGCTGAAAGTAACTGCACTGATTGCTCAGAAATGGTGAGGGCTAGAGGAAAAAAATTCTAATGCACCAGAATCAGTGGAGGGGAAGCAGGGGCATAAATAGCATGTCAAATGTTTGCCTTGGGGCCCAGCCATTCCTAGTTACGCCACTGAGGGGGAAGCTATTGAGGGATGCAAAAAGTTCGTGATGGTTAAATGTCCTCTTTAAGACTAAGTTTGGCTGCAGCGGAAATTCAGCAGAAAATGCTTTGAAAAACGCAGCATGTCAATTTTACCTGCAGAAACGCTCGCATTTTCCCAATAAATGTTTATGGAAAAAGCACAGCTGCGGTTCACTACATGAAGTCTTAGCCTAAAGGAGTTTCTGGGACTTTAGGATAGGTCATGAATATCTGTGGAAATCTGATATAACATCCTATAGCCATGTGATTCTTTCGTTTCATAGCACCTCATGTTTAATTTTCTAAAGCCATGAAAAATAAATATGTGCACCTCAGTACGAAATAAGCACTTAGAGTATGGGCCCATATCAGTCTACGAGGGGCCCCACCAATCAGCTGTTTGAAGAGGCTAGAACTTCTTCAGTACTTACCAAGCACAGCACCTTTCATTTGTTTAGTGTCTGTGCTTGGTATTGCAGCTCAGCCCAATCTCTTGAGTAGGACTGAGAAGCCATCAGGCCATGTGACCAATGAATGTGATGTCACATGGCCTGTGAAATGTTAGTGGCACTTAGAGAGCACCACTGAAGCTTCATACAGCTGATCCATGGGGGGTACCAGGTGTAGGACCCCTAAGAACCTTTAATTGATGACCTATCCTAATGAAGGGTCATCAATTAAGTGTCGCAAAACCCATTAATATCCATTTGCAGAACATATTGGGGCAGATTTATTATGCCTTTGGTGTACAAGGCATAAAAATTCTAACTTTTTGCACAAAGTTATTTTGGGCAAAAAATTTGCGACTTTTTATTACGCTGCCCTCCCCACTTTCAAGAAACGGGGACAATGCAAGGGTGTGCAGGGGGTGCGACCATTGGCCCCACCAGATTTATCATGTATGCTAGAAATCTGGTGTAAAGGATATTACAAATCTACAGATAAGAGCTGGTGTAGATTTCCGTGCGGGCACTTGGTTTGGTAGAGGGTTCCTTGTCATAAATGAGGCGTACCCTCCAACATCTCAGGTGTTACGAAGGTTGGCGTTGACAGCACCATTCTTCATCAACCTCCCCGCTTCTAGCTTTACAGGTATTCCTCCAAGACTTGTAACTAATCTTGGGCCAAGTATAGTTCTTCGCTACTCTTCATAGACAATCCAAAGATCTTACCATCCATTTAGTTTCTATAACCACTGCTGACATCTATAGCCATATTCATTTCCACAAGCCATAAACAATGCGAAAACTGCCTCAAATTATGGCTTAACTTGTCATGTCTGTAATTATAAAGATAATTAGCCTTCTCCAAGATGCATGGCGGAACTGGAGGGCATTGACAGTCTAACACAGTCATCAGGCGATTCTGCAGTCTTCTTGCTCCCGTCATCGTCTCCGGCTCCCATGTGCCGCATGGCCATGAATTCAAAATCATTTCTGAAAACAATTTCTATCCCCGAGCTCCCTTTTCTAGAAAATGAGGCTTAAGTAACCTGAATAGAATAATGTAATGCTGGAATCCTCATTGCGGTTGCATGACACAATTATAATTTTAATGTTTAACAAGGTTTCATCTGCTAATGAGTAGCGATCCGCCGCGCCATTCCCAGATACTATGTATTTTGTAGCCTTGTTTGTTGTGTCTTCAGAATGGAGAAGTAAGCGATTTCGGTTGATGGGGACATAAGGGAAAAGGGATTCATTTGCGGGAATGTAGACAATTATGGTTAATGGGAGATGCGAAGCATTGAAGATGTACCTTTTAACATTCTCATTGAAATTCAGAGCTAAAATGCTTCTCTTGCCATATAGATTAAACCGCACTCCGGCTCGCCCTGCACTTTGTGGCTGACTGCTGCGGAATTATGTATGGACCTTATATCGCACTGTATCAAGGCATTCAATTTGTTGGCCTTTCCAGATGCACACGAGAGCAGGAGCCTTGTTTTCAATTAGAAATTCATTGGAAACAAAATATTCTCTTTATGTGACTTTTACCGTCTCTAGTTTATCTTACCTATTAGAGAAAATAATTACATGGATATTAGCCCTGAGTAAAAGGACAAAGCGTGACGAATGGCGGTGAACAATATTGTAGAATGTACATATTATATAGGCTTTATTGGGATGGTTATTGTAATTTTATTTATTGTTTGCGATTTTTTTAAATTTGCTTTTATTATTTTTTATTTATTTATATGGAGAACCTATTAGGGAATTGCGAATGAATAGATAATTCAGGATCCTTATTGGTTAGCAGGGAACAAAGAGAGGAAGGTTTATCATGCCTTATAGGCTAGCTTTCTGGCGTACAAGGAAAGAAAATGTAGAAAAGGTTTTTTTTGCAAAAATGTGACTTTTTGCACTTTTGTGCCACTTTCCTGAAAGATGGCATGGTCAGATTAATGATACTTTACGCCTGTTCACTTCAGTGTATCCTCGTAATTGAGGCATACCCTCCTTCGTAAATGTGTCCCAAAGAGTGTCTTATGGCACGAGTAGTCAATAACCCTTGTGGGACAGGGTAATTACATAAAAAGCAACTATATTGCCCAAAAACATACAAATCAATACCAAATTTAAACCACATCTAATTCAGCTAAAGTTTTGCTGTTGGTGTAATAAAAGTTATGGTCTATTAGTCAGTGAATCTTTAGTTCTGTTAGGTGTGGTGTAAATTGGGTATTGATTTGCCTGTTTTGGAGCAATATAGTTTGTTTCGCCCTTGAAGACCCAGCTTATCTAAACCGTGCACAAATAGCATATTGGTTTCAATGGACACACTGTAGTTCATCATTTCCCCTGTGGTGGCACTGCAGAGGAATTTAACACCTGGGTTTCTATATAGATTATAGTCGATTGTTGAGGGACCCTCCAATAAGATTGAGCTCATTGTCATTAAACATATATGACTTGTCCAAAGTGGACAAACCCATTAAAGGGATTGTCTGGAATTGTGATCTCAATTGTTGCAGACTAAATTTCTTACCAAACACAGCCCCATAAATAGTATAGTGGTTGTACTTGGTAATGCAGCTCATATGAATGGGACTGAGACACAGCATGGCCATGTGATCAATGGACGTGATGTCACTGGTTGGAGTGGAGTGTAAGTAGGGCTCAATATCACAGTCCCAGACAATCCCTTTAATAACATACGTGAAAGTGAACGTTATCAAGGTTGCTCAGTTTGTTTTTAATTCCTAAAGACAAAAGTAAAATACTAAAAATAATCATTTATAGTGATCTGGTAAATCTCTCACTATTACAGCTCCACTAACTTGCTGGTTCAAGCCACCCTTGTTGACTTAATGGTTTCAGCCAGGCATGGACACATGTGAAGGCCCCTGTGCAAAACTCTCTGGTCCCCTTGTTTTCTAATATTTCAGAATATAGCATCCTCCTTATCTCTTTAACAATCCACTGGTAATCTTTAGCCATGAATTTCATTGGCTGAGATATTAACCCGCAATCTAAGACAGTACAAGGCAGCGTTAAAATGATGATAGGGCCCCCCTGACTAACAGGGCCATCGTGCAGCTGCACACATAGCACAACTGGGAAAAGTTTATCCCTCAACCCTTACATAACTGTAGTGTTAGATATATACCACTAAATCTATGAATTAAATTATAGACATTTCATATATGTATCTGTCCTTCAACTAAAGCCATAATATAATGGGAATTACCTTCCAAAGGATCCCCCAGAGCTAGTAAAGGGAACATAGATTCTTTAGTAGAGTTTCAAGTACAGAGCTCATAGTGGGATTTTCTCCAGTTATTTATGGCTAGGTCACATGAATATACTGCATGTCTTACAGGGATCCTACTTCATGAAGGGGAGATAATTAGATACACAGTATTTGTGGCAGCCCGATGATAGAAATCTCATATGGGAGCTTTGTCTTTGTTTTTTACCTATTCTCCCCAAATGGGTTTTGTCCTCTAAAGTTGAGTCAGGTGGAGCATTTCATAACTGCAGACAGGATGCCAGCCCCGGGACAAGAGGCTAGTATCAGTAAAACCACTCCCTAGCAGCTCTGATACAGTGCTGGCCCAGTGGTGGTATGTTAATACTTCAAATTAGAGATGAGCGAACCTCTCAGGATGTGTTTCATTTCAGGTCCAAGATCCATTTCAGGTAGAACAAATGTGGTACAAACCACACCTTAAAATGGCTTAAAACATAGTGTATAACACCTAGGACTCCTAGGAACCTACCTACAAAGCATAGTGTAGAATATTCTTAGGGCTCCAAGGAACCCATCTATCCAATATCTAGCTCTCTATGGCAAACACAGCCGAAGTTATGTCAAAGGTAAAGTGACATTCTGGATCTATTCAGACCCTAGAATAAAATAGATGGAGGCCCAGGAAGGTGTAAAATTAAAAAGAAAAAAAAAAAAAGATATCTCTCTATCTCTCTCTCATCACCTGCCGTTAGCTCTTTTGGGCCTACTTGCGGTTTCTGACACTTTCTCCACCTCCTCGGTGACATCTAGTGCTCTCCAGTGAAGTCACGTGCCCAGGGTCACCGTTGAGGTCTGTAATTGGGTCTCAGCAGTGACATGGACATGCTGAGCCCAAATGAAACAACAGAAGGTGAGTATTTTTTTATTTTTTTATATATATATATATATATATATATATATATATATATATATATATTTGTCACCTCTCCCTGAAGAGACCCCAGAGTATAGTGTGGTGGCCATTTTAGTTGGTTTAGATAAAAATAAAAAATAAAATATTAAGAGACTGCATGGCTAAGCCAACACTTTGGATGCCTTCTCAGGATCAGTAAGTGTCCTCCAGATAAAGCACCACTGATCAAAAGATGACGGCATATCTGAGATGTTATCACTCTATTCTGACCTCCACCATTGCTATTGTTCTACATTGGTACAGAAGAGTGATTGAGGCCATCAGATCTTCAAGAAGAACATGCTCTAATTTCCTGTCTGCATGTATTATAAAGTCGTTCCCCCGTCACACTTTTATCATAGTCCCTTTCATCTGCTGCAAAGTGAATTCCCGTTAAATAACCATCCAGACTTTGAAGATGTTCCATTTATGGTCTGAGGAACATCACATGAAAGCTTGATGAAGGCATACATTGCATATACAAAATATCAAAGGAGCCTAAGTAATTACTTAAGCCTTTGCTTATATTTGTAGAAAGGAGGGAGATTTTTAATTTTAATTAATTTGTAGGCATCATTTAACAATTAATGTTTTTCATGCAGAAATTGGACATTTAGTTTTATCAATATTTTTTGGTAGCGTGCACACAAATACGACCTACTGTAGTTTGATGGTTTTGATGTGTATTAAAAACAGCCTTATAATCTTAGTATTAATCTAGAATAAAGTCAACTGTTTAGAAGCTAATCCTACTTTAGTGTTCATGTGTAGCAGACCTGCATGTGTTTAACTTTTTGGCCCTAGGATCTTCATCCCACAAATAAGCCCTCATATGGCTAAGCTGATGGAGAAATCAGAGTTGTAGCTCTCAAAATATGGCAATGCATAACAATAAATTCTTGGAATCCTTAAAGAGGACCTTTCACCACCTGCACCAACTCCAATCCATCCACTGATTCCTGCCCAGTTGGAATTTTTCCTCTAGCCCCCACCGTTCCTGAGCAATTAGCACAGTTAGTTTGTGCACCCAAAATTCTAGTTAGGCTCTGTGTCAGGTGGGCGGTCTTGGGCTAGAGCAGATAGGGACCGCCTGCTGAAAATTGAATTTATTGCTCAGGAATGGTGGCAGCTAGAGAAAAAAAAAAATTCCAACTGCACTGGAATCAACGGAGCTGCACCTATGGAAGGATGAAGATGATGAAAGGTCCTCTTTTAAATCACAGGAATTTATTGTTTTACATCGCCACATTTTGAGAGCTACAACTCTAATTTCTCCATTAGCTTAGCCATTTGAGAGCTTGTTTTTTTATGGGATGAGTGATATTTTTAACTGGACCCATTTTTGGGTACAAAAAACACCCCATTGTTTAACTTATTAAAGGAGCACTCCAGTGATTTTTTTTTAGTCATTATTTACCTATTCCCACTATATATATATATATATAAACTCAGCCTGTATTACCTTAGTTATTCCTCTCGCTCTGATCTGAAAATGTACAGGAGTTAATGCATAGGTTCCTGACTTCCTGTATGATGAACTATTCCATACGAGGTGTCTACAGGGGGAGACAAACTTCTGTCACTAACAATGATTGCCAAAACTTGCAAGATTTATTTAATGAATATTTGAGTTGAGTTTCGACCTGCAAGTGTTGGTTCCAAACCAAAGACTCTGGGGTCTCTTTACACAAGGGCATGCCAATCATCTTATTGTCAGGAGACCCTTCTAACAAAACTTGCCTTTCTAATGTTGACAGCTCTTTTAAAGAGGACCTTTAACGTCCTCATCGATGTGTGGTATTATATACTGCTAGAAAGCCGTCAGTGTGCTGAATTCAGTGCACTGTTGGCTTTGCCTGGTATGTGTCCGGGTGCTGGAGATAGTTTTGGCACCAATATGTCTCCATTGTCTGAAGGACGGGCCTTAAAGCTCAGCGTCATCGCTCCCCCCGACAGAACTCTTCCATAAACTTGATGCTGAGCTGTAAGTCTTGCCGTTCTGACAGCGGAGAAATATTGGTGCAGAAATTAACGGCACCGATATCTCTAACACTGGGGAACAAACCAGGAAAGCTTTCTAGTGGTATATAATACCACACTTCGACAAGGACATGAAAGGTCCTCTTTAACGTGGTTTTCTGAACCCCAATTGGGGATACAAGACTGGATTCTGCATAGATCAACTCATTTGGCTCTATCCTAGTTCCTGAAGCTACTTCATAGGCTGAGGTCCTAAGTAGATCTGCTCCTGTTCAAGCAATAGTCATAGAAGCACAGTACTGGCATTACCACTATATAGTGGACAGGGCTGCAGCTCTGTGCCTATTACTTGAATAGGAGTAGACTGCTTCCGACCCTGTCCACAGCAGTAGCTCCTGGCGTCAACTGATCTGTGTTGAGTCCTCATGTCAGACCCCCACTGATCAGATACTATTGATCTATCCTCTGATGAGGTCATCAGTATAAAAAAAAAAAAAAAAGGAACCCTCAGGCTGGAAAACCCTTTTAATTTTAGCCATGACTTCCTACTGTTCTATGTTCTTGCCATTTCCCAGTAACGTCTCCATGCCACACTTGCTTCCGTAATGTTTACAGCACAAACAATGAACACATTATCTACTCATAATATAAATGATATTTCTAAACCCTAAAATAAAATATTTGCCGGAGATAAGCTGGGATGTACCTACACACACAAACTAGGTTACGGGGTTGACTAGTTAAGTGTTTCATTCTGTTCATCACAGATAATTACCTTATCCCTCCATTTATATAGTCACAGTAAATTAAGTCAGAAAGGATTTGCCATTTTATATGCAAATTGCCAAACAACCTCGGAGCCTGCTCGTGAGATATCCCACATCTGTAGTGTGCGCGGAGTAATCTCTCTACAGTGTAATGCTGCTACATTACTTCCCTGCTTGCACATTACTGAAGAAATAAACGCCGTGGGGGTAAAAAGTTTAGAAATTAAATCATTTAATGGGACCACGTAATAAGGATAAGGTTTGGCTCGAATAGTTCCAAAAGTCTGAATTAGGCAATAACATCTTAAGAGGTTGACGTTTGAAGAATCAATTTTTTTGCCAATTTATTGTGCAAGATTAGACATAACGTAACCAGCGTACGTACTAAATTTCTAAAAAGACCTTGGAAAGATCTTCACAGGCAATGATATCTCTACGTACAAAAATAATTTGGTGTTTTTCTTTAGTTCCTGATGGATGTCAAAGTTGGGCAAAATTTAGAACTTCAGAACAAACTTTAGAACACAGTTTTGAGAAAATGTGGGTGCAGTGTTGGACTGAGGTTCTTTGGACCCACCAGATAAAAAGATTAAAAACAAAGCTTTGACCATGGGTAAAAGGGAACTTTGAGCTTAATAAATCACAAAATCAAGATAAGACGGAACACAAGCACAACGTGTGACAAGTCTTGTGCCAAGACTTTGTGATTAAGATTTACAACAAACCCTTAGTCATCGCCAGATAAAATGGAGTTGAGACCCACATTCCAACAACCCATAGAAAATAGACCATGGTACACTTCAAATGTGTGTTTCTTCTGCTGATCCATTATCGTGCTAGAGTCTGAGCCTACCAGAAGATCCTTTGGTATTCTGGTGGGCCAGGATGACACTATGTGGGTGGCAAGAAAGACACCTTGGCCAAAACAAGCCTAACTTTCCACTTGAAGTACAGCTGACCAGATTATGGCTGGTTTCATATGGTTGTAATACAGAGTATAATAGTCTTTTGTGGGTGACAAATCCCAAAAGTTTCAGGTTCGGAATAAGCCTGAAATTTTTGCAAAATCTGGTTCAAATCTGTTTTAATCTAAACCGGTTAACTCATCTCTAGTTCTTAGCAATCCAATAGGAAGTATTTTTTGTACTAAGTTTCTTCACTGTGTGATATTACAGTTAAAGAACTTTAGGCATATTATTTAGCAAGCTATATTATGTGTCATGGATTTTACCTTTCAAGAGGAGCTGTTACCAGGACTGAAAAGCCCAGTGACAAATCATCTGATTGGCGCCATCACACTAAGCATTTTGGTGTTTTGTTTATCCAAATATGTTCAGCCATTCCAAACATTAAAGCCCTTTTATTGTTGTTTACTTGCCAAGTGGGCGGTAACCCTGGTTTCTCGAGAAGGGCGGTCTTTGTGTGCTGTATGTCTTGCAGTGTTACTGCACACTTTGCTAATCTTCTCTAATCTACATCAACACTAACAGGGCTTATATTTTTGGAATGGCTGAACAGATTTGAACAAACACCAAGATGCACAGGGTGACAGTGCTGATCAAAAGAGTTGAGTCATTGGCCTTCTCAGATCTGCTGACAGGTCCTCTAAGTACTCTTATCTATAAGCTGATCACAGGATCTCCTGCTGATGGTCCCCCTATGATCACCTATAACTTGTGGCATTAACTAGGAATAAGGGAAAAATTTCCCTGCAGTGCCACCACTGGAGAAATGAAATATTACACTATGTCCTTTGACCATCCATGTACTCCAGATGAAGGCACTGTTAGTTGTAGCTTTCCATGCTGACTGATAGAATTCTCTGGTATTGGTCCCCAATCTAAAATATTGGAACTTTATTAAAAGAACCTGTCAGTTCGATTTGAGACACTAAACCACCAGCAGATCCTTATGGATTAGGAGTTTGGTGCCCACAAATATAATTTTTTTTTTTTTTTTTACCTAGAGATGAGTTTGATGAATCTCATCAAACTCATCTTTGGTGCTCCTGGCGCGGTTCTTCAGCTGGAACGAGCAGGGAACGTCCAACCTAGCTTCACTGCATATGCACCCAAGGTTCAGGACCACAGGGACTACAGCTGTGAACTGAGCATAATTTTTTTTTTTTTTTCTTTTTTCAATGCAGGTGACTTTACAACATACTAAACTCCTGGTCCAGAAGTACACGTGGGTGGTTTAGTGTCCCAAATGATCCTGACAGGTTCTCTTTAACATTAAATATCTCGATTCTAAATTAGGTGCCAATAAAGATAGTAAAACAATCCAAGATCTCCAATTGGTGTTGAATTATAGAGAATCACAGGATTGTAATCTTGAAACTAGGGCAATGTTTGTATGTTCTACTTTGGTGGAACCCATCACTGACGTTGCAGCCACTGAACACTGCCATATTTGCAGCGCATCCTTTGCTGTTGATTGGCTGAGATGAATCATGTGACTATCATACCTAATTGGGGAGGTGATCAGTAGGTGTCTATAACATGCAGGGTTCAACATCTGGAAATCCACAGGTTAGTTACAATGAAAAAGCTAATACAGTAGCCTTTATTTAAGCAACAATGAATCACCAGCAAAATGAAATTGCCACAAACCCCATTCTAGTAGATTTATTGATGAGCATCCACCAATATATTAAGATTCAATAAATGACATGGATACTGGAATCAGACTCTTACGACCCCATCACAATAAATGTGTAGAGAAATGCGGCGAGCTGATGGTGATGAATGGCGGAGCAGCTGATAGAACACTTTTACTGCATGGAACATACAATTAAATATTTTATTGTATTGTGCAGTAATGATTCCGGCCTAAATGACTTGTCTCAGGGTGTTGTATAAGGCAATTGGAACAGTAAATGAAGCACAACAACAGTGACCTTTATTAGCGTCTTGAGGCACAAAACTGCTGCTTCACGGGGCTAACTGTAACCCTTCTATTTACAGAGAACCAAGAAAGAAAGGTGTATTACTGTACATCCTGTATATTGTAAACCTGACACTCTATATACTCTAGTTGCCTACATAAAGGTTTATTTCTCTATCCATCTATGTGTTAAAATTGTAACTGTGGGACACAGAAGGAGGAACTGTCATCTACCTACCTACCTACCAAGTATTTATCTCATATGTATCTATCATCTATCTATAGTATCTGTCAATATAATATCTGTCAATATAATATCTATGGTCTTTTTGTACCCATAGATCTATTACATATTTAAATGGAGTCTATCATTGCATATATCATTTAACTGACACCATGATGTTAAAGGCTATTCATCTACCTTTATTTCTCACATCCTCGCCACCATTTTCAAGTTTTTACGGGTTTTCCAGTTATGTAAATGAAGCTCAGAGAGCACATCTTTGTCATCCCCTGCAGCGCCACCTCTGTTTTATTCTTGCCCCACCCCCCATGCTTCTTTTCCCTGCCTCTTTGCCGAGTCAGCAGCCGAGGTTCTTTTCTTTGGGACCGAAACACCACACATTCGCAGTACACTTGTGTAGTAAAGCCAATCAACATGGCAGGTGGAGCATTCACAGTCAGCTCTGCCTGAACCCAAAGTGGCAGAGCCGACTACGCATGCGCGGGATTTCGATCTAGAAGATAAGAATGTCAGCTGCTTTATAAAGGCTCCTCCATTATGGTGTCAGTTAAAAAACGATATATGCAATGATAGACTACCTTTAATTTATGTCTAAACATTAAAGAAACTATATGCATCAAACATCTGTCTACCTCTTTCTACTGATATATTTGCTTCATATCTATTCACTGTCTATAAATGAAATTATTAAGTTTGAAAAACTAAGTTTCTTTGCATCGCCATATTGTGACACCTGTGTACGGAGCTGTGTAAGGGGGGCATTTTTTTTGCAGGACAAGATGTAGTTTTTATTGGTATCAATTTTGACAAATGTGATATTTTGATCACATTTTTTGAAGTGGAAAAAGGGTATAAAAGCAGCAATCCAGCCTTTTTCATTTGTTTCCTCTTTAGAAAATCTCATACTGTATGTAGCTAACCCTTTAACAGTATTATATAACTATTTACACGTGGACAAAAATTGTTGTTACCCCTTGTTTAATGAAAGAAAAACCCACAATGGTCACAGAAATAACTTGAATCTGACAGACTGGAATTTGCCAAATTACATGTTGACAAGCCACAAAGCTTCTGGGAGAATGTCCTATGGACAGATGAGACAAATCAAAATTTTTGGCAAGGCACATCAGCTCTATGTTCACAGATGGAAAAGTGAAGCATATCTTGAAAAGAACACTGTCCCTACTGTGAAACATGGAGGAGGCTCTTATGTTCTGGGGCTGCTTTGCTGCATCTGGCACAGGGTGTCTTGAATCTGTGCAGGGTACAATGAAATCTCAACACTATCAAGGGATTCTAGAGAGAAACGTGCTGCCCAGTGTCAGAAAGCTTGGTCTCAGTGGCAGGTCATGGGTCTTGCAACAGGATAATGACTCAAAACACACAGCTAAAAACACCTAAGAATGGCTAAGAGGAAAACATTGGACTATTCTGAAGTGGCCTTCTATGAGCCCTGACCTAAATCCTATTGAGCATCTTTGGAAGGAGCTGAAACATGCCATCTGGAAAAGGCACCCTTCAAACCCGAGACAACTGGAGCAGTTTGCTCATGAGGAGTGGCCAAAATACCTGCTGAGAGGTGCAGAAGTCTCATTGACAGTTACAGGAATCGTTTGCCTCAAAAGGTTGTGCAACAAAATATTAAGTTAAGGGAACCATCATTTCTGTCCAGGTCTGTTTCATGAGTTTTTTTTTTTTTTAATTCTGGTGAAGCATGGTTGAAAAGCAATGTCTGACTTTCATTTGTTCATTTTCATAGAATTTTTATATATTATTACTTTTGTCAGATTCAAGTTCTGTGATCATTGTGGGTTTTTCTCATTAAACGAGGGGTACCAACAATTATATCCATGTGTGTATATTAAATATTGAATACAGTATAAAGCATATAACATGAAGGGGAAGCCTGTCATGAGTAGTGCCTAATGTCTTTCTCTAGGGCTGCAATATTAAAGGGGGTAGCTTCCACCATGCTAAGGCACCGATACATTTGAGATATAGCCACCATTTGAATAAAAAAGCCTAGAAGCCTCAAACTTCTAATACTAAAATATATGCAGTTTACACAGATTTACAGTGAAAAGCTTATTTACTTTTACATTACTGAACAAAAATTGAAACAGATGACCGACCCATGGCGTTATTCAATAGACTTTGTTTCCTTCTTACAGGTAAGGGCTTTGTGTCTGCTAAGCAGCCAGTGAGAAAACCGTGAGAACATCCTAAGGCTACTAGGATTCTCAAATTGAACACATGGGATTTGGAAACACTCACTACGGTATATCACAGGCTTCCGCTTCTCTAGTTTAGAGCATGGAAGAACAGGCAAAAGTGCTTCCTAAATCCTCTGTGAGTAACACTGCTGTTTGATAGACTGCGAGTCATTCAGCTGCTTTCTGCCCTATAGAGTTTCTATTTTCATTATACTAGTGGGATTTCGGGGTCTCAGAAGGATATCACACATTTGTCCTAGTGAATCTAACATGTCCTAAAATGAACTAAATGCCTACATCCATATTACAGCCTACATTTCTTCTAAGAAATCCGTATGGAAAAGACAAATATGAATTTTACAATATATACTGAAGCGCTAAATGGAGAAAAAAAAAAACTTTTTAGAACTGCGAACAAGACCAGGATAGAATTCTGAATTATTGGTCATAGGTAAAGTAAGAGAACCTCTAGAAAGACTTAAGATATGCTGTAGAGTTACTTGGCTGTGCTAAGAGCCATATTAAGTACATGCCTAAGGGTCTTCATCACCATGAGGACCTAAATGTGGTCTTACTACTTCAAAGAACCATTGATTGAATGGTCATCTGGTGATTGAATGTCCACCATAGACATTTTAGCCTATTTTGGTCATTACAGTGTTCGGTGACATGAGATGAAGATCAAGTGATCCTACTTAGAAGGTTCTTTTAACAGAAAGATTCATGGACTAAAGCAAAATCAAAAATCAAAAGCAAAATCGACACCAGAGAGTCTCACCCTACACTCCCAACAACCACTCTACCCAACTGTCCTGCGCTCCTCATCCTTAACCTGTTTCTCCACCGTCACTGATGAAAAGCTCTCCATCCTAATCTCTAAATCCCACCTCACCTCCTGCGCGCTCGACCCGTCCTCTCCAGCCAACTATCGCCCCATCTCACTGCTCCCATATGCCTCAAAACTGCTGGAGCAACACGTCCACTCTGAACTGTCCTCCTATCTCTCGTCCAATGTGCTCTTTGACAGACTACAGAGTCAGGTTTCAGACCCCATCACTCCACAGAAACTGCCCTAACCAAGGTCACTAATGACCTTCTAACTGCCAAAGCCAAACGTCACTATTCTGTCCTCGTCCTCCTCCTCCTCCTCAACCTCTCCTTTGCCTTTGACACAGTCGACCATTCCCTCCTGCTAGAAACTCTCTCATCCCTTGGCATCTCTGACCTGGCCCTTTCCTGGATTTCCTCATACCTCACCAACCATACATTCAGTGTCTCCCACTTGCACACCACCTCCCCGACACGCCCTCTTTCTGTAGGTGTCCCCCAAGGCTCCGTCCTAGGACCCCTCCTGTTCTCCATCTACACCCTAGGCCTTGGCCAACTCATAGAATCCCATGGTTTCCATTATCACTGCTATGCTGACGACACCCAAATCTATCTCTGGCCCAGAAATTACCTCTCTGTTGTCCAGAGTCCCAGAATGTCTAGTAGCCGTAGCCTCCTTTCTCTCCTCCCGCTGTCTCAAACTCAACATGGAGAAAACGGAGTTCATAATCTTCACCCCTCCACACATGACCCCCTTACCTGACCCATCAAAATTAACGGAACCACTCACCCCAGTCCCACAGGCCCGCTGCCTTGGGATAACCCTAGACTCTGACCTATCCTTCAAGCCACATATTCAAACCTTTAACACCTCCTGCTGCCTCCAACTCAAGAACATCCACCGAATCCGCTCCTTCCTCACCCCTGAAACTACAAAGATGCTAGTCCACGCCCTCATAATCTCCCGCTTAGACTACTGTAACACCCTTCTCCATGGCCTCCCAGCTAACACTCTCGCCACCCTCCAGTCCACCTTAAACTGTGCTGCTCGCTTAATACACCTCTCCCCCCGTTCTTCATCGGCCATCCCCCTCTGCCAATCCCTCCACTGGCTACCCATCGCCCAGCGAATAGAGTTCTAACTACTAACGCTGACATATCAAGCCATCCACAATCTGTCCCCTCCATATATCTCCGACCTAATCTCCCGCTACCTACCCGCACGTAACCTCCGATCCTCCAAAGACCTCCTACTCGGCCCTGCTCTCATTCGCTCCTCACACAATCGTCTCCAAGACTTCTCCCGTGCATCCCCCATACTCTGGAACTCACTACCAAGACACATAAGACTGACCCCCACAATCACAAGCTTCAAGAAGGCCCTGAAGACTCACCTATTCAGGAAGGCCTACAACCTCCAATAACACTACTGTCACCACACCACCATCTGTACAGCCTCTCCCCTCACCTTCTGTCTCTATCATTCTTCCCTCAGACTGTAAGCCCTTGCGGGCAGGGCCCTCTATCCCACTGTGCCAGTTGGTCACGGTTTGTATTATCTGTTTTGTATATCTGGTGTACAGTGCTGGCCAAAAGTATCGGCACCCCTGCATTTGTCAGATAATACTCAATTTCTTCCAGAAAATGATTGCAATCAAAATGCTTTGGTAATAATATCTTCATTTATTTTGCTTGCAATGAAAAAAACACAAAAGAGAATGAAAAAAAAAAGTCGAATCATTGATCATTTTACACAAAACTCCAAAAATGGGTCGGACAAAAGTATTGGCACCCTCAGCCTAATACTTGGTAGCACAACCTTTAGACAAAATAACTGCGAACAACCGCTTCCGGTAACCATCAATGAGTTTCTTACAATGCTCTGCTGGAATTTTATACCATTCTTTGGCAAATTTCTCCAGATCCCTGAGATTTGAAGGGCGCCTTCTCCAAACTGCCATTTTGAGATCTCTCCACAGGTGTTCTATGGGATTCAGGTCTGGACTCATTGCTGGCCACTTTAGAAGTCTCCAGTGCTTTCTCTCAAACCATTTTCTAGTGCTTTTTGAAGTGTGTTTTGGGTCATTGTCCTGCTGGAAGACCCATGACCTCTGAGGGAGACCCAGCTTTCTCACACTGGGCCCTACATTATGCTGCAAAATTTGTTGGTAGTCTTCAGACTTCATAATGCCATGCACACGGCCAAGCAGTCCAGTGCCAGAGGCAGCAAAGCAACCCCAAAACATCAGGGAACCTCTGTCATGTTTGACTATAGGGACCGTGTTCTTTTCTTTGAAGGCCTCTTTTTTTTCCTGTAAACTCTATGTTGATGCCTTTTCCCAAAAAGTTCTACTTTTGTCTCATCTGACCAGAGAACATTCTTCCAAAAAGTTTTTGGCCTTCTCAGGTAAGTTTTGGCAAACTCCAGCCTGGCTTTTTTATGTCTCTGGGTCAGAAGTGGGGTCTTCTTGGGTATCCTACCATAGAGTCCCTTTTCATTCAGACGCCGACGGATAGTACAGGTTGACACTGTTGTACCCTCGGACTACAGGGCAGCTAGAACTTGTTTGGATGTTAGTCGAGGTTCTTTAGCCACCATCCGCACAATCTTTCGTTGAAATCTCGTCAATTTTTCTTTTCCGTCCACATCTAGGGAGGTTAGCCACAGTGCCGTGGGCTTTAAACTTCTTGATGACACTGTGCACAGTAGACACAGGAACATTCAGGTCTTTGGAGATGGACTTGTAGCCTTGAGATTGCTCATGCTTCCTCACAATTTTGCTTCTCAAGTCCTCAGACAGTTCTTTGGTCTTCTTTCTTTTCTCCATGCTCAATGTGGTACACACAAGGACACAGGTTGAGTCAACTTTAATCCATTTCAACTGGCTGCAAGTGTGATTTAGTTATTGCCACCACCTGTTATGTGCCACAGGTAAGTAACAGGTGCTGTTAATTACACAAATTAGAGAATCACCACATGATTTTTCAAAGGGTGCCAATACTTTTGTCCACCCCCTTTTTTATGTTTGGTGTGGAATTATATCCAATTTGGCTTTTTGACAATTCTTTTTGTGGTTTTCCATTGAAGACAAATTAAATGAAAATATTATTACCAAAGCATTTGTGATTGCAATCATTTTCTGGAAGAAATTGAGTATTATGTGACAGAATTGCAGGGGTGCCAATACTTTTGGCCAGCACTGTACTGTATGTAAATCCGCAAACGTAAAGCACCATGGAATTAATGATGCTATATAAACAAACAACAACAACGACTAGTGACTACGGTAAAAAAATAATAATTATGGCCGACTTTTCAGGTGACGAAAATCTGTCGTTCTTCTAAAATGATACACTTTACACTAAAGTGTTTGGACACCATCCAAGGACTAACAAGTAACTATGGGGCCTCATAGCAAAACCTGTCATGGGGCACCACGCTACAATGACCACCTTGAGCAGCAGGGATAATAAAGACTAATGTCACAGTCAGAAGCTCATAGCAGAATAAAGACAAATGGAGGAACAAGTTCTGGCAGGGAGGACCAGAATATGGAGCTGGAAATGGTGGGTGGTCCAATGGATAAGTATGAGGTTTTTTTGTTATTTTAGATCAGTCCCTGCTTTTGGCTACACATTCAAAGTCTTTAAATCTCCTGTCCTCTAATGATAAAGATGTCTCTGCTTACCTTGTCCCATTCTACACTGCAAAGCTGATAAGTAAACTATAGGTGTTTATTTTAACAGTTTTTATGCACTTGATAAAGGAGCTTGGTGCTCCGAAACACGTTGTGCTTATCACCCTAATAAATATGAATTCCTTCTATCATCATCTGTGACCGGGGGTTATTTCCCAAGAGCGCGGGTTGGTACAGTGGATCCTTGGACCACCATAGATTCCATAAGTAAACTGCAGGAACAGAAAATGTCTACCTATTATATGTACTTCAGTTCACTCATCTTAACAGTAGTAGGTTATTGTGGGTCTTGTGAAATTAGTCAGAAGGTACAGTATCTGTTTGTAGTACAAAGGTTTCTGAAAGCAAGTGGGCGAAACAAATCCTGGCAGGGAGGACCAGGTATAAGGAAAATTCAGACCTGTGAGAAGCTAGCGGCATCTCAGACCCTTGAAGCTCAAACTGTTTATTACTGTATTTAGATTAGAGCAAACAAGTCATCAAAGTGTCCCCTTGAGCAATACAAGAGCAGCACAAAAATTTCAAAAAAAAAAAAAAAATCTGCAGGAATTCAAGTCTTCAGAGTAAAAAATTCCAGAATGTTTCTTCATTCTCAGATAGCTGCAGCGCCGGCTCTTTTCAGACGTAATGTATTTTCTCACTTACTACAAACATTTGATCAATTTTAGTTTAAAAAATAATCTACAGCTTACTGGTTGGTGAATTGTAGCGCCCTGTAAGGAGGAAACTATTAGTAGGGGACGTCACAGTTAGTTACAAAGGATAGTCTGGAAACTAACTCATTTTTACTCAGTCTTTAAAGGGATATGAAAGACCTGGCTACTTTGTTTCAGAAACAGCGCCACATCTGTCCTTGGGTTGTGTCTGGTATTGCAGTTCTGCTCCATTGAATTGATGGGGGCTGAGCCACACTAAATATATGGCAGTGTTATAAGGGCATTATAAGGGAGTAGCATTTAGATACTATATGGCATTATATAGCCATTATAAAGCAGTATTTATTATGCAGATTTTATCTGCAATTTTATTATGCAATTTTTGAAGAAAACCTGTCTAAAATCAGTGACTGGGGAGGGGGGGGGGGCACTACTTTACTTGTAGGTAAGTGTGAAAGATCCTCAGTGCGCCAACCCCGTGGTGGCCCACACCTGAGTCTTCTTTCATATAAAACCACTCACCTCCAGTGAGTGTTGGGTCCACAAGATAAATAAAAGACAAGCTTTATAAATTTTACATATTTATTAACCCCTAAATGGGTCGGTATTAACATCTAACACAAGCAGGTCAGAACAGATATGCAGATGTATGCAAGCATTAACAGTTACTAGTTACAAGATACAGTGCAATGAAATAAAAGGGCATAAAAATGAAATAATTACTTTACCACGCATCTCCTTGATGTGGCTCTATAATCCAACACTCACACATGCTCTGTCATGTGTGAATAACCAGTGGAGGCTGCTTCGCATGTGGCATTAATACAACAATCCAGCCTGCATGCTCTTCACAGTGGTCTGTCTGTAATATCCTGTAGTCTGGCTGTAAAAACTCTGTAGTCTGTGATGGTCTGTAATAACTCCCCCACTGGCCTCTTACCTCATCTTTTATACCCTTGATGACACCACCCAGAATGAGGTCATCAACAACAGCAGGTCTGATGGATTAATGCACTCAAGTCCAGATTCTTTGTAAAGAGCTGAGACCAAGTGAAATGATACAATGTTATCAGCCATATCTGATCTACCAGTGCAGGCTGCACCATGCATGTTTCTTTGATCACTCAGGACTGTGTAGGAATTCAATGGAGCCCTGCTGGGATGGATACAAAGCCCTATTGTTCCAGTCCGGCCACTATTGGCAATATACCTTTGAGTAGGCTGTGCACATTATGAATAAATGCAAGTAAGAAGGGAGATACTATACCCAGAGATCAAAATACAGCTTTGAGTTATAGCCATATTTAAGCAGAATCATCACAGTAAGGTTCTAGGCACTGTGAAACAAACCTCTCATGCCATATTCTTTTTTCCAGGACTCACCCCTGGACTACTTCTACCTCTTACAAATGTAAGAGCATCAAAGTGGAGAGAGAAAAGATGAGAGCGGCCCTAAGGTTAGTTTCCCATGCTTTTTTGCTAATTTTGTAGCAACTGTAGAGAGATGTCGCCATTGATAGGATTACATGTCGCATTAGATTTTTAGATTGGGGTAAAACTGAGGATCCACCCCCTAACTGTCTGTGTGTTAGCCATGATGGAGAATGGGGCTAGCTTAGTTAATGAACTGAACCACACAAACTTTTAAAGGAAGCTCCATGTCTGTCAGAATTGATCAAGGAGTTTGGAGAAGCCTATAGGGTTAAACAATTTCACTACTTTAGTAAGTGATGATTAATGTATAACAGATTGCACATGTTTTCTGGTTCCTGTTACATTCTTGGGGGTCTTTATATGGGTAAGATGTCTACAGCTGGCACTATGTTATGTTAAAGTATGCATACATAATATATTGTTGGTGGCTCTGCTGGGAAGCAACATCCTAAAGGCACCATTCTCCATGGATGAAATATGTAAGGGCAAATCCCAGAGTTGTTACTATAAATTAAAAGTATTGCTGGGAGATCTCAGACTACACAGTCTTGTGCTCCCTTCCACCCAGAAGGGTACTTAAGAACTGGAAACAAACAATAAGGTGAGATCCCTACTTTGTCGATCAGAAGGAAATTCTACCACACTAGAACCAATGCAGAGGAACTTCCAGGACCGCAGGACAGGCAGTAAAGTGGGTGAAGCTTTCATACATTATTAGTTAGCAATATATATTAAAGTTAATTTATCAGCAATTAAAATGTTGCTTCAGTGTGTTTTCGTGTGGCTGAAATGTTGGCTTAATGTGGCTTAATGTTGTTCAGCCTTGGGGACTCTTACTAGGCTCAATATAAACCATCAGTCCTAGTGATTAAGGTGCTTTAGGGTTAAACAGCCGAAACCAAAGTTTTCTTCAATCCTAAACATTGATGGCGTTTTATGGATTTTGATATTGTTGACCTATCCTTTGGATAGGTTATGAATATCAGATTGGTGGGTGGCCAACAACCAGTACACCACCATCACCAGAACTATACAATGGACTGATCCAGAAGCCGACGCTTCATATACTGTAGTGTTTGTTTATATCAATAATCACAAGCCCCTTTAATGTTTATGGTAGCTGAAGATTACACAAGCCTATATCTTGTATTCTCACAATCATCCTGACTTACATGTAGGTCAGAACATGTGAACTGTATTCTAATTACACCACATATTAATGTGCAGAAGGAGGTTAAATAGTTCATTTTCCAATGAACTATCCATATGTCTAATGTAATTAGTCTTATATTTACTATGTAGTAAAACTGTACATTTAGAAGAATGACGGCATTTGCGTACCCGAACTCACCCAGTCAGCAATCTCTACCAAACATAGGAATTGTGCGCCACGAGCGTGAATAATGGCTGCAAATTTACTTCTAATTGAAGTTACAACATGAATAACCCTGATAAAGTGCGGAGGATTCATTAGTAAATAGCTTTACTTTTTCGAGATGAGTTTTCCTTACTATTATGTAGAATATCAGTCATGTCTTCCTTTAATTATGACGGAAAGAGGGGAACAAGTCTTCATAAAAAGCAGAAAAATGAATTAGTAATTAAGCAAATTGGATGTGTTTATACAACAAAGCAATTCCCACAAACGGATTATTAGTAAATTACCTGCTGGTTCTAAAGGATGTTTCTTTGCATTACAGATATTATCTGTAAGCCCTAACTCATTACTAATGCAAGTGTAGCAGAAAGGCAGAAACCGTATGAATATTGGTCCATGTATTACAGGATGTATTAAAGGGATATTCTTAAGATAGGTTATCACTATCAGATCGCTAGGGTCTGACACCCAGCACCCCATGATCAGATGGTTAAGGTTACCTGCACACTTAAAATTGTAGGCTGTGGATTTTTTAATTTGTCCCTAAATCCACACCAAACCCACATGTAGATTTTGTTGCTACTTTCACTCCTCTCAGATAAAATCCGAAGAATTGACATGTTGCAAATCATATGTCAAATTTCCATGCAGAAAGAAATCTTCATTATGTAGAGGAGTCTAAGAAAATCTCCTTGACTTAATGCTATTGTATTATGCTGTGGATTTTCCACATGCAAAATCCTAATGGTATGCCTGTACCCTGAAGAGTCCGTGGCACTTGAATGGGCATTGTGGCTTCCATTCCTTACCAGTGTTGTACATTGTATCACACTGATGGAAACATTCAAAGGCTGTACTTGAGCATCCATCCTGGGTGCCCAAGCAGAATTTTTTTTTAAGGAATCTGATTGTTCTGGATGATCTAACCAAATGAATATTTAACTATAGGGAAACCCCTTTAAAGGGATTGTCCAGGCAAAAAATCTGTTATTTTAAGTAGGCGGGGGAGGTGAAAAAAAAAAAAAAAAAAAACCTCACTTTTCCCCAGTGCGTGATGCCCACCATTGTGGTTCGGTCCTTCTAGTTCATTGTCATCTTCTGGCGGAAGTCCCTACCATATGTGATCACTGAGGTCAAGGGACAACACGTCACTACCCGGGGTCACTTAATGCCACTGAGGTCAGCTTTATGGGAAGGGATCTGGGACGTGACAAGACACCAGAGCAGCAGGACTGAACTGCACTGGAGTACCGGGAACAGGTGAATATGATTTTTCTTCACCTCCCCCGGCCTATTATAAAAATATTTTTTTGCCCAGACAACCTCTTTAAGGGTCTTTTCTTGATGCCAGTAATAGCTAACACTCCCAAGAAAATCTCTCACATGTGCAACCATATCTTATTACATGTCTTATTACACCCCAAAGGTCTCTCCAACTATCCATCAAGTGGCTTTCAAGTGTTATACCACTGCGCCACTTAATTCTATCCTTGTCATGTTTGCCCCTTTTAGGGGAGCTATGGCTGCTCTTGAAGAAGGTGCAAAAGCTACAAAGCCTAATAATGGGCCGAAAGTGAAAATAAAATGCCCTTAGCTAAACTATAGGTCTCGAGTGAGTGAAAGGAAAGCAGTTGTCGGTGAGACTGCCTGGCCCACGGCTATATTAATGGTCTATTCTCTATTGTGGACGGATTCTAATGAATGCATAAACCCCCTTGTTGAAAGCTTTAAAAACCAGAGGAAAATGCCTTTTCACTTTCAAGTCCTGTAAAATATTTCTCTTCGAATTGAAAGGTTCTTTATTTCTATGACAACCAAGACAGCTGGATGTCTACAGAATTAAAATCCTCCTTTTACTCGCTGAACATGGTTAAAGCCTTATTTCTCCATGTTTATATTAATACACGTATAACACGCTGCAAATGGGAAATATCATGCACTTATGTCTCCGATGATTGATGCAATTACCCAGCGGTTGCTCCAGAATTCCTCTTCAGTAACAGCTACTCTCTGCGTCCTAGAACATGGCAAAGGCTGTAGAACAGCAATTGTATAACACGGATCCATTATAGAGGTTGTCCAGTATATACCTAAATCTTTAATAGGGCTGGAGAAGAGGCCATGAACATAAGACACTTTACTCGCCTCTCCCTCAGGGGTGGCAGGTCTGGTCATTTTACAGGTACCCTGGCTTACATCAGCAGCGACAGAGAAAAACTGGTTTGGAACACAACGGATTCGTTCCTAATTTTCCCAAAAATTTGGGTTTGCCCTGGACCCAAATCTTTTCAGGTTCAACGCCCTCAAATCACCCTGGTGTCTTCAGATACTAGAGTATAATATGTGAAGACCCATAAGAGTTGCAGAAACAAACTTTAGGCTAAAGCCCCATGGTGCAGAAATGCAGCTTTTTTTGTTGCAGATTTTGTTGCCTTTTTTGAACCCAAGCCAAGAATGGCTACAAAAGGAATTAGAAATATATAGGAAGCTCTTCTACTTCTTCCTTCTGCTCAATCCAATCCTGGCTTTTGCTCAAAAAACTGCAGCAAAACCTGCAGCCAAAAAAAGCTGCGTTTCCGCAACGTCGTGCCTCAGAGAACTCAGCTTCCCTCACATTTCCTGCACTCCCTTGCGGCATCCAGCTTTCCCATGGGAGATCTTTCTGCCTCTTCGTTATCAGCTCAGTACTGCTGTAGTGTTCACTCGACATACCTTTAATATTGCTGGTTGTGAGTACTGGAGAAGTGTTCCATTCAAGTCTATAGCACACCACTGCAGTACTCAACCACCACTGTTAAGAGTTTGGCCAGTGAGCACGGCAGCTCATACAGTCATGGGGAAACTGCTGATCTATGACGGTACCGACAGTCAGATCCCCATAGGATATCACTTTTAACGAAGTGGATAACCCCTTTAATTTTATATCATTTACTATTACTATAAATACTAATATTTGTTTTCTGCAGGTCTGTGCACTTGAATGGGAACTCGTACTTTTCACCACCGCCTCAATCTTTTCATCCTTTGATACCGCTAGTGGCGTAACTTAAGTCTTCTTGGCCTAGGTGCGAACTTTTGTCCGGGGCCCCCTCCCTAGAGAGAATTCTTGATAGTGGCGGTTACGGGTGCTGCAGCGATAAGTGATACTTGAGAAGGATATAGCTTTAGTACCTACAACTGCAGTTACCAAGAATACGATGAGTGAGCAGCGCCCGGCCTGTAAACAGTACTGGGACAGTATTATGTGCTCCACAGTGGCCCCCACAGAGTATTATGAGGTCCCAAGAGCCCCCCTCCTAGAGCCAGTACCATTATACTTTGGGGTCTCTTCAGACCCCAAAGTATAATACGTAGAGGCCCAGGGGACGTGATTAAAAATACTCACCTTACCTGTATATCCTCGCTTCTCTTCTGTCTTGCAACTGAGGTCTGCACTCCAGACGTCACTGCTGGGGCCTGTGATTGGGCCTCAGCTGTCACGTGGGGTGCAATGAAGTCATTACATAGTCATGACATGTGACCGCTGGGGTCAATCACAGATGCCAGCAATGACGTCTGGAGCGCAGGAAAACCTCAGAAACTGTCCAGAAGAGCCCTGGACAGGTGAGTATATTTTTTTTTAATTTTTAGTCACCTACCCTAAGCTGGCATTAACTGGAAAGAGGCCCGATGGGGCCACTTTGTTACATGTATAGCGATCCAGGGCCCTGGCCATTTTTCTAGCCTCCACCATTTGTTAGTTTCAGCAACCAATCTGCTCATTAGGCTCTGCTCTTTACAGGGTGGGCAGTCCAGATCTTGAGCAGATAGTCTGGCACCACCCACCTGCCTAAATAGTATATTGGGTGCTAAAACTAACCTTAATAGTTGGCGGGGGGGGCAAGAAAAAAAATTCCAACTGTGCTGGAAGAAGTGTGGTGTCTATTAAATGATGCAAAGCAAAGGAGTTGACTAAGGTGGTAAAACGTCCACTTTAGGTTGCTAATGTTCTGCTAGGTTCACACTAGCGTTGGGGTTTTTATTCTTCAGGTCTGCTTGGGGACCCGAAAACTCAATCCACTTAAGTGGTTACCCATGGAAACCTGCAGACCCCAAAAATCCTTGTTGGCGAACCTATGGCATGCATGCCAGAGGGGGCACTCAGAGCCCTCTGTTGGCACGTGCACAGTCACCCCGATCGCTTCTTTCAGCTGTATGTGCAAATGCATACATAGCTGAAAGCTGTCAGTGTAGGCCGCAGTTCTGCACGACTGCAGCTTACACTGACAGTGTGACCTTTGCCCCGACGCAGGCGCTTTGATGTCATTCATCTGCTTCGCGGTAGGAGGACTCTATTACATGCTCCACAGTGTCAGGTAAGTACTGTCTGGGGGCCACTGTGGAGCACATTGTACTGTGTGGGGGCCCCTTCACTATTTATATCCGACAGTGTCTGTTTTTTAGCAGACGTGATATTAGTACAGGCTGTAATAACATTGTATGGTCACTATAAAATATTCTGTGCTCTGTAAATAGTGAACATTGATTGTTCAAAAGTACCAGATGCGAGCTTCTACCTTTCAGTACAAAGTTTGTTTTTTTTTTTTTTTTAACTGAAGGCTCTGTAAAGCCCCATTTACACGACTATTTTACGGGTCCATAACTGACCGCAATTGTGGATCTGCACAGTATTAAGGTTAAATTGCCGTGTTGGCACTGATAATTTAGTGGGTTTTGGGTTGCAGTTGGGGCAGTCACACTCTAAAAAAGTTCGCCATAGACTAATGGATCCGCCGGGTTTCTGCCCAGTATCCGGCCGAAAAATGAAGAAAGAAAAGTCCTGCTTGTAGGACTTCTCTCCGTGTTTTCAAGCACAATGGGGGACAGAATCCCCAAACGGTCACACGCTAGTGTGACCATAGCCTTAGAGTATTAAACCAAGTAGGATCATATCTATCTGTATTGTACACAGCATTTTAGGTATCTATTGTATTTGTAACATGCTGTATACAATGGTGACAAGAGGTAAGAGTGGAGAGAGTAGGAAATGTATCTATTTGTATACAGGCTGAATGATTGACTAAGGCTAAGTTCACACTAAGCGCCCGGTCTCCGCCTGGGGATTCCCTTCAGCTTTAAAAACGCTGAGAGAAAATTCCTGCAAGCAGGACTTCTCTACACATTTTTCCACCTTTTTTGGGTGGAAACCCAGTGGACCCTTTGTAGTCTATGGAGTTTGGAGGTTTGCCAAGGGTAACTGCTTTTTTTTAGCGGATTAGGTTTTGGTTTGGGGGCCCCAAGCGGACCCCCCTGTACAGAAACCCAAAACAGGTGTGAACCTAGCGTAAGACAATGTACTACAAAATAGCCCCCAATATTGCTGATGTTGTACCCCTTCGGGGTGCACCTTTGGAGAACAAACTCCTGTAATACAGTAATACTGTATGGGAACAAATACATACATTAGGATATAGATATATCTGTGTGAGGTGCTTTAACGGATGGAAATGTTTCTAATGCAATATGGTATTTTCCAAAGTACAAGTCTGCTGATTTAAAAGGGAAGTGAAACTGCTTAGAAAGCGTTCTCTTCAATGAATTATTCTCCGCATCAAATGCAAATGCAGGAAGACTCGCACTAGGCAGATCTGCTTTTGGGGACTCAGTATTCTGCAAATATCTTTGAATCAAGTAGAAGGATAGAAACAGATTATTCATCTGCACCAGACCTGTCATTGGGGAAAAAACATCTTTATTTGCTTTATGGCAAAACAAGTGTAAATATAATGAGTAGAATTTAGGAAAAATAAAGAAATCTGCTCATTAAAATAACTAAGACTCCTTTTTGGGATGGGAAAGCTCAGAGAAAGCAGCAGATGGTGTTCGGCACAATAGATGGTGCAGCGGGCCCAGCTCCCTTTAGAAGGGAAAATTGGTATAGGATTATAAAAGTTTAATAAGTCAGTTTATTTTAATATAATGCAATGTTGTAAAACAGAGAAATCCATATATGAAAAATGTACATAAGAGGTTGAAGTAGAAGGAAAGTGCAAACACTTTGGGGAGGAAAGGGGTTGCATAGAGCTAGTCCCACTATGGCAGCCCTACCTAGGTATCTTCTATCAGCAATGATGTAATTCTGATCTGATTGGTAATTAATAGAGCTAAGACGCAATACCAGGCACAACCTATAGGCAAGTGTGGCGCTGTTTCTAAGAAAAAAAAAATCTTTTCAATTCTAATTCAACTAACTCGTTTAGTCAGTCCAGTCACTCATTATGGGTCCTTTACCAGCTCTACCATAGTGAAAATACGTTTTGTTTTGTTTTAATTTACTTACTATGTGCTGGATCTGACTGTAGGGTTCTGGGGCTCTTCTGAACACGAAGGCTTCCCAAATGCCCATATGGGCAGTTCTCTGATTTCAGATGTCGCATATAAAGAGTTAAACAGTTGCAGCGAATTTTAAGTTGGCTTTTTCAATGACTTTTGTTGTGTGATATGCTGTAGCAAGTTATGAAATTCAAGTTAAAGGGGTTGCCCAACCTTTTCATATTAAAGGCCTGACCTAAGGATATCAGATTGGTGGGGGATGCGACCTCTTGGACCCCCGCTGATCAGTTGTCCTAGGGGCAGATGATTCCACCCATTGTGTAGTTGCCATTTCAGGTTGCTGCTGCTCTTCAAGTAAAAGGCACAGCACGACCAATGGATTAAGCTGTATTATTCCTGCTCTTTCCACCATGAAGTTCCAAAAGTCAGCAACTGTGTATAATCAATCCCCCAGGAAATAGTGTATATAGCGCATATTCCTCATACAGTCTCACTGTCTAAGCAATGTTGGCACTAAACATCTGGATGTAAAAGCTATGGATATCTGTCATTATTGAATTTCATGTATTTTGTGCTAAAAAACTTCTAATTCAGTTTATTTTATCATTTTGTTTAGCTAGAGACTGGCATGTTTTCCACTACATAGCAAGCGGCAGAATGCCATTCTGTGCTACAATCTGTTAAATGAACTTTCTAATAAGTTTATGACACCTCCTGAAGCTAATCTATGCTCAAATCTGAAAAAATAAGAGTACATGAAATAGAATACATCTTGGATAAACTTCAGGAGTCTGAACATGTCAGCAGGGAGGTCTGTCTGAATGGAGTGCTTATGGAGGATCCTTTTTGCTGTGCCTAGCTAACGCTTTTAAGATAATTTGCAATAAATAGATTTGTATTTGAAATTGTTCTTGAGTATTTTTTTTACTATATTGTTTGCAGTTGGGACTGGCAGGGCACTCGTGTGTGGGCCGATCAATCAAGTACTCTCCTGGAACCACATGGATCAATGGGTAAGATGACTTATTTTACTTTTTGTATTCTATTTAGTAAAATTTAGCACTGCTTACACTGACCATACACATGAGATACCTGTGCTTAAAAAAAAACAAAAAAACTCAGGTTCATTTAAAACGTATCTAAACTTTTGGACAACTTTAGATTTTCTGGCAGTATTTGTGTTACTAAAATTTTGTAATATACTTTAACAAAAAACTAAATAGAGAAAAATGGCAAAAATATTAAGATATAGCAAATAAATAAAACTCAACTTTTATTAGAAAAATGTAAAACACATCCAATAATCAGATGTCACCCATAACTAGCCTAAGTGATCCTTTAGATAAACCTATCCTAATCAAGGTGGATACATAAGATACCCTTTAAAACCCCTTATATTGATACTGGAATATAGGTAAATCAACCGCAAGAAAATGCTGTATCTCTGCGGTAAAAGTTAAAACACCGCAGACCAATATAATAAAACTGCAGCAAGTTTCGCTAAAGCACTCAAAATATCCTTAACCTATAAATACTAGAGATGGTAAATCTAATACATTAGTGCAGTGGAGTTTCAAATTGCCGATAGAAAGCTCAAAACGCCACACCCAAACTATATACAGACTATGCTGAGAGGGCAGGAGACCATAGGCCCTATAAGGAGCATGATAAACCAAATGCCTGATCAAGTCCCTCTCATGATAATATATAATCTGGAGGCTTAACATTGAAGTACCGGCACCTACCATCTGGGCGTCGGGAACTGTGGTTTTTACCACATTTTTCTTGCTATCTGTGCATTTTTTCTCCATGAAGCTTGTAAACTCCCCTGATGAACCTGGTGTTAGGATTATCCACTAGGGGAAACGCGTAGAGAGATAAGGGAAAGAGGAGATTTATATTTCTTATAAGAGAGGGACTTGATCAGGCATGTGGTTGTCTGTTTTAAATTTTTCTAATAAGTTGAGTTTTAATTATTTGCTATATCTTTATATTTTTGACATTTTTCTCTATTTAGTTTGTTTTTGTATAAATTTTGACCCCTATTGGTATATATACTTTAACAAATATTGGTCTCTGAAATCCTACATAGTTTCACTGTCCCTTGTTTCTGTATTGAGAGCTGTTTCTGCCTCTCACTGAATGTTACTGTGTATGGAGTACAGGGCTGGGTAATATGTAGTGAAAATAAAGGTAGGATTGGGTCACATCAAACCGTTATATCTCGGGCATTCTAAAACATACAAACTTGCTTTGAGGAGATTCTCTTTCATGTGACTAACCCTGTTCGCATTTACTATACACTTGTACTGTTTTGGGTCAATATGATCCAACCTATTAAAATGTTGATTTTAGCTACTGTAAGTGTTTTTTTTGAACACCCATTTCATTATTAAACTGTATGTGAACATGGTTGATCATAAACAAATGAAAATTGAAATGAAAATAGTTTATTTTTTTCAGAAAAAAAAGGTTACACGGGCTGTTTGCAATTATGTTAGCTTTTAGCATTCTGCACAAATAAACATGCTTATTTTAATTTACTATAACTTTAAATCTAACTAAATATAACTTTGTCAACATATTTTATAGAACAAAAGTAAAAATAAAAAAAGAACGTCAGTTTTTTTTATCTATAAAAAGTTTGAACAGGTTCATTCATTTTTACATTGAGCACAATAATAAAACATGTCCTTTACAAAGATATTTTGCACACCCAGCACGTGTTTTATGTCACAAGAAAATGGACAGAAGCTACACCTCTTTTTGGCCGGTAGCTGTGCTGGTGGAGGCCATTGAGTCTCTTGAGCATGCTGCTGGACACTTCACAATGGCGGCTGCTCCTTCACTTCTGGGGTTTACTTTTCTGGCTTTGATATACGGCCTAACTAGGGATTTTGCTAATTCTTCAAACAACATTTTATGAAGCTTATTTCTGTTCCAATTGGGGTCGATTTCTCTCCATAAAACAAATGCATTGTATGCCGAAACATCCAGAATGTTGTAAAACATCATTGGCCAACGATTAGTTTTGCGTTTGTGTATGTTGATATTGCTTGATCTAGTATATCAACTGCCCCTTTTGTGGCATTATAATCTAATACCATGTCCGGCTTTTTGTCTTCTCGATTACTGATTGCATTGTCATGATGCATTGTGTTCATTAGAGTTACCTGTTTATTTTTTTGGGGAACATAAGACAACTGTTGTATCTCCAGAACTATACACTTCTCTTTTATAAGGATACCTGGCGGCAGTTCTGGCTTGTTTTTCCTTATAGTACCCAGCGTGGTAAGTTGTCTTTTGCAACATCTGGCCCAGTGGGTAGGATGTGATAAAGTTGTCACATGTGACTTTGTCCTTTTAGTCCATGAGTCAAATCGAGAACTCGCATACCCTGATTTTTTTCAGCTCTCTCTCCAGGGTTTCTTGTATACACTTGAGCATTTTGAACGTTTGCTGTCACAGTGTCCATACCTTGATGCTGTACTTTGCTGGCTTACTCGGTATGTATTGTCTGAATGGGCGCCTACCTCGGAATGCCACCAGTTCATTGACAGTTACAGCTTCACCAACATTATATAATTGTGGTAGACATTATCCCAATTTTGAAATTCTGCTCAGTCACAACTTGATTTAACACTATGAAAAAAAAAAAATGAGAAAGCTCTATAACCAGTTTCACAACAAAAAGAGCTTACATTACAGTAAGGGCCCCATCGCTCTCCCAGTGATGAAGTGCAGTGTGACTGCTACACTTGCGATGCTGGAGCCTCACGTTTGTGATTTTGCAGCATCACAATCGCAGGGTGCATGTGTATGGTGTGATGGGGCCCTGAAACAGACCCTGTTCAAATCTGTACTCAGTGCTCATCCATGCAGTCAATATATCACAGCAGTGAGAATACACCCACTCCTAAACAGTCACTCTGCTTTGTCACAATGGCACATTAGCTTACTTCATGGCACAGTAAATCAAAAATGACTTTACAATATGCACCCTTTTCAAGAATGAGATGAAGTACACAGGAAAACAAATAAATTTTGTAAGCAGAAATTAGTGACCTGTAAAACTGTTTGGGTCATATTGACCCAAACCGTACAAGTAACAATCAGCGTGTAGCAAAAAGTAAAAAAAAAAAAAAAAACTCATAGTAAAGAACCCCTCAATAAAGAAAAGTCCATCACAAATTTCAGATCCGCATGAAAAATCATCTACAGGGTCTCAAATTTCACTTCGTGTCATAGACCCGAGCAGTACAGCAGGGTTAAAGGGGTTGTCTAGGGGAAAATAGACAACCCATATAAGTATTTAATCAGCTGGGGCAGAAAAAAAAAAAAAAAAATAAAAAATCTTCACACTCGCTTTTCCGCCGTGCTTGGTTGCCTCCGTCCACAGTCCGGTCTTCAGTCCCGTGCTGACATGTGGCGGAAGTCCCAGCCGCACGTGACCGCTGAGGCCAATCAGTAGCCTCAGGGAAGAGCCTGCCATGTCACTACATGTGACATCACGAGTCTCTGCCTTAGGCCTGCTGAGCCAACTGATTGGCCTCAGTAGTCACGTGACCGCTGAGGGCAATCAGCAACTTCAGCAGAACTCAGGAAGAGGCCCGGGAGAAGCTGCCTAAGCAAGAAGTACCGGAACACACCGAAGCATCAGGGACAGGAGTATTTTTTATTTTATTTTTATTTTATTTTTTTTATAAATTTTCACCTCTGCCAGTTGTCCAGGCATTTAAAAAAAATGCCTGGACAACCTCTAAGGTTGCGGTGCTATCTAAATTATTTCCAGAGATAACACTGGTTGAAAACAGTAGGAATTGGGATATTTATATCATAATATATAGCTGCATAAAATATCCTAATGTGAACTTCGTGTCATATGAAATAAATCTATGTCATATGACACCAAAGCACCAATTTCTCACAGAATGGGTCCAAAATTTGTTAAAGTATATTACAAAATGTATTGATAAATACTACCAGCAAATCAAAAGTTGTCTGAACATTTAGTTATGCTTCTACAGAGGCTGACATGTATTCCACTACATGGCAAGTTGCACAATGCTATTCTTGGCTAAAATCTCTTACATGGGCTTTCATAGGTTTACCGCACCTCCTGAAGCTAATCTATGCTCAGATCTGAAAGAAAATAAATGTAAGTCAAATAGGAATACAACTTGGGCAAATTTCAATAGCGCAAAGAGGGGCTGCAGAGTTTGTAGAGGTTTAGCACAGAACAGCGATCTGCAGCTTTATCTGTAGCAGTACATGTAAACCACTTCATACAAACAAAGCAACATTTTTAATTAAACACTATGACTAGTGACACTATGACTAAGCTGACAGGACAGTCTGAAATGTGTCAGTGGGGGATTGTCTAGATGAAGCTCTTATCTCTGATTATACAAGTGCTCTCGGAACTGCATGAATCTACTGGTGAGCTGACTTTTGTATTCTATTTCTAGTAAAAAGTTTTTATACTGATCATACACGAGAAACAAAAAAAAAAAAAAATTGTAATCGTTTCATTTAACATTTTGTTTAAATTGACTAGAGACTGGCATGTATTCCCCTACATAGCAAGCTGCACAATGCTATTCTGTGCTATAATTTATCAGATTAATTTATTATACCTCAGAAGTTAATCTGCATTCAAATCAGTAAAGAATACAATAAATGTATATCAAATAGGATTACATTTTAGGAAGAGTTCAGGAGAGCAAAGAGCGGGTCTCTGGACAGAATTGTCAGATTCAGCACAGAACAGCTTCTGATGGAAGTCATCTTTGGTGTAAAGAAAAGAAAACTAGAAGACTAGAATATTCTTCTATTGTCTCGTATCAGCTTTTACTCACTTGTTTTTCAAATTCTGTCTTCCGGCCACCAGATTGTGTCTGTAGTAAACATGTATCATTAATCTGACAGCAGTGCAGCATCCAGCAGGCACTCATAACACCAGCCCTGAGATTTACCATCTCATCAGTTTACAATATTTCTGCTCGGCTAACTGTAAGATTGAGTGTAACAAAGTGCGTCTAGGAAAATAAGATGTGTGCCTTCTTTTTATATGTGAAATTACAGCCTGTGATTGTGTCATTCAGCCTCGGCGTTCAAGGAGGTAAAAAGGTTCTGATTATATTACAGATGTAACCTAATTAAAATGCATTATTATTTTTA
This sequence comes from Leptodactylus fallax, assembly GCA_947044405.1. NCBI lineage: Eukaryota > Metazoa > Chordata > Amphibia > Anura > Leptodactylidae > Leptodactylus > Leptodactylus fallax. Next base: position 1,316,465 of record CAMRHE010000055.1, read on the forward strand.
AATATGCTATCAACACGCTCCAGCGCCTCCGCTGACTACATCAAGTCCCAGGGCTGTCACTACACACTGTGATTTATGAGATTTAAAGCATACTAGCTAGGTGGTCTTTACTTGGAGAATTAGGTCCCTTTTGGGACGTACTTCTGAATTGTCTTCACGCCTAAGATGCTTCTCAACTCTGACCTGCTCACGTGAGGCGCTCCCAGCTCTAGCATCATATTGGTCCAACAGACGCTCTCCACTTCTGACATCACAGCACTATACTGGCTAACCGAAGATGTTCTCAGCTGACATCCTAGCATTATAATGGTCCACCTGAGTTTGCCATTTCAGACTTCTGAATGTCATACGACTACATGAAATGCTCTCCAGACTACAGCTCTGACATCCCCGCACTGGACCGATACACCTGAGGTTCCCCGCAGCTCTGATATCCTAGTGCTGAACTAACTCATTGGAGGAGTTCTCAAGTTAAGACATCACAGATGTTCCCCAGCTCTTACAACCTAGGTCCACCTGAGGTGCTACACACCTGACATCCTAGTCCTGAACTAACTCATTGGAGTTCTCAAGTTAACACATCTGTAGCGATGCTAGTTACCTGATCTGGAGTCAAATTGGTGAGACAATGGCACAGTACTTAAACAGTAGTAGATGAGTTAAGTAGCAGGAATAGTACCACAGGAGTAAGAAGCAACCGTGGTCAGACATATGCATGAGTCAGTACACAGGAGCAGAAGAGTAATGTGAGGATCAGGGTAAACAGGAAGCAGACAGCCAGAATAATCAGGTACAGGATGGAGTAAGCTGTGGGTTTATATAGGGATTGCTGTACTGTGATTGGCCAGAGAAGGTGAGATCCATAAGCTAGTCATTCCAATAAAAAGAACCAGGCTCAGCAAAGCAAAGAACAGGCTTCTACAATGGCATAATGGTCAAGGCTTCAGAACATGGCTGGGAAGTCAAGGGTTCAAGACCCAATGAGCTCAGTTCCTGACAACACCACACTGACCTACGAGGTGTTCCCCAACTCTGACAATCTAGTATTATACCAAGTCCACCTGAGAAGGCCTCAAACTCTGACATTCTAGCATTGGTCAGGACCACATGAGATTCTTCCCAGCTCTGACTTACTAGCATATCACATGTTCACTACCTCTGACATCCTAGTGGCCTACCTGATATGTTCTCCATTACTGATAACATTTTATTGGCTCCCCTAAGAGGTTTCCCTAGTTCTGACTTTCTAGCATACTGGCCCACTTTATGTCCTGCCCATTTTGATATCCTAGTATTGTAATGGCCTACCTGAGATGCCCTCAAGCTCTGATATTTTAGCCTTGGTCTGACCAAGATGAGATGATCTCCAGCATTAATATCAGTCTTACTGGACCACCTGATGCTCTCCATTACTGATAGCCTTGCATTTACTAGTCCATCTGATGTGCCCTCAGTTCTGACTTCCTAGCATCATACATGCTTACCTAAAGCATTCTGCAGATTGATATATTGTCAGAACAAATCTCAGATGGGCCAAGATAAGCAGCCCAACTGAGATGTTCTCCAGCTCTGACATTCTAACATTGGTCTGAGCCATCTGAGATGCCTTCCAGCCTTGACATTCTAGCATTGTGTCCCTACTGAGATGCTTCACAGCTCTGACATACTAGCATTGGCCAGGCCAACATGAAGTGCTCTGATATACTAGTATTGGTCAGGTCCACACGAGATGCACCCCAGTTGTGACATCGTAATCATATACTGGCCCACCTGAGATGCCCTCCAGCTCTGACATTCTAGTATTCTCTAATATGTTCCCTAACTCTGACTTTCTTGCAGCAGACTAACCTATCTGATATGCTCCCCAGCTATTACAGCTTACCATTGGAATTGGCCTATTTACAGAACTAACCACTCAAAATAATCTGACTGCTGGGATACCCAGAAATCATAAGAATTTATGCTGAGAGACCTACTGAATGGAGCGGTGGTCTGTTTGCTTGGTCACAGCTCCATTCACTTCCATGGTAAATGGAACATTTTTCCCTGATAAGATATATTACAAAATTACTTCTTGTAATATAGATTCACACATTGTTAAAAGTTAGTGACCATTTAGCAAGTTATTTTAAGGCTTGCTACAAAGCAATAATTTTTGTATACTTTGTGTAACGTAATAGCTGCACAGAGTTGTGGGTATTTAGTAAATCACTACCCAATGAAACATCCCCATGGAAGCCATCTAATGTCATAGAACCCCACTGTGGTTAGTCAATGCTATCCATCTATAAGAGCGTTCAGAGAATGTTCTGTGTGTCAATTGATGTCATTTCAATGCAAAATAGAATACCTGCTATTTGTTCTGCATGATACAAACAATGCCTATGTGAAGCGCACAATATTTCATTTCACAGGTACAGAAATAATTAAGTGGCAGCATTTAGACCCATGCTGTGAAATGGCGGCTCGCCTTGACACCACCGAGAGGTAGAGAATGTGGAATAGCGGTACAATAAAATAAACTGCTCTATGGTTTCATGCTGAGTTCATCATTACAGAAGAATCTGAAGCGCTGATACCAGGGGTCAATAGTAAATAACTTGATTTAATAAAAAAAAATGTAAACAATCCATATGTCAATCCAATTAATTCTCATTGTACTGTGCTATTTAGTGACTATTTAGGGAGATAAGAGGATCAATGACCCCATAACCGTCTGTATACATTTTTGGAAACAAGACACTAGTTCTGGTACGGAGAGTCTGAATAAGGTGCCTATAGAAGTCTTTCATTTTTATAGATTACAGAAATGTAATAAGGTGCTGTAAGGCAATTGCTAGTTCAGCATTTCCCCAGGGCTGCAGCAGAAACAAAGGAAGGAGGGAATGACAGACTGAACCCTAAACTCGACTCATCCCCTGTCCCTGCCTACTTGCCTGACTGTCCTAGGTGACAGCTGACAACTTGGAGGCAATCCCTTCTTTGAATAAGGAACAAGACAAGTCAAAACACAGAAGCGAAGTCAGAAAGCCAAAGGTCACAGCCAGAGACAAAGCAGTACCAAATCATAATCCAAAGGATTAGTCACAAGGGAAGCCAAAGGTCAGAGGTCACAAATAATACAGTAAGTAGGAAGCTAGCAAGAACAAAGTCACAGGACAGAGTACAATAGCCAACAACTCTGTGAGCTGATGACCTGTATATAGGAAATCCAGGACCTGCCCCAGACTTGATTGGTAGACAGGCTGTTACACAGGCAAGGCTAAGATTAACTGTTTGAGGAATAGAGAAACTAAGGTGCAGGAGACAGGTGTGGCTGAAATTGAATTACAGAGAAGAGGTACTAAGACAGTGTTCAGACTGAGCAACAAGAACCTAAGCAAGGAATCAAACTCAATAGGCCTCCTGCACTGCAGCGTGCAAGCAGAGGGTGGTGCAGAGACCCTAACAGACAGACTTTACAGGTGCCTATAGAAGTCTATGTCCATATTATATAATACAGAAATGTAATAAGGTGCCTATAGTCTATGGAGTCTACCATGAACTGTATTTTATACAGAGATGGATGGAGATTATTGCTCCCAGAAGCAATGCCTGTGTAATATAAAGCCATATTGGATCAATACGCAAAATATTTTATTGTTAGAGCACCAGTTTGTGCTCCAGAGCTGTTCTTCCTTTTCAGTTATTAGGACTCAATAGAGATTTGGTTATCAATTTATACAAATGTATACACAACCTGTCTTGTTCTCACCAACCTCCTTCTGTGCATTGCAAATGAATGCAAAGGGGGAGACATTACTACATGAGATTGGAACACCCATAAGACAGCTCTCACTTACGCTTCGCACTAGTAACGCCAACGTCTGAGGATTTCATTAATTTCAATAGAATAAGCCGGCAGTCAAAATACATCCTTTTAATAGAATAGCCTTAGGGAAGCGTTCAACAAATAACTGGAAATATCCGTATTAAACCAATATCCAGGGACACATTACCACAAAGCTGATGAACATTTTACATTGATGGGAACCATGTGACATTTTTTATATTGTACAAAAATAAATGGTTACTGAATTCCCCCATAATGGATTAAAGCTCGCTGAATATTTATAGTTTTTCCACCTAAAATTAAAAGTCACATCAGCAGAAAATAGGACTTTATGATTGAATTAATATAGCAAAACTTTTCTGGGCGTTATATCATCCTGCTTTTCTTAAAGGGGTTTTCTGAGCATTTGGTATTGGTTTCTGTGGCCTTTTCATTAGACATTGGCAAATTTCATTTCAGACCAAACAAGTTTGTAAGATTATAACAAACTTGACTCATTACGAGACGGTTTTTTCATCCTTTCACTTCATTACTTACCAAACAGTGCCGTACATTCTTATGACTGGGGCTCCATAGACTTCTATAGGCATTGCTATACATATCTGTACAATGTACTATGGACTGTACATTCACACTGCATGGGGGAAGGGGGAAGATAGGAAAAGGTTTATGTCAACATGTACATAAATGACCAGACAAAAGACTGCCCCCTATTGAATCCAAAATAAGAAGGAAGAACAGCTCTGAAGCACATACTGGTGCCACATCAATTGAAATACTTTGCAGATCGGCTCAGAATGGCTCCATTACACAAGCATTGCTTTTGGGACAAAAGCATTCCCTAATACTTTCATTGAACAGAACAAAGCTTGACAATAACTTTCTTCCATATTGCTCTGAACTATAGTTCATAGATTCTCTAGGACATCTCTCCATACAATATGGACTTTTGTATGATCCTTCAAGGGGTTGTCTGTTACTATTTTCATTGCTGCCTTTTCACTACTTAAGCACAGCGCCGTACATTGTATAGTGGCTGCGCTTGGTATTGCAGCTCATCTCCATTCATTTGAATGGCCATGTGACCAACAAAAGTGATGGTACTGGCTTCAGAAGAGGAATGGACTGATCATTATTCCTGGATAACTGCTTTACATTCTAAAGGAAATTCTTTTGTAGATAACCATGAGGGCACATGAGGTCTCCATAGGTCAAAATAGGTGCTTAGACAGTTCTTGTGCTGCTATATGGTGGTTCAACCAATCATTGGCCGCAGCAGTGACCAACTAGTGATTGGCTGAGCAGAAATCCCCAGTGGGGATTGGGGCAGACTGGTGATTGGGGACAGGAGTATTGCATGCTTCATGTTAGAATACCATTTTTAACATTTATAATATATTATACATACACACTTTAATTTTCCTGGGGGGGGGAATTTTTGACTCAAAACTTAATTTGAGTAAGTCTGCCTAAAAATTTACAGCCCTTCAAATTCCTTGTAATTTATATTTTCTGCCCCATAGTTTACCTCCACCCAGTGTAAATCTGTACTATACTGTGCAGGATTATCAAGTTTTAACAGCCTTCTTTTCTCTCTCAGATCCCAGCACTTTATTATTTTAATGACCTTTTTATGGACCAGCAGATTAATGAGAGAAAAATCATCCGGTTAATGTAGTGCCATTAGCTGCGCGGACAGAAAATCAGAAAGAAAAATAGCGCTTGCTAATTCATGGGGTCACGTATAAAGTGAGCTGATAATGTATGCGCACGGGGACCTAAACTAAAGTGAAGATGCGGTAATTGTTCAGAAGGAACATGTTTAATGATTGGAGGAACTGAATATAGAAGCAAACTGGTAACATCTGTAACCGTGAGAAATGGGATGGGAAAACCGGCTTCATATTTCTGGACCCAGAGACGGGTGGTAACCAATACGGCAGCACGGGAAATGTAAATTTTTAAGACAATCATTACATTACAGAAGAGCTCATCTAGTTAAACTAAATGAATGACAAATACGACACCCTTAGCAGGATTTACTCAAAGGCGACCCCTGCCCATTAGGATATATTGACATCGGATGTCCCCTGCTCCTAATATATGTAGTAGCAGCCATTGTCAGCCATATTGTATACTACAGAGAGCCGCGAGTAGTTTCTTCGTCATATAATTGGATAAATCTATAGACTTACAGATGTGTCCACCCTTAAAGGGGTTATACAGGGAGGCTAGAGGGAGGGCTTTAAGGTGGCAAACCTAGAGGTACTCAGCTGTTTCCAATCTCGGGTCTCAGTCAGAATAAGCACCTGGCGCTCAAGCCGATCTGTCTCTACCATCCTCTCCCATATTCATATATACCTGTGCTATGGGGGCTGGCAGTCTATAGTAAAGTCAGCCCCCATAGCACACAGAGGATGCAGAACAATTTGGAGCCAGGTGCTGGTTATGATCATGTGACATGAGATCTGAACCAGCCCCAAACTCCTTGGATTGCCATCTAAAATCCCTTAAAAAGTATTCACAGACTCCCTGGATAACCCCTATAACTTACCTCTAAATTGGTTATGGACTTCAGTTTCCCCTGAAACTATGCTAACAAAACCTTTTGGCTCAGACTTCAAAGCACAGCACAACCCTGAGTGGCACAGACTTACACAGGATTACACACAGTACTGAAAATCAAATTGTTTTGGAAAGCTGGTCATCTCGACACATACTTTATTAGGATATCCCCAGGCAAGAGGGAAGCTAAGGAAGGACACATCAGCACCTCTAGTCTCCCACTCTCTACATTTTGAGCACAAGGGGAAATAGACAGGAACATCCATATAATTGCCCACATGGACCCCTGCAAGATGATAAGGCTAACTCCTCCGAGGGACAGGGCCAATTTTATAAGAATGGAGCCCTGGCACACGTAATGTACACTGTACCTGTAATTGAGTTGGGTCAAGGTCACACGATAGTATCTAGGTAACTAAAGTCTCATGGGTCTGATACAAAAGCTCAGCCAAGGGTCCCTGTGCATCAGCAGCAATTCGACTGTACATTTTAGCAGCATTTACATTTTCATTTCCTTATCTGAGCCAAGTCGACTTGTTAGGGTTCCCTTTGTAATTGGGTCCAACCCCAAAGTGGCCCTGCTGAACAGAGGAAGATACCGACAATTGAGGAACCCTGTGCAAGATCAGCTTTTTTGGGCCCTTGTTTCCCAGGATCTCAACACCTTGTACCCCCATGTGTTTAACAATCCATTAGTGATTAGCCATCAAGTTAGGCAAAATGATTCAAAATGAGCCAGATTCATTAAGAAATTTCAGCCTTGTCCCAACTCAAATTTTTGGGGGTTCACCCTGCATTATCCCATAAAATTTGATCAATATACTCTTCAAAATATAATGATTGAACAACAGGGGAGGTTTGGTAAAAGTTTTTTTTTAAGTTTCCTGTTCTTGTCTTCTCAGACTCACAAGGTCACTGCTGAGGTCTGTAGTTGGGACACTGGTCTCAATAACCATATGGGTGAGGCTGCAATGCCACCACATTTTGACCGCACAGCATCATCATGTACACTGTGGTGTCAAAGCATGATCATGTAGAATCCCCCTGCAAGGCAATTGGGGCCAAATCACATGCCTCAATGGTGACCTTAGGCCTGATGTTGAAGCCCCCCATGTGACTGCTGATGTCCAATACCAGACCTCAGAGCCTGAAGAAGATTGTGGATGGATCGGGAGGAACACTGGAATGCCCAGAATATTTTTTTTTTTTTTTTTTTTTAACATACCTTCCCTGGCCTCATTATTATACTGTGGGGCCCTAAGAGACTCCAGAGAATAATAAACTTCACTCTGCACTTCTGGTTCAGACCGAAGAAGTTTGGTCTAAAACAGTTTCCAAGCAAACCTTGTGGATATTTAAGGAATGAATCTCGTGAAGGTTGTCCATCCCTATTCATTAGCTTAGTCACTCTGATAGAAAGCTGCTGAAAAGCTGATGAGATCCCTAACCTACTGGGCCCCTGTGCCCGTTGCCCAAATGCTATGTCCACTCCTGCTGTGGAAGAATTTTATTATAGGTATAAGTAAAACTTCTTCACAAGACCACCTCTATGAGAAGACCACCCACTTATACAAAGAATTTCATTTTTACCATATTTTACTTAGAATTCTAATTTATGTTTTTAACATTCTAACATTTCATTTTTATAGAATTTTAAAAATATGACTTAAGAAAAAGCTTCGTCCCATAGATTGAACAGAAGGATTATCTAGGTTAGACCTCTTACCCAAAGAATCACAAAGGGTTATAAAGTTAAGGGAAAGGCTTACAATATTCTCTTCATGGACATGGGAGGAAAATTATACTGTATTGTGTTGCATTGGCAGAACACCTTGTAAAATAATAGACTGGCACTAAGCTGGATGCCCGGCGGCACACAGGAGACTTGAATTATTGCCAAGAAATTTGATTAACTTCCTGGAAATGGTTGTGGCATCTCCAGACAACTGCAGTCTCTGCTCGCAGGGTTAAAGATCTCTCCACTGGTTGATACACTATAACTACTTCATGTATAATTTATTGCTATATTTATTATGCCAAAATCTATTTAGTCTGAAGTGCTTATAAAATGATGTTCTTGATGAGATTAGAAGCTTCAGATTAAGTTAGATTATGATTTATGCAGAAGTTATAAACCTTGCTTCTATCCACCCATCTTTTACTGTTACGATTTGGTATTCCGATGTCAGCAAATAAAGAGTCAATGAAAAGTTCAGAGTTCTTGTTGTAGACTTCATCGATCACTATACGGCTTTCAGGATCTCATTGAAGAACCTTTGTTTTCCTGGATGTCTTAGAAATGGAGTGGACACTAGGTTTGGTTAAATGATCGATTGAGTACCGATACTCAATGCATCGGAGTATCACATGACCAGGATGGATTTTCAGCCCCTGAAAATAAGGCGAAGGATCACATTCATGAATGTAAGAATATTGAGCAACAAGTGGAATTGATACTCAATGTTATATGGAACGCACATGTAGTGTACTTGAGTTTAGTATGTAGGGACGTAACGAAAGACTCATGGGATCCTGATGCAAAAGCTCAGCCAAAGGCCCCCCATGCAACTTCTCTGTGCAACCACCAGCAGCATCCCTACTATACATATTAGCATTTACATATTCCTTTCCTTGCTTATCTGAGCCAAGACCACCATGAACACATGTTTACAACATGTCTGTGCACACGCTTCCCTTGATTCCCTTTCCCTGTTGGTGTCCACCCACATAGTAATGCCACCTTTTACATCACAGCCTCCTCCACAGAATCCCTCCTTGACTATACACTGTTGACCAACTGCTACATTTGCAATTGAAAGATTGATTTTCTCCTCTGACAGTGGAGGGCTGTGCATCAAAACTTCTCACCCCAGTGCACCAGAGGGCAGGGAGAATACATTTTTGATAGACTGCAAGACATCAAATAAGTTAATCCAGTTTAGTGAGATGAGGGTGACCTGTGGCCCACCTGGCTTCTGGGCCCAGTTGCTGCTGCGAACCCTAGTTACACCAGTGGTACTGCATTCAGCAGCTCCATGCAGAATCCTGACTTAGACCTTCTCTATATATTGGGGTGCCAATGTACACCTTGGGAAAGTAGTTAGTAGTGAAGGAAAAGTATTACTCATCAATTGATATACCAAACCAGGAAAGAGTAATGCAGAAATAGCTACCACCTGACAGCAGTAAGAGGTGACACAGGAGCGTTGCACCTGGAAGTGTTAAACCTGGACACCTAAGAGGGTTAATACTGCCCCCGACTCTTAAAAGCTGGAACTGGTATTGCATATCCAATACTGTCCAAGTGTAGGCCTTGACTATACGTGGTTTCCAATGGAACATGCCAAATTTTTTACATGGTCTCCATATGAACAGGAATTGTATACATTATAAATTTATATGGCCACCATATAATAGATATATTATATATACACACACTGTCAACACATTTTTAGGATATTTAAAGGAAACCATGGGGGGGGGGAAGAAAAAAAAAAAAAAAAAAAAAAACCTATCAAGACTGGCGTTTCCTACCCCAGTCTTAATGCCTTGACTGACATGAGGCACCCATAAATTAATAAACCATGGGCACTCCCGAGCACCAGAATTGAAATCTACACCAGTTAGGAACGGGCAAGTGGAGAGAGTCTTCAGAACAAATGGTGGGGTGCATGTTTGGTGGAAGAAAAGACCATGCCCCAAAGATATGCAACAATTATACCCATAAATGAATGGGTTAATACATATCCCCCTAATGTGTATAAATGAACTGAATGCTGGGCAGGCATATCTACTGAGTGAGGAGGAGAGCAACTAATCCAGCTCTGCTACATCTACCTACAGAGTGTTCATCTACCCAGTTCCCTTAAAGCCATAAGGAGGAATTATCCTTTCTTCCCGAATAATGTATTCTCAGCCATTTAGAGGTCACTAATTGTCAGCCGTAAAGAGGGATGCATGAGAGATCACTTGTAATATGATGATAGGTGTAAATTGATGGCAGAGAGGAATTGTGCTAAATGTCATTACTAAAAATTAGTCACAGGTCAAATACTATCAATTAGATGTGGAGTGCGCGACACCTGGGAGTGCAGAAGGGGAGACAAGGTGTGCAAAGAGACCGAATGCTATTGATATGCTTTGATAAACTCTAATTCATCATCTCTACCTCTAATTAATGGCTGCCATATTAATGTAAATGCCATGAGTCATTTGATGGAGAAATAAGATTGATATCTTGTCTACCAGTGTGACTAGGATGAGAGTTAAGTGACAAGATTCCCTATAAGGCATCCCATGACTAATACATCTGCTTCAAGGGCAGTTCCATACAGTAACTGTTTTCATATCATGACCCAAAGATATCTGTCTAAACTAAAGCTATATTGGATCAGTCAACAGCTATTCCTCCCAGCCCCCTCATTCACATGTATGCCCTGCTTGACCTCTGTTGATGGCTTATATCTTTCTCATCTCTCCCGAAAGAGTTGTGGCGGCTTATCTTTCTTATCTCTCCGAGGAACCTCTAGTGGTGACTTATCTCTCCTGAGAACTACTGATGATTTCTCTTACCTCTCCTGAGAACCATTGGTGATGGCTTCTTTCCTCCTATGTCAGGAGATGAGGACACATCTGTACACATTAGACTGGGTTTACACTTGGCTTTTGTCCTCAAAAATGCTTACAATTACATTGTGGTTTTTAGAAATGCAAGCATATTTAATATAAAAACACACTTGTGGGACAAAACACCATATAAACCCAGCCTTAGACAGATGGGTAGGTAGATATGCGTATAAGCCATTTATTTTATCATTTGCAACCCCATTTTTCATGCTGCCAGAAAACTTAATTTATGAATTCTATTTTCTGCATATATGTTTGTGTAGAGAGGTGTTATGATAAACTCAGTGTTGGCTCAAAACGCGTCAGAAATGTTGTTATGTGTTTTAATGAGGGTATAATGATTCACTGCTCAGAATTAGTAGATTTTTTTGGCCTCAGACATGAACATATGCACAAATAAGTATAGTGTCTGTATGGTTGCGAAAAATGTATTAATGATGTTTCATGTTCAAGGGTTTCTTTACAAATATATGTACGCAGATCCAAAAGCAAAGAAATCAATCACATCCAGGTCCTGGTACCTAAGGGGGTAAACAGAAGCAGTCAGACCATGGTACTAGCCCCTGAGGGAACAGTCCCTGTCACTTAAGACAGTATTGTTATAAACGGCACATTGGGGGGGGATCCTGGTACACCTTTGTAGAGATCTCAGTTGACTTTTCTAGGGGAATTTTTTTGTTAGACATCTGATACACCTTAATGCAAAGTTACCCATCACAGCAGAGGTATTAAAACTTTCACAGTAACATTTGCACCTTACTACAGAGCTGTACTACACAGCACTGGTATGGATCCATGATTAAGTAGGTGCATGATGTCTTCCAAGAAACATGTTGGATTCTTCAACTATGAATATTTTTAGTAGCAGAAGAAAATTGTCCATGCAAAGTAGACCATTCCTGAGATCTCCAGAAGGACATCCAGACTCCTTTAACTATGCTAATGCCTTTGGCTTCGGTAAAGAATATGTTAAGATCTTGTGAATTTAGTGACATGGGCATGAAGATTTAGAGGACAACACATGGGATTTTTCTGAGGCCCTGTGTCAGGCATTGCCCCTTTAAGTTCTCAACCAGGGGTGAGAGATTTCTGGCATAGATGGGTATAAATGTGGTAAATCTTTGACAGCCCTTTTTTCCTCCAAGACAGGATGGGGATTCCTTGGTCCATGGCATTAGTTATACCTAAAATCTACACCAGTTCTTGTCTTTTGTAGATTCCAATTCTGTCTCATATGGGGTGGCATCTGAATTAAGGTAGAAACCTCTTAATTCAGGTGTATTTTGCACCAATGGGAGTGAGTGGATTGAGACTGATGTACAAAAACACGATTCTTAATAAATTCCTCCTCAATGAATCAATGTTACATTAAGATTTTTTTTTTTTTTTTTGGAGGTTGATTTCTACGTAAAGTTGTCCCACCACTGAACACGTTTCCTATTATATTCCCAGATCTGTAAAAAAAAAAGCCCAAGTAATGGCCCAACATCTATTTAGAACTTTCCAGCAACAATTAGCACTTGGGCACAACACAGCGAAAGTATCCACTTGGATGAAGACACCAGCCTATACTTGCCAGCGTACACAAAGCTGTGTTCCTCAGCTCGCTTCGGCACAGACTCCGGAGAATTGTGTTTCCATTGAAGACAAATGAGACATTACTGATAATTGAAGCCACTTGTCATTGAGGTTTCCCTCATTACAGAATTGCTTCTAATTTCCAGTGTAACATTAAATCTCATTTAGTAAGTAAAATATTAGGTAAGCAGCACAACCTGCATTTCCTGATAAGATTGAAATGGGAGACAAGCTACGAGAATTGGCTTACGCTCAAAAGTTTGGAGGGATTAGAGCGAACGGTCTCCTGGGTTTCATTAGTAGAACATAAATGCATGCCCCTGCTCCATGCCAAGGTCTTATGCTGTCTAAACAGATGGAAATAGAACACCATGCTGCAAGTTTAGACACTTAATAGGGTCATGACAGAGCTGACATCCTAACATTGTCTTGGGCAAATGACCAGTAAATATCAGCATTCAGCATGTTGGAAGAATCTGAGGCCAAAATCTTCCCCCAGGCAAAAATATTCACAATGATGAGGACAAGCCATTATCCAGATAATGCTAGATACTGTCAAATATATAATCTCATCATGAGTGTAGTATTTAAGAATTAGGCATCATGCACATGGATGTATCATGGCTCTGTACAATCTCGTAGTCATGTTATGGCATCCCCAGAAGTCTATGGGGCCATATACTGTATGCCTGCGATTTCATACAATATCTTTTAGATTATGATTGTGTCAATCCAAAGAATTGTGGCACATTCCATCAGATGTTCTATTATTGAGCACCATATGTAGTATTGGGCTAGCCCACCAAAGTACCAGAAGCTCACAACACAATGGTCCAGCAGAAGAGAGCCAAATTTGAAGGGTACTATTGTCTATTTCATTGTGATTGGTGGGTCCCCAAAATTATTTTATTTTTTATTTTATCTACTGGACATAAGGAACCTCAGTCTGACACTGGCCATATGTCATTCTATGGAGTTGATAGTCACTAGTATGGAGCAGAACCAACTGTGCGCCTCTGTACTATAGAAAAGTCTCTGGTTGTGCGCAAGTCCTGAAGACTGGAAGATTTGGCACATTATAGGACACCAAATATTTAAATGGGATCCAGTATCCTATGAAACATGGACATTCCATGTTGGGAAGTGAGTAAGTGAATTGACCAGTGAGTAAGTAGGCAACCAAGTTGGAGCGGTCGGGGTGTTCCAGCATTTGGATGCCAAGCAGACCCCAGTATGTGAGCCTGGAGTGAGAGCACTGACCTCTAGCTATCAGTTATCTTAAAAGAGGACCTTTCACCACCACCAATTCCAACTCTTTGTAGCTTTCAATAACTGCCGCTGCACTGAATTTAGTGTAGTTGGATTTTTTTCTAGCCCCTGTTTTTCCTGAGCAATCGGTGCTATTAATTTCAGCCCTCAATATACTAATTAGACTCTACTGTCAGGTGGGCGGTCCCAGTCTGCCTGCTTCAGCCTAGGACTGCCCACCTGTCAGTAGATAACCCAATTAGCATACTGAGTTCTAATCTAACTGCACTGATTTCTCAGGAACAGTGGGGGCTAGAGAAAAAATTCTAACAACTATGAATCAGTGGAGCAGTGTATTTAAGGACACAAAGATGAAGATGGGGATAGTGAAAGGTCCTCTTTAGAGACCATCAGCGGAGGGGTAATGAATAGTGGCTACCACCTGAGTTATTTCAATACACCGCCTAGTGCTTGCATTTATCTCGGCATCCATAGTAAAATCATTGGTGGACTTGTCATGTGGAATGGAGTTCTCCAAATCAGACAACCTCTTTAAAGGAACAGGCACTCCTGTATGTTTCATGATTATTTGCCCTGCACAGCTAACGTCTAGAGAAAGATATCACTAGGCTTCAATTAGGACTTGTTGCATTTGCAAAACTGATGGGACAAAGCAGACCATCTCAGGGTAGGGATAGACAGTGTGGCAACTTCTCGCAGCTAAAGTCCCTTGCACCTGTTGCACCCAATGGCTGCACAATTTTGCAGATACGACTAAGGTTGTGTAATACTATGGTGGGGTAGGAAACCTTTGGCACTCCAGCTGTTGTAAGATTACAACTCCCAGCATGCATACTTGCTCTGCTGCTCTTGGAACTCCTATGGAAGTGAATGGAGCATGTTGGGAGTTGTAGTTTTACAGCAGCTGGAGTGCAGAAGGTCGCTGACCCCTGTACTAAGGTATACCACAGTCTTACCTGCAAAGTCATGCAGCCCTTAGCCCTAGTCAGTGACAGCACCTATGTCTGTGCATGGTTGCTGGTCATTGCCTCATGGTTCTGGAAACTGTCAGGTGGGAAGGAATTCTTCAAGATGGACACCATACTTAGGAACAGGTAGTTTTGCAGATTTCCTGATTATTAACCCAGCACACCTTCTGCCTGGCTGTACTTACCACCCACCTATTTATCTGTTTCTTACATATTGTGCCTACCGCTTAACGCCAAGCATGGCTATGAAACATTGACTATGAAGACGTGCTCCCACTATCAGCTTGCGCTTAGGTAATTATTTTCATAAGAAACTTCCCCTACAAGCCTTATTAACTAAGTGAAGATTACAGAACACATGGACTTCCATGCCGTGTGTGCTGCCTGCAGTCTGGCGCAGGTAACCCTACCACAGTGTATAGGAAGATTAAGCGGTATATGTTTGCTTTGTGTTTGAAGTTGTTGTGGACGGATTTTCTTGTTTCGAAAATCCCCTTATTTCTGGCACAGCAGAAAGCTGAACCCAAAGAAATCCATTCAAAGTGAATATGGAATTAGAAAATAAAGCAGAAGCTTATTTGAATCTTGCTTGCTCGGCACGAATTCTCTGAACTTTTTATCTTGCTTTGCATTGAAGTCACATGGTGCCGAGAGGCTGGAAGTCAGCGGGTGTCTGGCGTGTCGCACCAGTAAACCGAATAATTGTGTACTGTATATACAGTGAACAGGCAGATATTTCACGTTGTGTCATCGTGTGCACTAGATTCTGATAACCCACACCCGACAGATCTTCCAAAAGAAAATTACTTTGATAGGAATTTGTGATTTTTTTTAAAAATCTAGAATCGCGTGATCCAGAAAGTCTAATATTCTGCAAAGGTTTGCAATATAATGCACAATTACCAAGACCAGCAGCAGAACTGCCCTTCCAGGGGGTAGAAATTATGGTGCAGATTTATTATGTATTGTACACCAGTTTCCTGGCATACAAGGCATAAAAAGTCAAACTTTTGAAACTTTTTGCCTCACCCTCACTTTTCCAAAGACAGTGCATGACAGACATGCATTAGACAAGTGCATTGGCTCTGCAAGATTTATCATTTATGGCATAAATTTGATTTAAATTATGGTGAAAATCTACACCAAATATGAGCATTGTCATATACTAGTGCATCTCAAATTAGAATATCAAAAAGGTTTTTTTTTAGTAATTCAATCGAAAAAGCGAAACATTATATTGAGTCATTACGAACAAAGTGAACTTTCTCAAGTGTTTATTTATGTTAATGTTGATTATGGCTTACAGTCAAGGAAAGCCAAAAGTCATCTCAGAAAGTTTGAAGAATTAACCCAACACACCTGGAAAAGCTTCCTAAGCATTTAAATAGGTCCCTTAGTCTGGTTCAGTAGGCGACAGTCATGGGGAAGACTGCTGACTTGACATGTCCAGAAGGCAGTCATTGACACTCCACAAGGAGGGTAATTCTGATATTCTAATTTATTCAGATGCACTAGTACACGGTGTTCCCACCAATGGCTATGGGGTTATGAAGACTTGCACGGATAACACCAAACTTTAGAAATTTCCCCCTATGTTTTTCAGTATATGATTTTGAACAATAAACCTGAAAAACAAGCCTCACAATCACAACACTGGCATATTTACCACTGCCTATAGAGTCCTCCAGTCCAGCTCACAGGTGGAATATGGTAACCCCTTCAGGTACATTTTTCTCCACAACTTCCCTCCCTTTGACTATACCAGGGGTAGGCAACCTTTGGCTCTCCAGCTGTTGACAAACTACAACTCCCAGCATGCATACTTGCTCTGCTGTTCTAGGAACTCCCATGGAAGTGAGTGGAGCATGTTGGGAGTTGTAGTTTCACAGCAGCTGGAGTGATGAAGGCTGCTGACCCCTGCTCTATATTCTGACCTATTCCTAGTTCTTCATTAAAGGGTTAATAATCTCTCACTATTCTATTGCTGATATCAGTGGAGAAATAAGGTCATTTTTTAATTTTTAGCCACTTGAAAAACCACATTCACACCAAAAAACTTTGTATGTGAACATTTTGTAGTTCCAGCCTAGTTGGAGGTGAAGGTCCATATTGGGCATTGCTCATTTCTTATCAGGGTGTCCTTACTTATATTGGTGCACTTGACTATTGGGTAAAATTAAATATTCCAAAATAAGCCACTGATAAATGTCTAAACTCTGCTGACAGTCAGTATAAAATGAGCTTTCAGAAATACATCAAGAGCTCGGTGTAGACACTTTTACAGTTGCAGTGAATAATCTTTTACTTCACCAATTAATCCTGTTATAGTACTTATGACCTGACATATTCAGTCCTGATGACTGCCGATGCAACCGCCAAGTGTCATTATAGTATTATCTGCTAGCTCGCAATGTCGCTCTTGTGCTGCCTCCCAACTTATCCATGGAAGATAAAGGGATTCATGACAAGTCTGACTAGCAGAGAATAATGACTTCTTTCCACCACAACGTATTGACCATGAGCAGGAGGGCGTCATGCATACTCAACAATGCCAAATTGACCAGGACTATACAGAATTTTTGGTAACAATCCTGGAAAATTTGCACAAGTCTGACTCCAAAAAAGGGTAGGGGCTGAGGGGCAGAAATTAAACAGCCCTATGTCCAGAACTCCAGAGTTGGTAAATAAAGTCATGGATATTAATTTAATGGATTTAATAGGATATGTTACTAAGTGTAATATATTAACCTGTAGTATTCATTTATAACTGGAGGTACACTATGTAACTACTGTATGTTACACTAATTTAATAGTATAACAGGGAGTTAATGATTTTTGGACTTTATAGGCCCTTTTGGTCATGGAAACATTTTGCAAAAAGCTCCCTATAGCTAGTATCTTCTCTACACACCAGAGGAAAATTACTAGAAAATTAGATTTCTGTAATATCTTGATGTACACTGAATATACACCATTGAGCCAGGCTCTTCAAAAGATGCTATTTTGAATCATGGGAAAAATAATTAGGTTTTATTAGTGTGAAAGAAATGCAGAGAATTAAATATTTATAAACATTCTAGGAAATCGAGTATTAAAAATAACCTGCTGAAATAATTTTGCAAAATTTATGCAATAAAATAAAATGTGAAAGACATGAAAACAAATAATCAAATAAGCCAATAAAATAAAATAAACTGAGGGTGACCCATTCCTTAAGTCTAGAGTACAGCATGGTGAATGCTCCTGTAATATGTGGGTGATAGCGTGGCACAGCAGAGTCACAGTAAGGAATTGGTGGAGAAATTCATACATTGCATTGATTTTGGTTGACACAGGCACTGGTGTTGCATAAGTTATGAGTGGTGTCTCCTTTTGGTGCACCCCAATAACGCCTCTCCTTTAGGGATACTGGTGGCAGAGGAGTCAAATAGAGCCAAACCTCTAAGGAAAAATAGTGCTGTGGTCTACCTTGCAGCTTCCAACAGTGAGGATGGCTGTAGTGCTGGTTTTTAGTAGCACCAGCCTTGGTTCCTCCAGGGTCTCCTGAATCTCTGGCTACCGTTGCATAGCTATAAGAAATACATTGGTGACAATTGCTACTGGGCCCTGGAGCCCAAAGACCTCTCTACAACAAGTATAGAGTAGTGGTTGCCCCCCCCCCCCCATTACATATTTTGCATTGGGTCCCAAGAGCTTCAGGTTAAATCTTTATTGGGTATAATCACAGGGCTCTAACCAGCCCATCAGTGTGTATTGTACTTGGTTTTGGTGGGAAGGGCTTTGCCTTTTATAGAGTGTCTCCAGGTCTATGTGAGGAATGCCAATGCATTCTCATGCTGGTATGGAACAACCACCATGTAGTTCCAAACCAATTGTGGTGCCTGAGGTTGGAGGTCCAAGACCAGAGGTCCCCTGTATCATATCAGTTGCACACGGCCGCATACATGTAATAAAATGATACATGCAGTGATATTCTGCACCCTTAAAGGAACATAAGCCTTTATGGCCAACTATGCAGAACATAAAAAAAACAGTAACTAAAATACAGTGCATGTATACAAAACCCATAACAGGTAACACAAGACTCCATATAAAGGGTGGGGGCAGCTCCACATTTTAAACTCCAGTGAATTCTGGGAGAGTCTTACTGTGCCTCTTCCAAATATTGAGTCCCACTGATATTTTAGGTTAATGTGTTAAACATATACTCTAACTCTAAGAATTTCAGAGACCAGCTGCAGGTAAAGCGGCCAGAGGCCAGCTGCAGGTGAAGCGGCCAGAGGCCAGCTGCAGGTAAAGCGGCCAGAGACCAGCTGCAGGTAAAGCGGCCAGAGACCAGCTGCAGGTAAAGCGGCCAGAGACCAGCTGCAGGTAAAGCGGCCAGAGACCAGCTGCAGGTAAAGCGGCCAGAGACCAGCTGCAGGTAAAGCGGCCAGAGACCAGCTGCAGGTAAAGCGGCCAGAGACCAGCTGCAGGTAAAGCGGCCAGAGACCAGCTGCAGGTAAAGCGGCCAGAGACCAGCTGCAGGTAAAGCGGCCAGAGACCAGCTGCAGGTAAAGCGGCCAGAGACCAGCTGCAGGTAAAGCGGCCAGAGACCAGCTGCAGGTAAAGCGGCCAGAGACCAGCTGCAGGTAAAGCGGCCAGAGACCAGCTGCAGGTAAATAGATTTCTTGCATTTGAACTATGACTGGTTGAGTGCATATCATTTACACATTAATTCATATACTGGAGATTCACTTTCAGTACATTTGAGGTATAGAGCCATATAGGAAAGTCAGGAAACTTTGATATTTAGAAATTTAAACAGCAGTAGCTGCTAGAAATGCCATATATCAGATGATGTCACTCTGGGCCCCTTCAGCCTCTGGGCTCTGTAGCAGCTGCTATGACTGTAGTTATGCCCATGTGTGCATACATAACTAATCAACTACACCAAGCCAATCATTTATCAATTGTGATGGAAATTAGAGTTCAGTGGAGTTATAATAGGAATATGTAACCAATCCAATGTGACCAATGCTTTATCCCTCCGGTACCATCTCACAGCTCCTCTCCAATAGAGAACGATAACACTGCAGTTATGTGTCATTGCCCTAAAGATATGGAATACTTAAAATTTGCCCACGGAAATGTCGCTTTGCGGTGTTTGTTTCCTAAAGGAGAGAAACTGCATAATGAATGCTTTCCATTGCTTCAGGCGAGGGTAAGATCACTGCCAGCAACACATCTGTGAGTTCAGAGTTGGAAGCTTTGAACTAATGTATTCTGAAATCCTCAGTTTCCAAGAGGACGTTTATTCAGATTGATGAATGGATACGTAAACCGGAAAGTATATTAAAAATGATTGTACGTTCCAGGCAGGGATAACAACGATTATTTGTGTTGGGGAAGCGGCGATTACAATGTAGAGTGCCAATCCGGAACGTCAGCTATAATTATCTTAGTGGGAGGCAGCATTAAAATTCATGATAAACTTTTTGGAAGTCTAACACCTAGGTATAAGAGATATTAAGACTGATGTTTAGACATTACATCTTCATATAAAGATTCTATAAAAGGATTATAGAATAAGCACATTGATTAAAAACTGCTTTTGTCTTGGAGTCTTACAAAAAAAATGACCCATTTACATTCTAGAGATAATTCAGCTCTGTTCCCCTCACAGCAGGAATTCTCAGCACTATGTATTAATCTAGTTTATTAATCTTGTAGCTTCTCTGAATCTTGTTCATACACATCAAGTCTGATATTAAATAAGCT
The DNA here is from genome assembly GCA_947044405.1 of Leptodactylus fallax. Lineage (NCBI taxonomy): Eukaryota > Metazoa > Chordata > Amphibia > Anura > Leptodactylidae > Leptodactylus > Leptodactylus fallax. The sequence goes on from CAMRHE010000055.1 coordinate 1,337,063, forward strand.
TTGACACTTGGCTAATATCAAACTTGCCAAAAAAAGGGTATTTACAGTGCCTAATGGTTTAGGGAGTGTCACCAGGGTGAAGAATATTAACCCAGCAAAACAGTTAGATAGGTCAGGCTCACCTGAATGTAATGCCTTTTCCCCCATAAAAGTCTGCGCCTTTACTGCTGAGATTCATTCATTTCACAATATGAAAATACTCCCTTGTTTAAGTAACAGGGCAAGGGACTTAAAGGGGTTGTCCAGGCAAAAATGGACAACCCTTTTAAAGTTTAAATAAGCTGGGGCAGCGAAAAATTAAAAAAAAAAAAAAAAAAAAAGTACTCATGTCCCTGTTGTCCTCCCGGTTCATCTGCTCTGGCAGGTCCCTTCTGGCCTTGTGCTGAAGCTGCTGATTGGCCTCAGTGGTCATGTGACCACTGAGGCCAATCAGCGAAGGGCCTGAATGCCAATCAGCGGCTTCAGCACAATGCCAGAAGGGACCTGCCAGAGGAGATGAAGTGGGAGGACACTGGAGCAAAAGGGACAAGTGAGTATGCATTTTTTTATTTTTTTCACTGCCCCCAGCTTAAATTTTAAAAGGGTTTTCCATTTTTGCCTGGACAACCCTGTTTAAGCTGAAATTTCACCTGGCCCTGTGTTCTTGTGTTTGTACCTATACATTAGAATAGTGTGGGGCATAGCAGTTGGGAGCAATGGAGTCACCCTCGGTGCTCCAGATTGCTCATTTGCATATTGTGAAAACTTAAATCTCTCAGCAATAGAAGCAGAGATTTCATAGGAGAAATGGTGCTACATTCAGGTAAGCCTGATCTCACTGTTGCTGGTTTAAGATGCTTGACCCTGATGATACTAATGGAAACTAAATACTGCTAAGTAATGTTTTTTATGATGGTAGATTTTTTTACTTACTATTTTTGCCCATTGCTTAAACTGCTGTTAAAATCATTCAGAGATATACTTTACAGGAGCTACAACAGCTATAGGAACCTGACTCATTGATTTATATGGGAATGTGTTGGGGGCACGCTCTGACCTATGCAGAGGGCAATACGACCCCTTTTTCTGAGAATCTACACCTACATGTCTAGCATGTTGAAAAATTTTAGCCCAAACTCTATGAACCAAGATGTGCCAGAGATGTGTGATGCTTACGCCAGAGTCTAGTCATAACCACAATAGAAAATCTGGGCCATAGTTTTTAATAAACTAAATTCTGCCTGCATCCACCACTAGAGGGAGCTTACTGCAGGATACAAAAAGCTCCCAACTCCGCCTAGTGGTGGCTACCGTCAACCGCAGTTTTATACATTTTTATTTTTATTCTATGAATTTGGAGCTCTTAGTCCCCATACAGATTTATTAACATTAATCTGCAGACTATACGGTGCTAATAGGTAGTGTAGACCTGGATCAAACTCCTATAGACATGTTTATAATATGCTCTCAATGGCTCATGAATGGACTACACAGATAAAACTCACATTACATCAAGGTCGTAGGATATTCTGTATTGGACATAAGGTACAGTACATATCTACTACGCTCCCATAATGAAAGCAAGTCAACCAGGAAAACAGATATCGATGAAGATTAACCCATTCATCTCTTACATCCTTTTCCTGTCCCTGATAATGCCACAGAATGAATCCCAGGGGAGCTCTAATCATACAATATATAGCAAGGAACAATTAGGAGGTAGAATTTATAGGTGGCTGCCGTATAGTAGAATCTGGGGGCATTAACTATGCTGGCTGACAATTGCACCAATGGATTTTATATTCACAAACTATGTTATATTAGATTCCATTAATACATTGCATATAGAAAAATTATGTAGTTTTATTTTCAGTATTCTAAACCTCCTATAGCTCATTGCTGAAAACTACTCTAAACACTTTTGCACCCCTAGTGTGTTTGTACATTGATATAATCTGCCCCCAAATGAAGGAAAGTGACAATACACAGCTGTGACTTGGGGTATAAAATATATTCATGACCTCAAAATTTGGGGCAGAGCCTTGCTTTACAATGACCCCACTCAAAACATGGTGCTTATTCATATGACTACTATGTTGGTTGACCATGTTGTGCCTGTTTTCTGCAAATCTTGCAATGCGCTATTTTTTCACAGACAAGGCTATTGGGACCGAAAAGATCCTGCACTCACACGGCTGGGTCTCTGCTCAGTCATATGAATAACCTCAGACAGACAATCTTAAAGGCTATGGGCACATTGGAGAAGGAAAAATGATTTTTGCATAGTTTCACTAAGTTTCAGGCTGCAGTCTCATATTCACTCGTTTTCAGATCCCCAGTGCACAGTTTGCAACCTGTTCCTAGTTTCTCATGTGCGACCCTTTCTTCTAGTCAGACTCAGGCTGGTTTGCAGATGAGTGCCCCGGTAGACTGGATAGGCCCCAAACAGCGTCAGACTGAGGTTACTTGGTCCCACTGGATAAAATGATTCTGGGAACTCACCCTCCACTAATTCCTAGGAAATAGACTATAGTACCCTTCAAGTTTGGACGTCTTCTGCTGGACCATTATTGTGTTAGAGTCTGGGACAACTGGAGGATCTCAACTCTCCTATCAGTCCATATGATAAGCTGGTAAATTACTTAAAACCTGCCCAGCTTATCATTATCTACTACAATAGGTAGCTGAGATGACATCTAGGCACAGAAGGAAGCTGACCGGTATCCATCCCCAGAGCTGCCTTGCTGCTACCAGCCTCCTGCTACTGTGTGAGCATGTATATATCGCACACAAAGCTATGAAAGGCAAGAACCAGACGGCTCCTGGCAGGACCACCAGGGCAGAAATAGTCCAAAGCAAGTCCTAGGCAGCTGGCTACTACTGAAAGTGTTGGTGCTGTTTTTGGAATTTGAGAATGAGGATCAGGTAATATAGTATATGCATGTAACTGTACAGTGGGACCCCAGAAAGAATTTTACTGTTGGCCCTTAGATACCCTGGTCTGCCAGTTTTTCATCCTGGATGCTAGGTCTGTGTCCAGGATGCTGCAGCCTTCACTAGCCCTCAGGTGACAGCACAGCTACATTACAACATATCCCATAACACTTCCCTTGTGCTGACAGACACTGATGCTGAGGAGCGTGGAATTACTCCCTCCCCCATGCAGAGTTAGCACTGGATGTTCTGCTTTCTCTGCACTTGAGCTAAGAGTATGAAGATTCACCCTTCTCTTTCTCTGCAAACTGTCATGTGTGCTTTCCTACCTACATAGTGTGTGATCTGCCCTCCCTGATAACTTTGATGCTTCCTACCCTCTTCTCTCTGACCTGCAGTATATGTCATCCTCTGCTATCTTGTGCTACCTGTAATTTTGAACGAAGGACGGAGAAAGTTGAGATGTTACGGTTAACACTGGACAGTGGTTGAGCAAAATCCACAACCTAATGATTCTTGCAAAGTCTGAATAGATACAAACAAATGGTGGTGACGCAGTAACAGGTAGCTCAGTAGAGGTAGCATATTTGGGCAGAGGGGTAGCTAAATATAGACTGCAGTGTCCATAGTCAAACCAGCCATGCAATGGAACAGAACCAGACTGGAGTCTAACTGGAAGTGTTCAGTAATGTACTGTAGTGGTCCACTAGTACACAGAGCAACAAGAGTGGCAGAAGGGTGGCAGGCACACAACCTGTGTAATACAGACTGTATACCCAACTGAACCAGAGTTAAATCACCCCAGCAGTTACAGTAGTCAGTGAGCACCAGGTTAGCATGGCAGCCAGAGGTGGGAGGCGAGGCAGCATTGGATCTGGGACAGGTGAGTAAAAAGAGCAGCATTCACTTCCATCTATGCCAGATTCAGCAGGGACAGCCAGCTAGATGAAGGAGTTAGACCATACATTTACAAAAGCAGATCAATAAAGAAAAATCAGTACAGTCTAATCATACCCTTTAAGATTATCTTTGATCTCCATTTGGTCATCTGTGTATTTTGGACTGAACACCATTTGGATTCTTTGCTTCGCCACAAGGATTGCTGGGACTGAAGTTGAGAACATTACATGATACATAGAATAGAGGAGGTATTGGTCCCATGATGACCCCTCTTTTCACTTTCCATTGTTTGCTGGTGGTAATATTAGTTCTGTAAATGCTTGTATCTCTGCACTACGGTCACATTTATAGAGCGGGGTATGAATAGGGAATTGAATTCAATTTGTCTCAACTGGTCAAGAGGAAGAACATCCCCTTTGGGATTTCAGAGACTAGAACAGTACATAAGGCAGTCATGAAGTGACGTGTCCTCCAGGCCTGTGTCAGCTGCTAATAGCTTCTGCTCAGATGCTACTTTATCTCCCGTACCTTTATTCTCTTTCCAGGAAAAACCTGGATTCTATTTCCAATCCGAAAAGGTGAAACTTGCTTCATCAACAGCAAATAAAAAATAAAAAAAAATAAAAAAAAGCAAGCAGGGAGCAACATGTCTCAATGGAAAGCTTGAATGCCACTGTTGATGTATCATTGTAATATAAGCACATTCTTCACAGACATGCTCATAATTAATGGCTGCAATTAAAAATAAATGATCTACATAGGAATAGAGGTTTTTACTGGCAGGGAATAAATTCTCTTGCATTGCTAAACGGGGGGGGGGAGATCTGGCTATTTACATATCAATAATGGAGCCTATTGGCATAAAATAGTAATGGCCATATGTAATCTAATACTAGAATTTAATGTGCTGCTTAAGGTATATATCCTATATTACCAGGGGCAACATGCACTTCACACATAGCATTGGGGAGATTAAAGGGTTGATCATATTGACAAGCAATCAAAAATATTTGATCATTTGGAATCTAACTCCTATGCCATGTATCTCCATGGTAACAGACTACAAACCAACCCTGTGTAGTCTGAACCTGCAGCCGTGCTCCATCCATCCCTATTTCCTAATAAGATGCATTTGGTATGTTAACAGGAAGTAGGTAACAAATTGTAGTCTATAGTCTTACTAGAAATAGGCGAACGATTCATAATGAACTGGATTTGTGCCGAACCACAACTTTGTGGGTTCCTAATGGCAAACTGGAAACAAAATTATATTATGGGGTCTCTTGAACCAGAGTATAACAGGTTGAGGCCAATGGAAGGTGTAAAAACAAAAAACACACAATTACACTCACCTTCCCTCACCTCTTCTGGGTCTTTTCAGCATTTGTCAATATGCTAGGGCATTGCCATTGCTCCAAAGGGGTAATTGGCAACAGTTTTGTTGCTCCAAAAAGCTCATTTGTATATTGACAAAATATATCTCAGCAATAGAGGTAGCGATTCACAAGGGGAAAACTGATTCACATGCCCCTAAACTTACCTATCTGCAGGACTGGGTTCTGCTGACAGACTCCCTTTAAAATAGCATTTTTCCCTCTAAATGACCCCCATTGATACATTGCAGAGACACTGACTGCATCCTTATGTAAGGACTTTGAAACCTTCTTGGCTTGGAGACAACTTAACTTTTCCGTTTTCCATTGATGACTAAAATTAGATATTTGATTTATGAAGGAGCTGACTTCCAAGCGCCCAACATTAAAAAGCCGCACATTTCCATCCCGTCACTGATTCCCTATCACACTGAACAAGAGCACGGATTAACCCTTATGTCCAACGCAAAAGCAGAATTATCTCTTATTTTTGGCTATTTCTGAAAGATATAAAAATAACTAGACAACTTGAAAGTTGTTAATGTTCAGGCTCCAGGCACTTAGCCTCTCTCACCTGTGTTACCTATATCAATAGATTTTTAATGAATTATTCATCGTGCTAAATTTTTATCATCAGATTATGTGGGAAATCATCCTGCAGTTGTTTTGCAGTTCACAAAAATAAAAAAAATCATAAGGATTGACACAGGTTTCAGTAAATAAACTGAGAACATATGGTATGAGCTCCCCCTAGTGGTTCCTTGCAATAGAGCATATCAGTACAGATCTGTTTTACAGAAAAACAAACTTTGGCTCCAGGGAACATCTTGTTCTTTGAGATGTGGTACAAAGAGTATTTTGTTTTACGATTTATATTGCTTATAAAGTCAGTCAATCTGGAATGAGATCCTCATAGAGATTAGTCTTAAGTATTGACATAGCGTGTAAAACACCTTAAATGCTATACCCAGAATTACTGCCTTACATACTTTAAACAGAAGCCATTTATCTGATATAATCCTATCATAAATCCCAAAAAACAAGGAGTGTAGCGCCTGTGCCAACTACATATAATATAGTTCTATATGGCCGGTTAGTCCTCAGGATCAGTAAAAGATGTTTCTATGGCTAAATAGAGTATTCATTGGGAAACAATATGCATTGCAAAGAGTTAAAGGGGATGTCCAAAATCAGCAAAAGAATGGTTTACATTTATAAAATAATACTTAAAGGGAATGTGTCCACCAGAAAATGACCTACTTTTTTAAACAAAGTTTTTATGTTAAACATTTTTTAAAGAATGTGATATGTGATTTGTTTTTTTTAATATATATTTTGTAATATCTCATTTACATGACAGACAGTATTACAATAGAAGATAACACCTCTATAGATCACTCCAAACATCATCCACGGCTGACTATAGATGTCACAGCTTATCTACTCCACATCCCTGCACTAAACGTGTTCATGCAATAGAATTTTAAAAAAATCTACAGTCAAAAAACCATATATTTTTATAATAAGTTTTAATAAAGATATTGGAAATAGACTGTAAACTGTTAGATTCCCTGCCCCTCTAGGGCCACCATTCATGTCCTGCCTGTTAGTAGCACTGGGTTACAAGTTGTAACACTGACATCACATGACGTGACTGCAATAGTGGCCTGTGATTGGCTGCAGCTGTCATGTGCTGATAACACTGCAACTGTACCCACTGGCTGTTACACATAGCTCCCTGTAAACCAAGGGGAGCCAAGGGGTTAAAATGGCAGTGGAGACCTAATAGGAGGCCAATGCCCAAACATTTAAGCCAATTTTTGTTGTAAATGTGAACAAATCTATGTCAGCTGTAAGTTGGTGTCAATGTCTGCAGGGGAGCACAGTTTGGCAGACAAATGTATATTTCTAAAAGTTTGGTCGTTAAGGGGTTAATTAAAAGAGTACAGTATTGCTGTTACCTTTAATTCAATTCTGGTAGTACCATGCTCAGGTACAACTGAAAAATAGAGGAAATGAGTAATATTTCTAAAAAACCATTTAAAATGCCTAATTTAGGCTACACGACGTCATTATTTAGTCCATTGTTCTGCCTTTGATCATCATCCCAGGCCACAGCTATACTTACATTTACCCATTCACTGTCCTAGACCACAAAGGTTCCTTATATTAACCTCCTTACTATCCAAGACCATCAGGTATAGTTACATTTACCCCTTCAATGTCCTAGACCACCAGGGATCCTAATTTTAACCTTTTACTATCCAAAACCACCAGGTATACTTGCATTACATATGTAAGTATACCACTATGAATCCTTAGGTTAACCTCCTTACTATCCCAGAGCACCAGGTATACTTAAGTCAACCCGTTCACTGTCCTAGACCACCAGAGGTTCTTATATTAACCTTACTGTCCCAGAGCACCAGGTATACTTAACTCCTTCACTGTCCTAAACCACCTGGGATCCTTTCATTAACCTTTTCACTATCCCAGACCACCAGATTACTTCCATTAACTATTTACTGCCCAAAACCAGATAAAATGACACCACCCAAGATGTAGATAACCTTCACTGCACCAGACCTGGAGGCCATTTAGTATTACTTGTCGGACTGCTATGTGGCCCTGTATTTCTGGATACTTTAGAGCTAACTATTAGGATACTGCAACAGTGCCCAAGTATAACAAACCCACTAAGTGCGGCTGTGGCCAACAAGATTGTACAGAAGTTGTGTGGGGAGGAAGGAGGCAAGCTGAGCTTTTGTACCAGGGCTTATGGGTGACACCCCTGAGGGGCCCTATAATAGATTTTGCATTGATCCCACAAGCTGCAAATTACATCTCTTTTTGAACATTTTTTTCTTTATGCTACATTTTATAGAAAGCTCCAAATATGAGTAAGCTGTAAATCCACAGAGTGTGAAGAACTGTATTAATGATGGAGAACGCTTGCTCCATTGTGTTCTATAATGATTCGCTTTGTTCGGCTGTACAGGTATTCAGACCGGCTGTATAATTGATCTGATGGGGGCCACACTTTGCATGTCGGAACAATGGCTGCTCATTACAGATGAATACATTCTATAATGATGGCTGGGAATATCTCTCCATTCTGTGCACAGCGCAAAGCTGTAGATCTGGAGCATTTACATGACTTCACAAAAACATTACAGAAGTTTTTAATCACCTGATCCCATGCATATCAAATGACTTAAGTATGCTTATCTCCAAGGAACACGTGAAAAGGGATGAATGTAATTAACATAGTGCAGGCGTGTGGCGAAATCCCTGTGAAGAAGCTAATTATGGGAAATGCTGAGCACAGGTGTCCACTTAGTAATAATTAAAGGGAATGTGTCACCTATTTTTTTAGATTATGTTTTCATATTAAAAATGTTTTATAATAATTTAAAATGTTTCTATATGTCACTAAGATTTACAAAAGTACAAAATCCTGCAATTTTCGCTCTGGCCACTAAGCCTAATAGCCTGACACTAAATACTGTAGGGGTTTTCATTGCAGCAGTCACCTCATTGATATCACAGAGAGCATTACAATAGAAGATAACACCTCTATAGACAACACCATTGACCCATCATTACATCCATTACTAACAATGGATGATGTCACAGCTTATCTACTCCCACTCTTGCATAGAAATTTCCAGAGACCTCAAGGAGATGGCTCCAGACTATTGCTGCCCATGGCCATGAGACTGTAAAGCATATCACTAAATGATGTTTAGCTCAGGCAAGATGGCTGCCCCCATAATCATGTACAGAAAGTGGAATTCAAAAAAGTAAAAAGTAATACATTATTGTTAAAATCTAATAAAAACAGTGACGAGGCAAGGTATAAGGGTTAAATATGCACTCCATCTGCATAATGGGCACTCGAATTTAAAAAGTTAGTCAAAACTGTGTCCACTGAATATAAAGAGTGCTACATACTGTGCCCATAAATAAAATAGTGCCATACACTGTTTCCACTGAATATAGTGTCATACTGTACATCTGAATGTAACAGTGCTATATACTGTGCACCTAAAAATTAGTGCCATGCACTGTGTCCACTGAATATAGTTGTGCCATATATTGTGTCTACTGAATATAAATAGTGCTGCATACTGTGCACCTAAATATAGTAGTGCCATACACTGTGTCCACTAAATATAACAGTCGTATACTGTGCACCTGAATGTAATAGTGCCATTAACTGGTCCCTTGAAAATATTACTTCCACATAGTGTCCTTGCATGCAGTAGCACCATGGCTATAGGCAGAGAGTCCCCATAGCCACCAAGGTAATCTCCATCCAGTGAGTTTGGCTTCTGTAGAATAATGCAGTAATGGCATCAGCACCTGACGTTCATTTGTATCCAAAATTTGTATATTTGTATATATATATAAAGCTTATATAAGCCACAAACACAGACATGGTACAAGGTCTATTCAGAAGGTAATGGATGAGAACATTTTCACTATATCTGTGTGGATATAATCCTTCCTGTAGAGGTGAAGGCAATGGCTCTAGAAACATTGTAATGCTTTGTATAAACAGGAACACTCAGTTTACTCCGGCCACGTTCCAGGACAAACTTCCATCATGAGTCTAGAAGTAAAGAATATCAAAGTTTGAAGCACTTAGCGTGAGACTAGAGGCCTTGCAAACAAAGGGTGCAGCTGTGATATCTAGTATTTTCCATTACTCGAGGGCCAGATCAGCAGAGAAAGTCTGCAGCATTCTCATAGTACCCATAAAATAAGCAACAATTCTAGAGTGACAGTATTTTGAGAAACAGTGACCATACTCAGACACTTAACTCGAAGAGATCCATACCAATGGCAGTCATACTCATAGCAGAAATGTTGACCAAACCTGCATTTTTACATTTCATATTATGTGTTCATGACTCTGCCGTTAATGTCCATTGCTGTCATCCTATGATGATAACAGCAATGGACTACAGTAGTAGTAACAAGAACATAGCCTTATGCTACATTTACCCAACTGTAGAAAAAAAAAAAATAGCTTGACAAAGGGTACCTGAGCTTTCATGAAAAGTTGAGACGTGTAGGGTCTTGTTGGGCAGTCTGTTCTATGACTTTATAAACCTTAATGCATTATATCCTATCAGGTTTTCTGCTAATAGCAAGTTTCACAATATCTGAGGCTGGAGATGTATACAATAAGGAGTAGACTGCCCCCTCTTGATACTGTTCTACCAGGAGTAACTGTACAATAGCAAATAGCTTAGAAAAACCTAAGTGACCATCATATAGGAGAGCCAGGAACACTGCAAATACATGTAGCCAAGCTGATTGAAAAAAACCTATAAGTATAGTCAGTAAAGCTGTGTGTGAATATTATTCCATCTATAACTGGAAGTAAACACAAGTACATAGAAGACTTTACATACATTGTCAGCTGAGAGATTTGCAGAATCTTCAGCCCTTTGCTGAGAACAGACTGAAGAGAATCAACTCCTCCCCTCTCCTTTCACTGTGTGGAGAAAAACTAGCCCTTCCACTCACATTAGATAAGCAATTACAGTATTATGGACAAGCTTCCCTGGTAACTAAGAAGTGAACTGCAAATTATCTAGAAGACAGACACCTAGTGGCACACACTATGAAATGGTACTAGCTTGTCTGAAAAGTTAGTGATCGTTTAAAACTTATGTCTATTGAGGGATCAGAGAAGACAAAAAAAAAAAACCACGCGGACATATCCTGCTTTTTGACAGGCCCTTAAAACTGAATAGTGGCCAGGCACCAGTCAATGGTAACTGAGTTGCAGTAGGCGCCCAGCCACTCTACATGGACTGTGTAACAATGCTAGTTATCAGATCTAAAGACCAATTGGTGAGGCAAACTGTACAGTACTTAAATAGTAAGAGACACAGAAATAGTACCTCAGGAGTAGACGTAACCATGGTCAGGCGCTCGGTACACAGGAGCAGTAGAAGAGATGTATGCAGAGTTCAGTATATGGGAGCAGTAGCATAGTGGTGAGGATCAGGGCAAACAGGAATCAGACAGCCAGAACAATCAAACACAGGTTGGAGTAAGCTGTGGGTTTATATAGGGACTGCTATACTGTGACTGGCTACAGAACAGGTGAGATCCCTAAGCTAATCACTCCAATGTACAAGTCCAGGCTAAGCAAGGCAAAGAACAAACAGGCTTCTACCATGGTATAGTGGTCAAGGCTGCAGAACATGGCTAGAAAGTTACCGGTTCAAGACCCAGTGAGCTCAGTTCCTAACGCAATAGCATTTGGTCTATCCTATGTATATGCATCAGAAGCAGCCCCATACAACTGATCTGTGTAGGGGTCTGATGTCCTGTTCCCACCAATCTTATATTGAGGTCCTATCCCAAACATTCCTGGACAACCCATTTAAGAGTTCTCCCCATTCTTTGGTGCAAAATATTCTTGTAGAGGTGGTGTAAGGACAAGAATAGTATCTCATAAAATTTATTATAAATCTTGCCCTTCTGTGATACATTTGTTTTTTCTAGTTTTATCCTGTTTAATTTTACGGCAATATTTGTATATTTTTCATTAGATAAAAGATGGCCATGGGGGGCAAAAACTAAATGATGGGATTAGTTTTGGAGCTATAGAATAAGGAAGACACTAGATTAATAACAACCACGTAAAAGAACATAAAAAATAACAATAAGTAAAGACAAGAAACTTTGGGCACTTTCCTATTTCTATTATGCAGATATCTCTTTTTGCAGTGCCCCTGCAGACATCCCATAGAAATAAATGACTTGAGATCACAGCATATTTTACAAGCAGTTAACCACATTTTTAATGCTTGAAAAATACTTAAAACCCAGATGGGTCACCGAGAAAATATGCTGAAGTAATGAAAGCCTTCGAGCAACTTCATCTTCCGAGAGTGGCTGATGGCTCCTCGCTGGCAGCTCATAGTCATGGCGGTAATAGGGATCAATGGAGCCTGACATCACCTACTGTCCTCACAATGTGGTCGAAATAGCTCAGCGCTAAATGGGTTCAGAGGTGCACAACCATCCGAGCACCAAACTGTCAGATTGTATGACTCTCAAGGGCCACCATAAAACAATAAAGGAGTATTCCCCATCTGAGATATCTGATAGGTGATGGGGCCACCTATCAGGAGAATGGGAGCCCCCTGCATCCAGGAGACGCATTGACATGTATAATGTATATTGTAGAGCCATAAAAGTCTCAGATGGGAATATCCCTTTAACCTCTTGCCAACAGTCCATTGACTATAGGTGGCCGGCAATTACTTCTTAAAGGACATGCCTGTACGTTCTTGAAGAGTTAACAGTTGTATGAGATTGGGCAGCTGCAGGAGCAGGGGGGCAGCTGTAACAATACAAGGATGGTTTATTACTGTCCCTGCCTTCCCAATATACACAGCTCTCAATCAGAATGTGTGTACAGCTATGGAAGCCGCCATGATGGAGCTCACTCCCAGTGGTCATGTGATCCAACGAGTGTCCAAAACTCCAGGAGTTTCTGGGTCCTAGAGGACCCAGGTCAGCTCTGCAGTGTATACTAGGAGGCTGCATAACTCGCAGATACAGGGAAAATCAGCCAAAAAAAAAGAAGTGATATTAAAAGGCCCTCAAAGGTCTCTTATGACTAGGGATGAGTGAACTGATTCAGACAGAACTGGATTTGATCTGAATTACGAAAGTTTGGGTTTTGACCCAAACCTGAAATTTGGGGGGGTTTGTCATCCAAGAAACACTATTCAGCTCTATGGTTCATTTTGGGCTGTACTTATATATTCTGGGGTCTCTTTAGACTTCAGAGTATATTAGGTGGAGGTGAGTAAAAATAACAAACACTTATACTCACCTTACCTCATCTTTCCTGGGTGTTCGGTGGCACACGGCCTCTAGTCTTTCCTGTGATTGAGCCTTAGTGGTCACATGGGGCACACCATCATCATGATGCTTTGACTCAGCTTGTGATTGGTCCTCAGCGGTGTCCCTGGGGCATGTGATGTCAGCCATAGTCCGGGAGAGGCCTGAAGAGGACGCCAGGGACCATTAGATAATGCAATGATGCCCAGGAGAGGTGAGTATAAGTGTTTGTTATTTTCCCTAACCTCCCCTAGGCCTCCGCCTATTATACTCTGGGGTCTGATGTTCGCCCATCTCTACTGATGCGTATAAAGAATAAATAAAAAAATAAGACAAAAAATGTAAATAAAATTAAAAAACCGTCATTACCACACCCATATCAAAGATTGTAGCCCTGTCCCCGGGTGGCACAATATTATGTGTTACCTACATAAATATCTATGTAAAAGAGAGGGAAAACTATTTTTTATATAAATTAGTTGCACTTTCTTCTATTTAAAAGGAATATATCACCAATTCTTATTTTAATTTATTAAAACCAGATACTGAAATATATGACTGTTTACTAATCCGTTTATATTGTCTGATTTTTTTTATTATATTTTCTGTCCAGGATTATGGGGACGGCCATCTTGCCTGAGCTTCTCCTCTGCTCTGTTAACAGCATTTAGTGATCTGCTTTACAGCACAGTCATGGCCACAGTCAGCAATAGCCTGGAGTCGACTCATTGAGGTCTATGGGAAAGTTTTCTAGACATGCTCTGTGCAGAGAGGGAGAGTAGATAACCTGTGACATCATCTGTTGTCAGTAGTGGATGCAATGATGGGTCAGTGGTGTTATCTATAGAGGTGTTATCTTCTATTGTTATCCCGTCTGTGATGAAAATGAGGAGATTGTTGCAAGAAAAACCCTATGGACTAGGAAAGTGCCGGTGTATTATTAGGCTTAATGGAATAAAAATTACAGGATTTAGTATATTTTTTAAAATGTTTTTTAAAAAATTATTAAAAATACAGAAAAATGTAAACTTGGCTTTATAAATTGGTTATTTTCTGGTGACACATTCTCTTTAAAATGAATCTATAATACTACAAAAACTCTTCATGTAGCCCATGCCAAAAACTCAATAATAAAGCCATATGCAGTAAGCGCCCTCTAGTGGTGGCTGCTGCAACATTATGCTCTGCAGGGGTATTTGGAACACTATAAAGATATAAATCAGCACCAAAAAACACACAAGGTATTAAAAAATGGACATTCATTTAAAAGTAATTAAAAATGTATCCAATACCTACATAAATGTGATAAATCACAAAACAGTTAATATGTCTTGTTCTGTGATTCTTACAATTTGCATAGATTATGTACAAAATGTTTCCAGAAAATTCTGTCCGGCAAGTGTAGGAAGGACACGGAGGTGAGTAATATTACATGTAAAGTTTACAGTCAAAGAAACACAATGACTCAAAGTGACTAAAGAGAAAGTCCAGGAATAATTGCAGGAATTCATCACCGTCACGCTGAAATATCGCCCCATTATTTATTGGGATGAATTATTTTCTCTAATACATTGTTTTATTTTCCATGTAGAAGTGGAAACGCTCGGGTAACCTGATTTATGCAAATGATGGCTAAAAACTGACTCTGAAGGGTATTCCATAGTTATATATGATATAAAGAGTAATTGGGGTGTCTATGGACATCAGTGTCGCCCCCTATGGTTCATACATGTCTCAAAAAACCCAAGGCTTATACATAGAAGAAAAATCTAATTAATATTTCTACTTACCAAACTCTCCCTTAAAGGGGTTTCCCATGAACATGAATAGGTTTAAATTTGTAGATAATAAAGTGAAACATTGTTGCAAATATTAATAATTAAAAATTTTGCAGAGTTTTAGAGTTTTTCTTCAATCATCTTAGTAGTGACATCTGTTGTCATTGGATACGACCATGAATTCAGGAACTTTCTATGGTCTGTAGCCCAGCCATGATGTCCTTATTGTGGTCGGGTTATCTTCTCATACATGTAGTGTCCTCCTGATAACCAGCCATGATGTCCTTATTGTGGTCGGGTTATCTTCTCATACATGTAGTGTCCCCTCCTGATAACCAGCCATGATGTCCTTATTGTGGTCAGGTTATCTTCTCATACATGTAGTGTCCTCCTGATAACCAGCCATGATGTCCTTATTGTGGTCAGGTTATCTTCTCATACATGTAGTGTCCTCCTGATAACCAGCCATGATGTCCTTATTGCGGTCCGGTTATCTTCTCATACATGTAGTGTCCTCCTGATAACCAGCCATGATGTCCTTATTGCGGTCGGGTTATCTTTTCATACATGTAGTGTCCTCCTGATAACCAGCCATGATGTCCTTATTGTGGTCGGGTTATCTTCTCATACATGTAGTGTCCCCTCCTGATAACCAGCCATGATGTCCTTATTGTGGTCGGGTTATCTTCTCATACATGTAGTGTCCTCCTGATAACCAGCCATGATGTCCTTATTGTGGTCAGGTTATCTTCTCATACATGTAGTGTCCTCCTGATAACCAGCCATGATGTCCTTATTGTGGTCGGGTTATCTTATACATGTAGTGTCCTCCTGATAACCAGCCATGATGTCCTTATTGTGGTCGGGTTATCTTCTCATACATGTAGTGTCCTCCTGATAACCAGCCTTGATGTCCTTATTGTGGTCGGGTTATCTTCTCATACATGTAGTGTCCTCCTGCTAACCAGCCATGGTGTCCTTATTGTGGCCGGGTTATCTTCTCACACATGTAGTGTCCTCCTGATAACCAGTCATAATGTTCTTATTGTGGTCAGGTTATCTTCTCATACATGTAGTGTCCCTGCTGATAACCAGCCATGATGTCCTTATTGTGGTCGGGTTATCTTCTCATACATGTAGTGTCCCCTCCTGATAACCAGCCATGATGTCCTTATTGTGGTCGGGTTATCTTCTCATACATGTAGTGTTCCTCCTGATAACCAGCCATGATGTCCTTATTGTGGTCAGGTTATCTTCTCATACATGTAGTGTCCTCCTGATAACCAGCCATGATGTCCTTATTGTGGTCAGGTTATCTTCTCATACATGTAGTGTCCTGATAACCAGCCATGATGTCCTTATTGTGGTCGGGTTATCTTCTCATACATGTAGTGTCCTGATAACCAGCCATGATGTCCTTATTGTGGTCGGGTTATCTTCTCATACATGTAGTGTCCTCCTGATAACCAGCCATGATGTCCTTATTGTGGTCGGGTTATCTTCTCATACATGTAGTGTCCTCCTGATAACCAGCCATGATGTCCTTATTGTGGTCAGGTTATCTTCTTATACATGTAGTGTCCTCCTGATAACCAGCCATGATGTCCTTATTATGGTCAGGTTATCTTCTCATACATGTAGTGTCCTCCTGATAACCAGCCATGATGTCCTTATTGTGGTCAGGTTATCTTCTCATACATGTAGTGTCCTGATAACCAGCCATGATGTCCTTATTGTGGTCGGGTTATCTTCTCATACATGTAGTGTCCTGATAACCAGCCATGATGTCCTTATTGTGGTCGGGTTATCTTCTCATACATGTAGTGTCCTCCTGATAACCAGCCATGATGTCCTTATTGTGGTCAGGTTATCTTCTCATACATGTAGTGTCCTCCTGATAACCAGCCATGATGTCCTTATTATGGTCAGGTTATCTTCTCATACATGTAGTGTCCTGATAACCAGCCATGATGTCCTTATTGTGGTCGGGTTATCTTCTCATACATGTAGTGTCCTGATAACCAGCCATGATGTCCTTATTGTGGTCGGGTTATCTTCTCATACATGTAGTGTCCTCCTGATAACCAGCCATGATGTCCTTATTGTGGTCAGGTTATCTTCTCATACATGTAGTGTCCCTCCTGATAGCCAGCCATGATGTCCTTATTGTGGTCGGGTTATCTTCTCATACATGTAGTGTCCCTCCTGATAACCAGCCATGATGTCCTTATTGTGGTCAGGTTATCTTCTCATACATGTAGTGTCCTCCTGATAACCAGCCATGATGTCCTTATTGTGGTCAGGTTATCTTCTCATACATGTAGTGTCCTCCTGATAACCAGCCATGATGTCCTTATTGTGGTCAGGTTATCTTCTCATACATGTAGTGTCCTCCTGATAACCAGCCATGATGTCCTTATTGTGGTCAGGTTATCTTCTCATACATGTAGTATCCTCCTGATAACCAGCCATGATGTCCTTATTGTGGTCGGGTTATCTTCTCATACATGTAGTGTCCCTCCTGATAACCAGCCATGATGTCCTTATTGTGGTCGGGTTATCTTCTCATACATGTATGTCCTCCTGATAACCAGCCATGATGTCCTTATTGTGGTCAGGTTATCTTCTCATACATGTAGTGTCCCCTCCTGATAACCAGCCATGATGTCCTTATTGTGGCCGGGTTATCTTCTCATACATGTAGTGTCCTCCTGATAACCAGCCATGATGTCCTTATTGTGGTCAGGTTATCTTCTCATACATGTAGTGTCCTCCTGATAACCAGCCATGATGTCCTTATTGTGGTCGGGTTATCTTCTCATACATGTAGTGTCCTCCTGATAACCAGCCATGATGTCCTTATTGTGGTCAGGTTATCTTCTCATACATGTAGTGTCCCCTCCTGATAACCAGCCATGATGTCCTTATTGTGGCCGGGTTATCTTCTCATACATGTAGTGTCCTCCTGATAACCAGCCATGATGTCCTTATTGTGGTCGGGTTATCTTCTCATACATGTAGTGTCCTCCTGATAACCAGCCATGATGTCCTTATTGTGGTCAGGTTATCTTCTCACACATGTAGTGTCCTCCTGATAACCAGCCATGATGTCCTTATTGTGGTCAGGTTATCTTCTCATACATGTAGTGTCCTCCTGATAACCAGCCATGATGTCCTTATTGTGGTCGGTTATCTTCTCATACATGTAGTGTCCTCCTGATAACCTGTCCACAATAAGGACATCATGGCTGGGTTTCTGACATGTCCTATCAGTGTCCACCCCTGCACTCATACAATGCAGATATAACTTAGCACTCCATATATTGTGTCTGTGATCCCTATTAGATTGTGCGCTCTTGGGGCCAGGCTTCTCGCCCCACCCATTTTATATTACATATTACCAGTGTGAGATATACAGTATTGTCCTAAGACCGTACAACATAACTCAGAGAAAGCGTCTCCGGTCAGCGAGGTGTAGATACCGTCAGATGGAGTTATGTGGCGCCATGTGCTAAGATCAATAATGAGCTTATTAATAGGAGCTGAGCTTATCGCAACGCCGGGTAATTACTGTGAGAATGAGCGGATTGCGGGCTGTAATGGCAGGATAGGATCAGATAAGACCCCACAGTCCTACGAAGCGCACTTGTATCTGATATAGCAGGGTGGGCTCTGTAACATTGGGCTGCTTTATACGAAGGCAATAAAACTGGGCCAGTGAAAGGGCACGTCTGAGATTTGTGAAAAAATGATGGAAAATGGCATAAAATAAAGAAAGGGGATTACCATGAAAGCAAGTTATCCTTTATCCCTAGAATAGTGGATATCTTACAGATGAGTGGGGGGTCCGACCACATAGGGTGGAGTTCTCATTGGAGCGGTGGTCCGGCAGGGCGGGCCCACTCCATTCATTTCAATGGGAGCGCCGAGCACTGTACTTCGGCTATCTCCGGATCATTTTCTTTCATGAGAAAACCCTTTAATTGTCCCAGTGCTCTTGTACTGCAGTGATAATGTCACGTCCACCGTCTATGTGCCCACTACAGCCTCATGGGTCACATGCTGTACTGTACACAGCTGCTGAGGGTGGCGGCTGGCGGCAATAGCCAAGTGAAACATGATTTTTTTTTTTTTAAAAAATCTCAGACAACCCCTTTAAGTTCTAGATTTCCTAAAATGATGCCAGAGCCGCACGGTTTTTGGCTCAAGGTAAATCCAAGTATTTATCTCATAAAAGCAGAAGACCCAAACGCTACCTATAAGGTAACACCGAACCAGAACGCCCAGACAAGAGACCCCCTCAGCCTGACCAGCCAGCAAAGGGCACATGAATGGCACCGCCAAATGTGGGGGAGCCAAGTCAGACCCCTACCAATTTCATAATGATGGCCCATTGTAACAATAGCCTTCACCTTTAACAACCATGTAAATTATATACAGTATAAATACACACACGTAGTGTAAATGCAAATCCATGAGCGGTGTGTGTAATGTATCAGGTGCCAAAGACTTTATTTTGTGGACTGTTCTGCCCCCCAGTGTCACAAGGATGAATTACATGCTGCAGGCCACTTTTTAGCTTGTTCTCTGCCACCATCTAGTGGAAATTAATGAAACTGCAAGAAACTGTGGCTTAGATATACTAAGTTAGACAATGTAAATTTGCCATCCGAGGAACATCCAATGGTCTGGTTCGTTACGATGAGAATTGATTGGGTCCTATCCTGCTCCATTTCATTGAAAAAGAGCAGATTGGAAGCTCCCATAGAGGTGAGTGTGTATTGGGTATTGGAATGTACAGTCATGGCCAAAAGTTTTGAGAATGATACAAATATTAATTTTTACAAAGTCTACTGCTTCAGTTTTTCTAATGGCAATTTGCATATACTCCAGAATGTTATAAAGAGTGATCAGCTTAACAGCAATTACTTGCAAAGTCAATATTTGCCTAGAAAATGAACTTTATCCCCCAAAACACATTTCAACATCATTGCAGCCCTGCCTTAAAAGGACCACCTAACATCGTTTCAGTGATTGCTCCATTAACACAGGTGTGGGTGTTGATGAGGACAGGGCTGGAGATCAATCTGTCATGATTAAGTAAGAATGACACCACTGGACACTTTAAAAGGAGGCTGGTGCTTGCCATCATTGTTTCTCTTCTGTTAACCATGGTTATCTCTAAAGAAACACGTGCAGTCATCATTGCACTGCACAAAAATGGCCTAACTGGGAAGAGTATTGCAGCTAGAAAGATTGCACATCAGTCAACAATCTATCGCATCATCAAGAACTTCAAGGAGAGAGGTTCCATTGGTGCCAAAAAGGCTCCAGGGCGCCCAAGAAAGACCAGCAAGCGGCAGGACCGCCTCTTAAAAGTGTTTCAGCTGCGGGATCGGGCTACCAGCAGTGCAGAGCTTGCTGAGGAATGGCAGCAGGCAGGTGTGAGTGCATCTGCACGCACTGTGAGGCGGAGACTCTTGGAGCAAGGCCTGGTCTCAAGGAGGGCAGCAAAGAAGCCACTTCTCTCCAGAAAAAACATCAGGGACAGACTGATATTCTGCAAAAGGTACAGGGAGTGGACTGCTGAGGACTGGGGTAAAGTCATTTTCTCTGATGAATCCCCTTTTCGATTGTTTGGAAATCTGGAAAACAGCTTATTCGGAGAAGAAGAGGTGAGCGCTACCACCAGTCTTGTCTCATGCCAACTGTAAAGCATCCTGAAACCATTCATGTGTGGGGTTGCTTCTCAGCCAAGGGAATCGGCTCTCTCACAGTCTTGCCTAAAAACACAGCCATGAATAAAGAATGGTACCAGAATGTCCTCCAAGAGCAACTTCTCCCAACCGTCCAAGAGCAGTTTGGCACTCAACAATGCCTTTTCCAGCATGATAGAGCACCTTGCCATAAAGCAAAGGTGATAACTAAATGGCTCAGGGAACAAAACATAGAGATTTTGGGTCCATGGCCTGGAAACTCCCCAGATCTTAATCCCATTGAGAACTTGTGGTCAATCATCAAGAGACGGGTGGACAAACAAAAACCAACAAATTCAGACAAAATGAAAGCATTGATTCTGCAAGAATGGACTGCTATCAGTCAGGATTTGGTCCAGAAGTTGATTGAGAGCATGCCAGGGAGAATTGCAGAGGTCCTGAAGAAGAAGGGTCAACACTGCAAATATTGACTTGCTGCATTAACTCATTCTAACTGTCAATATAAGCTTCTGTTACTCATAATATGAATGCAATTCTATTTCTGTATGTGATAAAAACATCTGACAAACACACATAAAAACCAGAGGGCAGCAGATCATGTGAAAATATAATATTTGTGTCATTCTCAAAACTTTTGGCCATGACTGTACTCAGATATCACTTGAATGTCGTCCAACTGCATTTTGTCCACTCGGATGCACACTCGGTCATGTGCATGGTGTCTGTCTAAGACACCAGATTTATCGCAATGGCTGTCGCTGGATGGTAAATCTTTAGACTGTCTAGTCTAAGTTTACACCTATTCGTTGGCTTACTTTGAGACAGAATATTCCGACACATTTTTGGCTCATTGTGACACTCTCTTTATCTGAGAATCTACACCCAAATGTGTAGCAACGAGCTCTTTACACCAGTCGTAACCACAATAGTAAATCTGGTAGATAGTAAACCTCCATGACTAGTCGTAACCACAATAGTAAAGAGTAACCCTCCATAGTGAGACCCTCTGTGCAGCGGCTCTCCTCTTCACACAACAGACAGCGGTCACAGATGAGGGTCCTTCCTCTCTAACCCAGAATTTCCTAATATGCTGATATGTACACAAAGAAATAGAAACTTAATGCGTTCATTTATTGGCTGAACAATCCCTTTATGTTTAAAAGAGGGTCCCAGAAACACTTCGGTTTTGTCCCTTCTTGGCCCTCCTCGGCACGGAAGATGACCGCTCAGCCAATGACTTCCCGCAGTAAAGACCCACCTGAGCCAGCAGGAAGTAGAGACCTGGAGGACTTGGGAGCACTGATGGGGTCTGGGGATACATTTACGAGTATAACATCTTTTACTTTTAGGCATTCCTTTTTTAAGACAAAAGTTTACCAGCCAGACCACAGCTTTAAAGGAGTTGTCCGGGCTTAAGCTATTTGTGGCCTATAATAACTGATAAGCGGGGAGCCCTGAACCAGCCCCTAGAACGATCAGCTGTACGGCTGCACTTTTGGTGCCTCAAAAAGCTCCGTCCCCTGTATAGCGGCCGGGCGCCATCACTGCAGCTCAGTGTTTATTGAATTCAGTGGGACGAGCTGTAGTGAAGACGCCGGGCTGCTATAAAGGGGACAGAGCGTTCTGCTTCCAGCCCTGTATTATGTATAGCACGGGTGCCAGAAGCTGCTCCATACAGCTGATCAGTCCGGGGGCCGGCTCTTAGCCTCCCACCAAACAGATAGGATAGGCCACAAATAGCTTAAGTCCGGGCAACCCATTTAAGGATTCAAATATTTAGCTTTTCCCATCAACATATTACGTAAGATATAACTTTTTGTATGTTTCTGTTAAAGTGGATGTATGAAGACTTCTTTTTGCAATGACTTTTTTTTCGGACCCCCCCTCCAAATCTCAAATTAAAGGTCTATCCTAAAGATACGCCATTAATTGTCAGTCTTCGATAACAACTTCACAGGGAAACTGTCAGGGCTATTTGGGACACTTTTACACTTACCCAGCTGTATTCCTAGAGCCTGCGCCATTCTTCTCTGAAGCTGGAATACAGTTTGACTTCAGTGCGCACACACCAGACCTTAGGTGCAAGCGCAGTAAAGCCAAGGGTGCACTTCTCTGGCTTCAGTGAGGAGCTGTGCAGGCGCCAGGAGCATCAGAGTCAGCCACAGCTCCTACGAGACAGACATATCAGCTTCTGTGTTGGACCAGACGTCTTCTCCAATGAGGGCTCTTGTATGTAACTATAGACAAGTCCTCCACTCACATTAACAGATATGTAAACATTTTTGGTCTTAAAGGGATAGTCTCATATATGTCCATATCAGATTGAAGTCTGTAAAAAGGAAGCTGTGCGCGTGGATTTGCTGTGTTGTAGCCCATTATGTTTTCATTTTTCAAAAACTTCCCTTGGGGTAGTGAGATTGTAGATACACACTTCCTTCCTGTATTGTCTTTGCAGCAGGATGCGTGTGCTTTATGGCGGCAGCTTAGGATTTTAGTTAACAGAGAAATGTGTCAGATTAGTACAGTCCCCAGGAAGAGATGAAGAAAATACCCCCAAAGATAAAGCAGCTGTATAGCGAGCCTTCTCTGTATATATAGTGTGTACTGTTACTATCCTTCCTTAGTTTTTTTATTAATTAAAACCAGGTAGTAAAATATATGATTTTTTTTTTCTTCATCTTCTGTATATAGTCATGGGGGCAGCCATCTTACCTGAGCTTCTCCTCTATTAACAGCATTTGGTGATCTGCTTTACAGCACAGCTGACTCATTGAGGTCTATGAGAGAGTTTTCTAGACATGCTCTGTGCAGGGAGAGGGAGGAGATAAGCTGTGACATCTTCTACTATCAGTAGTTAACAAAAACTTATTGCTGCTAGGTCATTATTTTGGGGTTTTTTTGGTGACACATTCCCTTTAAATTCCCACACTTTAGTAATACTGCATTGGCTCTGTTCATTCTGCTCAAGGCTATACAGCTAAGCTGAGCTGCAGAAATCAGGAAATGTCATCTTAGTGCGAGTCCCCTACAAGCTTATCTGTATATAGTGTGTATAGATAGGGTATACTTCCTTATCTAGGCCTCCAGAAGTACAATACATCTGCCATTAGATTATCTCAGTATTATCTGAGAATGGGCAGGCTGTTCATGTTTATACAGCTAAACTATTGCTAGGTTTACACCTGCGCTCGGGTTTCTGTTCTTCGGGTCCACCTGGGGACCTGAAAAACAGAAAATCAAATCTGCTTAAAAAAACTGTAATGGGGTCCGCCGGGTTTCCGCCTGAAAAATGCAGATTTTTCAAGCAGAATGGGGGAGAAAGCGCAATGTGAACCTAGGCCTGAGCCGCCGAAAACAGGAACGGTCAGTTTGGTGTGAGTCCTCTAGTGGTCAGTTTGAAAACTGCAAGACTTATTTTATTTTCCTCACTTGTCTATGGGCTGTGTACCAGTTTTCCACATGCAGATAGGAAAGGGTTACCTAAAATAAAGAAATAGCAACATCGTCATTCACTTTTTTTTTTTTTTTTAGCCTTACTTCGCCAGCTAATTTCCTGCCATAAACATATCTTAGGAGAAAGCATACATCTTACCATTTAGGATACAACCAAATTTGGGGGATGTTTCCTATGTACGTTTAATGGACTTGCAACAGGTTTCACCTTATGCATTGTAAATTAAATTCTGCAACGCAAATCCTACATGCTACTGCATATTAGGAAATCTCCCTGACCTGGATCCAGTAGGTGGCGCTATCTTGCTCTGGTGTCCATGCCAGCTCCAGTAGCTGATAGTATTGGGCACACCACCTGCACCCCATGTCAATTAAGGTGGGTTAGAGTTAGGCAGTATTAAGGAGAGGTATACTTAGGTACTGTGACTGCGACCGAAATCTAAATGTCAGGGTGTACTAGCTGTGAAGGGGTGGTGGGCGGAGTCCGTCACAACAGGTAGCGCCACCTACTGGATCCACACTAGCATCTATTTTTAACCACTCCATTCTAGCATCAACCCTAGGAAAACGGACGTCATAAGGGACGTCTCTCACAAAGCACCCCCTACTGGCCAGCAAGGGGAGCCAGTTACTAATCCCAACATAAAAGGGACAGGATTGGAACAATGTTTATTAAGTTAAAACATTTCAGCAGATTTCACATGAATGTGCAAGGACACGGTCGCCCCCGATCCCTATCAACTCTATCCTGGACAGATCATGGCCTTAGAAGGAATCCTTATAGAATAATGGTGGCCGAAATCCAGGAAGTGAGGTCAAATATCCAGATGGGAGGAGTTCACTATCAGCGCCTCTTCATGGCCCCCCGTCCATTAATGTCCACCCTTCAGCGTGGAGACCAGTTCACCGCTTTCTGTCATCTCCTGTATAAAGGAATGAAATTAATGTCAATGTGAGCAAAGTAAAGCCGCATGATTCTATGGGATGGGAATCTGGGAGGTGGCGATATAAATGGTCAGACTGTCAGCACATCAAAGGCAGCTGAAAACCTAAGAACTGACATTCCCAGACTCGATGTTTGATGTGAAATAGTGGAGAAGCTCCTTAGGCGAGCGGACTCAATCCTGTAACATAATCCAGAGCTGCAGTCACAATTCTGCAGCTTCAGCGCTTTCTATCGCAACCTAAGTGCTTTATTCACATTAGTACAGGTCAGTATTCTCTATACATGCCCTTACCACTGAAAAGCGCCCACACTTACTTGATACCAGATGATACATGGCCATGCAAGATGCAGGCAGGTCCATGCAGCATATGATAAAAACAGCACAGGAGCAACCACTCACCCACCTGCAATCCACGAGGGGCGCCAACATTTCTAATGCACACTTGTACAAGGTGTTGGTCACATAAGTTGGAGGTGCACAGCGCCAAAGAACAGCCTATTAATCACACCCACACTATTAGATCAGGGGCGCAGTCCAGCACCTGCACACATGCACCCCACTAGCACCTGCACCCTGCAAACATAACAGGGCCTGGCTGCATCCTGCAAAAAAAGGTTAAATATCCATCCATATCCATATGCAAGCTTGCAAATCAACAAGCTTGCAAACGGGGAACCTTGACTTTGGTTTGTAAGCTTGTGATTTTTAGAAAAAAAAAAGAACAACAACTAATAATCTAGTTATTGGACCTTTTTGCAGGATGCAGCCAGGCCCTGTTATGTTTGCAGGGTGCTGGTACAAGTGGGGTATGGAGATGCTGGACAGTCCACCTAATGTAACAGTATGGGCTGCTCCTTGGTGTTGTGCGCCTCACATCATCATGTGACTGGTACCTTGTACAAGCTTTATCAGTCTGCATTAGGAATGCTAATGCCCCCTTTTGGATTGTAGGTGGGTGAGGGGATGTTTTTTAGCATTTTGCATGGACCTGCCTGCATCCTGCACAGCCATGTACCATCTGGTATCAGGTAAGTGTGGCCTTTCCGTACATGTCCTGCATGATCCTGGGGCAGTTTCTGACTAAGTGGAGAAGGTTATGGACTAGATTCTTCTTTACTTTCTGTGTCTCCACCCACCAGCTCAGGGAAAACTGCAAACTAATGCAACACAAGTCATATAATGGCCAGAAATAGTGTTACTCCTCTTAGGTTTCTTAGGATGGGAAAACATTTTCCATGGGCTACTCCATCATTCAAGAGTTGGGAATCACTGCTTTAACCCCTTCATGTTCAAACAGTCAGACTCATAGGTTACCTTGACAATGTCCAAGCCTCCAATAAGCTCTCCTTTGACATACAGCTGGGGGTAGGTGGGCCAATTCGAGTAAGTCTTTAATCCTTGCCGAACCTGAAACGAGAGAAAAAAAAACAGATAATGCAAACAATAGAAATTGAACTGAGGACACATCCCATGACCTGCATCTAAAACAGGCAAATTATGCAATAAATGGCGTTACTGAGACTTTACCAGTAATGAGACACCCTTAGGACAGGTCATCAATAGCAATTTGGTGAGGGTCTGACCCTTGGTACCCCCTTCCCCGATCAGCTGAAGGAAGCACAGGCTGTCCCCACTTAACGCAGCTCTGTCGTATACAAGTGAATGGGACAAAGCCGCAGTACCAATCATGGCCACTATACAACATATGGAGCTGGGCCTGCTTCTGGGCTGTCACTGCCCCTTCAATCAGCTGATCAGGGGGTGTCAGATAGGAAACCCCCTCCAATCTGAATTGTGAATTGTGCCCAAGAAAAAAATATAAGCTATCTTATGCAAGAGTGGGATATTCTTAAAACCCTTTTATAGTTTCATCTGCTTCTAGAAAAGCTGGGTAACAGCTAATAAGACCACTGCCGCAGTATTTTCCATAAAATTTCTGAAAATACACAAAGATTACTAAAAATGACTAGGTCAACTCTCCTGATAGGTCTGCTTCTTTAAATAAATTTTAAATGTGTTTTCCGGGCTAAAACTGTTGATGACCTATCCTAAAGATACACCGCGAATATCAGATCTGACACCAGTGACCCCACTGATCAGCTGTTCTCAGCCGCTGATATACAGAGAATGGAGCAGGAAGCAGACAGCGCTGTTCTCTGTGTAGTGGCTGAACCTTGTCACGGCACCCTAGGTCCCATTTAATTGAGTAAGAGCTGATCTGCAGTACCTGATCTGACCACTACACAGAGAACAGCGCTGTCTGCTTCCTGCTACATTCTCTGTGGATCAGTAGCTGAGAACAGCTGATCGACCCCACTAATCTGATATTGATGACCTTTCCTTAGGATAGGCCATCTGTATTTTTAGCCCTGAAAACCCCTATATTGCCCAGAACATAAGAATTCTGGGACCTGTCTGCTTATGGTGATGCACTGTGCAACCCCTCTCTTATTCCTCCTGGAAATGTATTAATCATTAGACAGTAGGGTGTCACCATTCCCACGTATCAATAAGTTAGTCCTTACACACCATAGAAAGAAGGAAATAAACCATCACAATATTGAATGCGGGAATATGTGGATCAGTAGATATTTTTACAAAGGCTACCAATATCTCAGATTCATTTCTCACCTCCTCGTCCTCCAATATGTCAAAGGTTTCATAATCCACACTGAAAAAGAGGAGAGAAACACCATAGTAAGATCTCAGTTTGCTATACAGCACAGGACAGACTATTGCTCCCTGGAAGCAGCCATGCTGGGTCAGTAAGAAGTCCAATATCTGCCCCTAGAAGATGTCCACTATTCCTGGAAATTCTCAGAACATTCGGCGTCTTTTTAAGGAAGACCTGTCTAAAATGGGACAATCCCCATCAGCTGCATTTTGTTGTATTCACCTCCATTATAGACCTAGGAAAAATATTACCAAACTATGATAAGAAAAATGGGTTGACATTACAGAGAAACAGCGCCTCTATTGTCCACAGGCTGTGCCTGGTACTGCAGCTCATCCTATACACTTGAATGCTGCAATACCAGGCACAGTCTATGTACACGAGTGGTGCTGATTCTGGGGGGGGATGGAAGGAAGACTTCCAGGGTGGCCATCTCCGGCTGTTACCCTATTATAGAAATGAATGGGGTCTCAGTTGAGGATGTACACCACCGCTCAATTGTGCGTCACTGTTTTTGTGATCAATGGGGATGCCAGTAGTCAGAACCTCAGCAATAAGACCCTTATCCCCTCATCCTGTGCATACAGAATACATGCTATTAGTGAGGAAAACCCTTTAACTTTAATGGATATTCCCATCTTATAAAGTAATAACATACCGATAGAATACTCCATCTTGTTATGACTATGGGGATCTGGCCCCTGGGACAGCCCCAATTCTAGTGGATGGAGAAGCCCCCTCACCATTATACCCTGCACAGCAGCGCTCCGGCCGCCACTAGCGCAGCTTCAGTCAGGTGTATGGGATGGGGTTGTAGTTCTCCTCACATCCCAATGGCCATGCTGCAGTTGTGCAGGGAAAACTTAGAATGGGATGCAGTGATACATGAGTACGGTACTGTATCCCCCTTCATCTTCTGGATCAGAGCAAGTCACAGGGGTTGGACGACCCAGTGATAATAAAGTTATGGAATATCCTAGTGATGGGAAAACCCACTGAATGGAAAAATGTCCTCCCAATGTACTCCCCGATCCAAGAGTCAAATGGACGACATGGAATAAACTGAAACCAAGCATCTAAAGAAAAACATAACATCAGGAAACATAGATAACATTTCTTCAATAACCAGGGCTGAACATTAACATATAACAGGCAAAAAAAGCGGATGAATTATATGCGACAAGACGTAGATCGGTGCCTACAACCTACCCCGTGTTATTCAGGATCTCCAGGATCTGTCGGCTAAATCCACACTTAACCATCTGGAAAATAAAGATCTGTTATAAGTTTCCTTTAACAAGAGAAAGAAACATTTAAATTATATATTATATAATATACACACACTATATACAGTGGGTACGGAAAGTATTCAGACCCCTTTAAATTTTTCACTCTTTGTTTCATTGCAGCCATTTGCTAAAAGCAAAAAAGTTAAATTTTATTTCTCATTAATGTACACTCAGCACCACATCTTGACAGAAAAAAACAGAAATGTAGATATTTTTGCAAATTTATTAAAAAAGAAAACTAAAATATCACATGGTCATAAGTATTCAGAGCCTTTGCTGTGACCCTCATATATAACTCACTGCTGTCCATTTCCTTCTGATCCTCCTTGAGATGGTTCTACGCCTTCACTGGAGTCCAGCTGTGTTTAATTAAACTGATCTAACTTGATTAGGAAAGGCGCACACCTGTCTATATAAGACCTCACAGCTCACAGGGCATGTCAGAGCAAATGAGAATCAGGAGGTCAAAGGAACTGCCCAAGGAGCTCAGAGACAGAATTGTGGCAAGGCACAGATCTGGCCAAGGTTACAAAAGAATTTCTGCAGCACTCAAGGTTCCTAAGAGCACAGTGGCCTCCATAATTCTTAAATGGAAGAAGTTTGGGACGACCAGAACTCTTCCTAGACCTGGTCGTCCAGCCAAACTGAGCAATGGTGGGAGAAGAGCCTTAGTGAGAGAGGTAAAGAAGAACCCAAAGATCACTGTGGCTGAGCTCCAGAGATGCAGTAGGGAGATGGGAGAAAGTTCCACAAAGTCACTATCACTGCAGCCCTCCACCAGTCGGGGCTCTATGGCAGATGGGCATGAAGGAAGCCTCTCCTCAGTGCAAGACATATGAAAGCCCGCATAGAGTTTGCCAAAAACACATGAAGGACTCCCAGACTATGAGAAATAAGATTCTCTGGTCTGATGAGACAAAGATTGAACTTTTTGGCGTTAATTCTAAGCGGTATGTGTGGAGAAAACCAGGCCCTGCTCATCACCTGCCCAATACAATCCCAACAGTGAGACATGGTGGTCGCAGCATCATGCTATGGGGGACAGGACGACTGGTTGCAATAGGAGAAAAGATGAATGCGGCCAAGTACAGAGATATCCTGGAAGAAAATCTCTTCCAGAGTGCTCTGGACCTCAGACTGGGCCGAAGGTTCACCTTCCAACAAGACAATGACCTTAAGCACACAGCTAAAATAACAAAGGAGCGGCTTCAGAACAACTCTGTGACCATTCCTGACTGGCCCAGCCAGAGCCCTGACCTCAACCCAATTGAGCATCTCTGAAGAGGCCTGAAAATGGCTCCACCAACGTTCACCATCCAACCTCACGGAACTGGAGAGGATCTGCCAGGAAGAATGGCCGAGGATCCCCAAATCCAGATGTGAAAAACTTGTTGCATCATTCCCAAGAAGACTCCTGGCTGTACTAGCTCAGAAGGAAGGGGCTTCTACTCAGTACTGAGCAAAGGCTCTGAATACTTATGATCATGTGATAGTTCAGTTTTCTTTTTTACTAAATTTGCAAAAATATCTACATTTGTTTTTTTTCTGTCAAGATGTGGAGCTGAGTGTACATTAATGAGAAATAAAAGGAACTTTTTTGCTTTTAGCAAATGGCTGCAATGAAACAAAGTGAAAAATGTAAAGGGGTCTGAATACTTTCCGTACCCACTGTATATAGCAGAGTTAACCCAAACTTTTGCAATTTGTTAAATCGCTGCAGTGTGATAGTTTTTCATTGGCTTTTGTAGATCTCACGCTACTGCCGTTTAACTAATTGCAAAAGTTTGGGTCAAAAAAAAGAGAGACACACAGATAGATAGACAGATCCTGCAGTATATATCATACATACCTGTTTGTTCCCCTTCATGAACAAGATGACTGGAGCTTTATTAATAAGCACCTTAAGTCTGAAAAACAAGTAGACAGCGTTACCTCTCTACGTCACCTCTTTCCTGTACCTGTTATAACCACTGACAACTGTACTGTGTCTTTAAAGAAGAACCCCCAGTGGGAACCCAACTTTCCATCATTGTGTCTGTGCTGTAAAACTCGTGTGGCACAGCCCATGCCATGTTATCCTACAGGAAGCTCTAGTGCTTGCATGGCTGACTAGGTAGAAAAGAGCGTCACTGAATCCAGATTCACAGTTTGATACATAGACATAGAAAGCAGCAAGAAAAGACTGACACGTGTAATACTATAATGTAGCACATGAGAAACCTTTGTTTTGGGTGTACTGTCCCTTTAAACACCAGTTGGAGCACTAAGGCTGCTTTTTGAGGTTTCCCTCGGTTGCTCAGCCCCCTCTTTCACCTGTGCTACATTTAGAGCGATGTATTTGTGGGTCTATAGGGGATCCGGCGTCCCATAAGTTTTCACACTCAATCAGCCTTACATAAAGCTCAATAAAAGTATTTGGTTTGATAGACGTTGGGGCATATTTATCAACAGAAATTTATGGTGCGCGGCATTTACGACATTTTCTGAAAAATGTGCCCCATAATGGACATGGCCTATAATGGGCATGGTTTACAATGGGTGTGGCCTATAATGGGCGTGGTTTAGGATGGGTGCGCCCTATATTGGGCGTGGTTTATACGTGTCTATAACTTTACAAAACATTTGTGAAACAAAACAGAACATGGCGCAAGTTTTTTTGTGCCAAGTAGATCAAGTGTAAAATGGTGCAAACTTATGAATTTACGCCAATTTCCTATAGCGTGCCATAACTTTGTGAGCCACATATTTGTCTCCTCAGTACGTGAGTGATGATTTGTGTCCGCTTATTGTGTGCGCCACGTCTGTCTCTAGTTACTCAACTACTCATTAAAGGGGTCATGCAGAGAGATATAAAGGTTACCAGTGGATTCCCCACACTAATATATAACCAGGAGCCTCAGAGCCCCGAGGATTACCTTTATCAAGAGTACAGCGGAGAGCTTGAGGTCTGCCCGCTGCAATCCTCACTCTCTGAGATGTCACTGACTCTACTCCAGCGTCGTACAGGAGCGTCGTACAGGAGAGGCAGAAGAAGAGTACTGGCCTTCCCCCTGCAAAGCTAAGAATCAGGGCCCTGATACCAAAATGGATGCCACAGAAAACTAGGATCTGCGCTGGTATCATTTACCCTCTGACTTTTCTATCGCATGTCTCTGGGAAACGATAAAAGATTCAGTGTATGTGTGAACACATCCTGAGTTGCTATCCGTATAAGGTTTCATGGTTAGACAACCCCTTTAACCATAGCTGTATTGTGAGTCTGGATATCATGAGGATAGTTTGGAAATTCCTTTGTGCCATCTGGCACGGTCTGCCTCAAAAAGCTGGTAGAAATAGCCTATGTGAGGGACGCAGGGACAGTAGAAGTAATGGAGTTATGGGAAAATGACAAGAATTCTGGAGCATCTTTTAATAGAACTCTGTTATTCCTCCTGGAAATGTATGAATGCAGTGACAATAGGGTGTTATCAGTTAGGAGGGGTGGTGGGGTATTCCTGCACACTGTCCACTCAGTACAGACAATACTAGACTGTGCCATGACACAGCTGTTTGACAAGGGGAGGTAAGTATACCTCGGCTTCATTGCGCATGCACCTCAGGTACAGCGCATGCGCACTGAAGCCAATGTGAATAACTGCACACGCAATGGGTGCAACAAATAAGACATTAGACCAGGGGTCAGGAACCTTCGGCACCCCAGCTGCTGTGAAACTACAACTCCCAACATGTTCCACTCACTTCAATGGGAGTTCCTAGAACAGCAGAGCAAGTGTGCATGTTGGGAGTTGTAGTTTTACAACAGTTGGAGTGCAGGAGAAATAGAAAAACAGGTCCAGAACTAACAGGTCAATACAAAGAGTATATACCTATTATGACTATGCTATGCATCCATATATATATATAGACAGTATAGTATACAGCTAAGCACACCTCCTACCTGTCTTCCAGGCTCTGGGCCTTGGGGCACATGGTATCCAGCTCCCCTGACGCCTCCAGCTCCTAGACATGAGCACACTGGTTACACATGACACTCGTTTCCTTGTGTTACGATGACGCTCGGCGCTTGCGCTTACCTTGACAATGTCCAGTCCTCCAATTAGCTCCCCACTGATGTACAGCTGGGGATACGTGGGCCAATTGGAGAAGGTTTTCAGTCCCTGCCGCACTTCTTCGTCGGACAGTATATCAAAGCCGCTAAATTGGACTTTATGCTTGTTAAGGATATCCACAATTTGTCGGCTAAATCCTGCAAGACAGTAAATCCGGTCTCAGTAGAGGTGGTCTGATTCCTTAAATACACTGGATTACTCTGTACGTGCCAGAAACCCGCACACTAATACAGGTTATCGTCATGTTAGCTTATAGTAAAAGGGGGGGTGAGGTCGGCTGGGTACCCTTGTCTGACTAAATTCAGGGGGTCACCGTTGGTCGGACAGCTATGCTGATTTCCGATACAGCATTACACTATATCCCACTGATCTCAATAGGACATTCATTACTTTCAGTGGACATGCCAGTGCTAGGTAGAAAGACCCTCTGGCTTATAGTGGCAGATTCAGCTGGGATCCCCCAAAATACACCTGGATGTAAGTGCTTGAGTGTTCCCTTATGTGTGAAACCTTAATATTCAGTGCGTCCATTTCTGACTTACAACCTACACAGGCTCTGCATCTTAAAAGCCATATTTTTTTATTTCTCCATTGACACATTACGATAACAATCAGAAACCGCCATTACACTGTCCATAGGGGCTACAATGAATATTCCCACTGTCCCTAAATCTAGAAATGGCCTATCCTCCTGCTGCCTGCTGGTGAGGTGGAATTAGTCAATGGGGCTTAATTTTTGGTCTTAGGCTCCATGCACACGACTGCAGTTTTTATCCGCAATTGAGAATAAAAGTACGGACCTGTTCATTTCTATGGGCCCATACACAGAGCAGTTGTTTTTGCAGCTGAGTGTTCAGGCTGTAGTGAAGAGCCACAAAATATGGAGCAGGTCCTGTACCTGTATGTATTTGTGACTCGGTCCATTCCTATCAATGTATGGGTCGTGTGCATGAGGCCTTACTGGCTGCAGCCAGTTATCTTACACCCAGACAGAGGACGCGGAGGTGGAGGAGGGGGACATGGCTGAACTGGGGGACACTGAGAATTTTTTTTATATAAATTTTATATATTTCTGAGTTTTAATTGCAATTGTACAGGATCAAAAGGATGGGGAGATGAAGGCAAAGGAAAAAAAATTAAATAAATATAATTATTATATCTTTATTAACAATAATAAATAGTAGTAAATAATAGTAGTATTTAATAGTAGTATTGTTATTATAAGGTTAGTGTCATAATTTGGCTTCTCCATCCAGACCTGGAGGGTATTGATCATTTTCCTGTCACAGAGAATCAGAGGCAAGTGTTAACCATGACAATATGGCGTCACCCTCTGGCAGCAGCGTGCATTACCAGCAATACAAAGACCTGAATATATCAGCTAATAGTGCCTGTCTACTGCATTAATCAGTAAGGGGGAACACCGCAGCAGAGCACCAGCACGCTATCACCGCTTTCCTCTGCTGACAAGGCCCAAATGAATGGACTAATCCGCGGGGAGTCTCCAGCTACGGAATCCAGGGCAAGATGGAGCAGGATGCTTATTTATTTCGGCATTCTGCTCCGATCTCTGCCTCCCAAAGAGGGCGGAATCTGATGCAAAATCAGCAGCAGATTCCACAGTGTGAACGGGAACTTAGACAGGAAACCCCTTTATAACACTGCAGTCCTGGCGGGGACTTCAGTAAATGTGCTGGGGGGGGGATTTATCATGTAAGTTAGGGCCACTTCACATCTGCGTTCGGGTTTCCATCCGCTTGCTTCGTGTGGAAACCGAGCGGAAACTACACAAACCCCAATATCGTCTATGGGATCCGCAGGTTTCCTTAGGTAAACCGCTTTTCTATGTGTATGGGTTTCCGTTTGGGGGGTTCCCAAGCAGACTTCCCGAATGGAAACCGAATGCAGATGTGAACCGGCCCTAATGCTTATTTTTACTTATTGCAGCAAGCAGAGGTCTTGAAACTGGAAAGGAATTGAAACACAAAAAGTATGTAGGAAAATTTCTCAACTTTAATAGCACAAATAAACGTATAGATTTCTTCCCTCTTATAAATGATGTATCCAGAGGAGTCCAAGTCATGGGAAATCTATATAGGATCGCAGCAAAGCCTTGGTGTATGTTACCGCCAATCCCGCTAATGTCGAGCTGATGAATTTCTCGTGTAGCATAAATCAGGCATCTTCATGCTGAAGTCCCCTTTGTCTGCCCAGGACGGTATGTGACTAGCCTCTGTGTGACCTCCATCCCCATACCCTTGGCTATAATATGGCTCTCCCTTCCAGGGCTGATGCGGTGCTGCCATGATCTGCATGCGGTGGAGGTGTGTGATGTGCGCGGTATTATTTATTCTCTGCTGCTACTCAAGTGTTAAGTTCATGTACAGCCCGGAGTAAAACACAGATCCTGAAATGTGTCATTCATCTGGGAGTTCATTAGTAAATAGCCGCGGGCCGATTGCTTTTGGATATTCTGTTTCCAATACATTCAATCATTTTTACTGTACCGGGCCCCACCACAAAGCTTTGTGTGAGCTCTAGGCGACGGCGTGCAGGCTGGCAAGATTGATGGCCTGGATTTCAATTTTAAGGGTTAATGTGGCACAGTGTAAATGTTGTGCTCTGGGACAGAACTGCGGCGCGGTTTTATTTTTGCATTGAAACGAAGAAAGATGAATATCCACTCATAATATTATACGCTGGAACGAATATCACCATTTCCTCCGGCCTTATGTTTGCGCATTACAGATGGTCGTGTTATTCTCCTCACTCAATACCTAATGTGAACGGTATATAATCCATAAATCCGCAACAATACATCCTTTAATAAGTCGTCTTCCCTGGCCAGACCCATATCCTTATTGTATTAAAAAGGTTGCCAGGGACTAGGATATTACTTGCTGTGGCCTCTCCACCACTACTATGCTGCAGCTCAGACCCATTCAAATGAATGAGGTGAGCTGCAATACCAAGCACAGCCACTATAGGATTACGGCGCTGTGCTAGGTATTGCAGTTCACCCCATTCATTTGAATGGGTGTGAGCTGCAGCATGGCCATGTCACCATTAGATGTGATGTCACTTACCTGAAAAGAGGAAGTGGGACTCAATATCATAGTCTTCCTTAACCCTTTCCTCCAGATGGATGCAATATACTACCGACCTCCCAGTGCACAGCTGCAAATGGACACAGTGTATGGCATGGGTGCCCTCTCCATCAGCAACGGGTGCCCACCGTAATATAAATCTGACTGCACTGACCACGCTCAAAGACAACTGTTTAACCCCTAAGATACCACGGACAATAGCAGCATCTAGGTGGTCGTTCACTCTGTCACGCCATTGCCCTGTAAGGTGCCAGTGGATTTAAAGGGGATTTCTGAAACTTACATATTGATGACCTGTACTTAGGACAGATCATCAACAGCTGATCGCTGGGGGTCCAACACCAGGGAACCCCACAGATCAGCTATTTGCAGCATTTAGTCCCTTTTTACTGAATACCAAGCACAGCACTTTACATTGCAAAGGGGCTGTGCTTGATACTGCAGCTCTGCACTATTCCCTTGAATGGGACTGAGCTATTGCTGTGCTATGCAATTGATGAATGTGAGGTCATCGGCACAGGGAAGAGGCTGCAGTCTCTTCAAACAGCTGATATGTGGGGGGCTGGGGTATCAGACCCCCACCAATCTCATATTGATGACCAATCCTAAGGCTCGATCATTAATATGTAAACCCCTCGCTAAGCTCTCCATGCCTGTCTTGGCTATATGCCTATTACTTTACTACTGACAGGCAACAATGTTATGGAATACCAAGTAAGCGCCTCTAAGTACCCCTGTGAATGGAGCGGAGGTGTGCATGCTCGGCTACTGCTCCAAATAATCCTATGGGACATGGCGTTTTTTCTGTTACTGTATTTCAATTGGACAACATTTTCAAGATCTCCGCTTGCTGTCATGAAGAAAAATTATATCTGAAAACCTGATCATAATAACTAACATTATCAGATACCAGTGCCGTATCTAATCCATACGCCACAGATGTGTATCCTGGGGAAACATTTCCTCTGTAATATCCCACAGACGCACACAATGCTGTGAGACCCATGTATAATGGCTACAGTCAGTAAAGAAGTAGAGAGGAGTTGATGAAGGCGCCACGAGGCCTCTCCATCCAGGTACATACCACATCTGGGCTCCTGAGGGGACCCCTTCATGAAGAGCATACAGGGAGCCGCGCTGATCAGCTTCTTCAGCCGCACGTTGAGGTCTTCCTTAGGAGCACTGTTGGGGGTGGCGGGGAAGGAGGCGTTTGATGCGTGGCGCTGGACTCGTTTGGTCAATTCGGGTGCGTGGGCCCCATCTAACCTGTCGATCTTCTGGGAGCTCTGAGACAGGAGACAGACAACATGACTGGTAAGAAGCCTGCACATCCAATGCAGATACTAGGAGGAGCAGGAGGAGGAGGAGGAGGAGGGCGACTACCAGGGCCACACTTCATACTTACAGACCAGTCACTTACAAACCACCCTAGTATACGGTCACCCATCATCTCACCATCATCATGAAGTCCAGATCTCAATGATCTTCATGAGAACACTCCATGCAAAACGGACACATACTGGGGGGCATTTACTAAGCAAAAGGCCCTAAAATTCTGGCTCAAACTGTGCAAAATATAGCACAAATGTATAGAGGAGAAATTGCTGATCAGTGGGGGTCTGACCGCCAAGACCCCCACCAATCCTGAGAAAGGGTTTTTTTTTTACTCCACTATAATGGCTGTCGACCACTTCAATAGGAGCACAAGAGATAGCCAAGTGCGGTACCTCCGCCACCTCTCATTGATGTGAATGGAAGCGCGTCTGCGTCCACCATGGGTATGAAAGCCTTCACAGCCGAAAACGCAGCTGAAACTCCCCCCATTCTCAGGATTGAGAGGGGGGAAGACCCCAACTATTCAGCAATTTATCCTCCATCCTGTAGAAGATAAGCAGGTTTCATGGTATAACCCCTTTAAAAGGGAGTCGAGTAGTGATAGG
The DNA here is from genome assembly GCA_947044405.1 of Leptodactylus fallax. Taxonomy (NCBI): domain Eukaryota; kingdom Metazoa; phylum Chordata; class Amphibia; order Anura; family Leptodactylidae; genus Leptodactylus; species Leptodactylus fallax. Next base: position 1,375,141 of record CAMRHE010000055.1, read on the forward strand.
ACACAACATCATGGGGGGGGGTCATCTCAGCGGCCACCGAGGATTAGTACATGTGACAGGTCTTCTTTACACCTCCTGACGTATCCCTTTTAGTAAATGATTGCATCCCCTATAACATAACAATTCTGAAGCATCATTTCATATTACTGCCAGTGGTTCCTCTATTACCCTTCCTGGAAGTAAGTCAATAAACTGACCACTAGATATGACCAGTTGTGGTATGTCCATACATAAGCTGACATCATCCAATCAGCAGTGACTACAGCAGACTGGGCAGGGACACGCCCCTCTGACAAGAGGAATGGACACACCCAGTTGTCAATTGTTTCATAATTTTCCAAGAGGAGCTACAGAGAAACAGAACAGCAGAGATTGAGATATGTTCCCCAATTCTTATTTCATTGGGAATACAATTATTCACTAAAATAGTGAGGAGTGGGCCCCGCCCTTCATTGTTATCTCTGAATCTAATTCAGCTGGTCCTTAGGTTTCTGTTTCTGGAAAAGCTGGGTGGCAACTGATATGGCCATCATTACACCTACACAGCCACCCAGCTCTGCCAGGTACATACATATATTTATATATATATATATATATATATATGCAGAGAATATTGTTTAACCCTTCCCTACCTAACGCATCTGCTTATGGCTTCCCAAACTACCCGCCATTAAAGACTTATTCTAACTAATTCTCAAAGGCGCATCCTTTAAAAGAAGCAAATGTGAATACGTTCCTAAAGAGAACAGGTACAAGTTATGGACAGTCATGGCCAACAGAGGGGGATCTACACCCACGAAATGAGAACAAACTCCGACATCAGAAGGAGAACCGTTCAGTATGGAGGGAATTTATAACAAAAAGACATTCATGGAAGAAAATCCAGAATAAAAAAAAATGCAAAAACACAGATTGTGCCAAGCAATGAAAAGCCACAAGTTTGTCCCTTACATGCTGCGGCAACTCATGTCACTCCACCAGCGGAGATCCCTCCTAATCTATACCATACAGACGTGCTGAATCCATAGACACAGGGGTTACACGGATGGACAGTGGTCACAAGGTCGCCCCTCCTTAGAATAGTACCCAAAACCTCCGCTTAGGAAACGGCAGCAGCACAGGGTCCAAGCGGGAGCCCCACGCACATGACCGCAGGTATTCTCCATACTCGTATATAGCACACGGATCCATTCATTCCTATGGCCCCATACACACGGCTGTGGTTTTTACTTATCAGTGTCTGGGCCGTATAACCCGTACGTAAAATATGAAGCAGGTCTTATTACTGTCCGTAGGACAAACTTGTCCATACAAGTATATGGGATCATACAAAGCTTTTTGGGCATCTGTGACATATGGATGCAATATGGACAATAGGAACCGATACAGCACTCATATGCACAGTAGAACCATGTGAACAACGCCTTACAGCAAGTCCCTGCGTCACATGGAAATATCCCCTAGAGCAGTGGTAGACCACAGTCACCAGAGACATCGGCTATCCGAACCCCACAGACCTGCTGTTATAGATGTATCATAAGAGGGTAAGTCTACCCCATAGGGCTCGGCCCACAAGGGTCTAGCAGGACGTGAAGCGGAGACCAAGAATTGGCTGCAGCGGTGACCTGAACAAAAACCAAACGTCGACCCTTCAGGTCAAGTAAGGACAGAAAATGGCAGGGACGGGGCTGTCAGCGCTGGAACGGAGGACCAGTGAAAGGTGAGCTATGTTTATTTCTTAGACAATTTACAGGCCTTCTTTCCTTTTTAACAGGAGGACGACGCCCCTTTAGGTCATTTTGGGGTACAGCCTTCTTTAATTTAGGGATCGAGTCTGGTTTTCCCACTAACACGTAATAAATCTTTACGGAAATAGTTATACAAACCTTTCGCAATGTTAACAAGACGACATCTTTACTAGTTGTGTTCAGCTCGGACCATCACCTGACCAACAGACCTTTACAAAAACTAGCCGAGTACCCCCGCCCTAGAGGTGTTGAGCTTCATGATACGGTGTCTGATAGAGCATACAATTTTATTTTTTTCTGTTATTTTATGCCTATTCCTCCAAGCTGGAGGACTACAGAGCCCCACACAAGTCTCTAGTGCTTTATTTTGGCTTGGTTCCCCTTGGTACCCGCCATGTTCAAGTCTGACAGTCTGTTTGTCAGAACTTAAAGGGAAGGTAAAACTTTATTTTATTGTTCCTTTTAGCGTTGAAAATTAAGAAATTTTCCAATTAGTCTTATTTATAAATCTCCTCAGTATTGTGACCACAGCTCCTATATAGACCTATAGGTTTCTATGGTAACAGACTACAATGAAGCCCTGTGTAGTCGGATACTGCAGTCATGCTCTCTTCCATCTGTTCCCTAATTCTCAGTAACATATTTTCAGTAGGCCAACAAGAAGTAGGGGACATGAAATGACAGAATAGTTTTAATTAAAGGGGTTTTCTGGCCACAAATACATTTTTCATGCTGCTAACCTGCCCACAGGGTAGGTCACCAGTATCTGATCTGCGGCGGTCCAACCCCACAAATCAGATACTGATGACCTATACTGTGGATAGGTCTTCAGTATGAAACATACATCTTGGGCCAGAAAACCCCTTTAAGACCTTTCATGTCCTCTACAATGTGACATATTATATACTACTGAAAGCTGAATACAGCGCACTGAACCTTATACTGTCTGTAGTATTGCAGGGACTTCAAGCAACACAAATCCCTATGATGTAAAAAGTCCCGATCTGCAGCCCAGATTCAGTCCAGGAAATGTGCCCAATGTACAGTCGGGATTTACAAACTGCATTTGTCCATGTGAAGAAGGCCACAATGGCTGCAGTGTAATGCTACATCTCCCCTACAGGGGCTACCTGCTTGGCCATAACTCCCCCATGGCTGCTAGACACCCCTTTTAAACTATTCCCCTTATATTCCTTCAAAGCAGAGCTGAGCAATATATAGGCACAAACAAAACAGGCCTATCATATACGTCCTTCCTTCTATGCATAAGTCCCAATACACATATAGATCATGTATTTCTATATGACCATCCTTCTATAAATACATCCCATACACACATATAGATCACACATTTCATATTCACCCTTCCATACATTCATGTCCATACACATAGACCATGTATCTCATATGTATCCATCCTTCTATGTATACATCCCCATACACATATATAGACCGTGTATTTCATATATGTCCATCCTCCTATACATACACATCCCATACACATATAGCTCATGCCACTAATACATGCCCATCCTTCTATATACATTCATCCCCATACACACATATAGATTAGGATGTATATATAGAAGGATGAATATATATGTAACATACATACACACATATAGATCATGCCTCTCATACATGTCCATACTTCTATCCATAAATCCCGTACATATATAAATCATGTATTACATCTATGTCCATCCTTCTATATACTTACATCCCATACACATATATAAATCATTCTATATGTCCATCTTCCTATACAGCCATACATCCCATACACACATATAAATCATTCTATATGTCCATCCTCCTATACATCCATACATCCCATACACACATAAATCATATATTACATATACATCCATCCTCCTATACATCCCATACACACATATAAATCATATATTACATATACATCCCTCCTCCTATACATCCATACATCCCATACACACATATAAATCATATATTACATATACATCCCTCCTCCTATCCACACATCCTATACGCACCCATAAATCATACATTTCCATCTCGCTCCTTACCTTAAAGAACAAGAAGGTTGGCACAGAGGTGATCTGGTACTTTTCAGACACTTCAGGAATGGCTTCGGCTTCGAGCTTCAAATAATAAAATACAAGAAAGAAAAAAAAAAAAAGGATGAAAAAACCCACAATGTTGAAGTAATTTTATTTTCATGTCCCTTTTTATGGCACGTGTTTAGAAAACCCTCGCAGGGATACTTGGGATGTTTAAAATGGAGTCGAATGCAAAACTTTGGCGGTCATTTGCATTTAAATGAGACTCGCCGGGCCGCCCCTGTCATCCTCTGAGCTTGCACTATGACAAAACAGGTTCAAGGGTTCTTATTTTGTTGCACATTTCAAAAGATGCCCCGAGGCTGCAAATAAAATTTTTGGTGCACTAGTGACCTAGTAAATTTTCAATCATATGCAGCTACTACTATATTGAAATCCATAAATCACTGACCCCGGTTATGTCATGATTACAGCGCTTATTTTCTGCCCAGAGCAATTCTAGCTGTTTGCTCTATTGACTAATTTCGCCAGGCAGTACATCAAGACTGACATTTGCAGCTCTCTGCAAATTATGAAGCAAAGGAGGGAAAAAAAAAAAAGAGGGGAAAGGAGTATTTCTTCAATAAGCTATTGATGTCTAGTAAATTTCACGCTTAACCCTTCGCACCACCGCAGCTCATTCCTGAGCAGAGCAATGAGCGGTAATGCTGGGTAATCCTTAAAGACAAATGGCGGGGTGCAACTGAACATTAGCCAGGAGGAGATGGAGGGGAGGTTACTGCGACTTACATACTGATGACCTATCCTTAAAGGGGTTGTCAGGAATTAGGCAAATCAGAGAGGAGGCCGGGGAAGGTGCAATATGCCGGAAGGTCCCCGGCGCTCTGGTGTCGGCCGCCGCTACGCATTTCAGCACTCCGTGCCTTTGCCAATCACACATGAAAGCAGGAATGGAACCGTTGACAAAGGTGAGTGACATCACCAGGTCCTTTCTAGTCATGTGTCACAGGACTTTCACCAGCAAAGGCACGGGGCACCCAATGGGCGGCTGACACCGGAGCACCGGGGACAAT